>BLSH010151925.1:527023-547532 GCA_018402905.1 Glandirana rugosa | reverse complement strand
TGAAACCCCACAGGCACTGGGCCTGGGCTTGGGCCTGTAAACTTTTTTCAAACCCAAGCCCAAGACCCAAGCCCATAAACTAGGGCGGACAACTTATCGACGTCCCGTCGGTTAGTTGTTCGCAAAGAGACCAAACGGGAATCTTCGGTAGTGTAGGTACGGATGATTACCGTACCGACACTAACCGGTCACGTAGTCCACTGGGTCGGAGACATATTCGACCTCAGTGCATCACGACGTACAGTGTACGAGAGTCCGATCAAATCCCTCTCCTACGACGGCCGCGACACTCCCTGTCTAACGTCTATATTATTGTAGCTGCCCTGCAGCTATTCAACAGGCGGGATCAAATACCCGAACCCAGAACCCGAACCCAAACTTTTTTCAAATGTCCGGGTTCGGGTCCGGGTCACGGACACCCCAAAGTTTGGTACGGACCCGACTCAACTCTATAATTTATTAATTCAGACTCAGCTGTGCCCATTTTAAACGTGACAGCAGTTGTGGGGGAGAGGATCCCCCACCTGTTGTCACAATGTGACGTATAGCATGTTCAAAAGGTGAACCTATCCTTTAAATCATATAAATAAAATGTGACTATTGTAAGTACCCTGCCAGTTTTAAATGGGTTGTCCCGTATTTATGTTATTTTTTAATATGTCCTACCTTTTTAAATGTTTCCCAGGAAGAGGTGTCATGGTGACTGCAAGGTTGTTAGAGTAAGCCTGTCCCAAGTCTGTCTTCATTAAAATACAATGCAAGAAGCCCAGCCTCTACACCTTAAAGACTAATACACACAACTATTTTTTTTCCGTTTAAATCAGAAAAAAAACTTGCAGCTCCGATTGTGTTAGTACAATGATCTCCCTTGCTGTGCTATTGTGTTCTGACAGGGAGATGCGCCCCCCCCCCCCCCACCAGAACACTCCGGAGCGCCGATCGGGAGCCGGTCGGCCATTGGGTTTCTAGCATGCTCGTCCGACAGAAGCTGGGCAAACGTCAGACTGGCTGCCATACACACGGGCCGGCTGTTTTTTATTGAACCGGCCAATGTTACTTCACATTTGGCCCATGTGTATTAGGACAGTGTTCAAATCCAGTTACAATTTATAATGAAGATCTGCCCACACACAGTACAGACAGGGTTAATTATGGTAAACACGGATGCCCAGCCCCCCTCATATACAAAGAGAACTGTGTAGGATTTTTCCTTGAGTCCAAAACAGAACATCTAACAAAGGTAAGCTGCAATTTTTATTCCCTTCAAGTTATGCTACGTGAAATAGTCCATATAACACATATAAAGCAGGTGTCATCACAATTTGGTTACAAAAGTGGAAATACAATTTAAGTCTTCAGACATGTAGCTGGCACAATGGGGTAGATTTACTAAAATTGGAGCGTGCAAAATCTGGTGCAGCTCTGCATAGAAAACAATCAGCTGCTGGGAAGGAGAAAAAAAACGAGGCAGCACCGATCCATCCCAGCCTCGATCATCCCAGGCTGCAGAACCCTCACTGAGGGCAGTGGAGCGGGACCCCTTCTCCTCCCAATCCTCTGGAGATCAGGAGGTAGAACAACAGGGTGAGTCCTTATCCCTGCCTCCATCTCCTGGGTCTCCCCTGGCTATGCATGAGCCTGTTGGCTCCCCAGCCTCCTCCATGGATAGGATCATGGCAGAATTGGCAGAGCTAGCCTTCAGCCAACCCAGCCTTCTCCAGCCTCGCCTACACAGCAACCAGCCCCCTACCCTGGAGATGCTGTCCTTCTGGCTCGCTTCTCAACCCTGCTACAACAAGAACTATCAAAAGCCTGTTCCGTTATTACAACTGATCTTAAAAAGACATTGAGGGTATTGGAGAAAATTTTGATATAATAGAGTCTAAAGTGGAAGCCACGGTTACTAGGGTGAGCCATGAAGCCACTATGATCTTGGAGCTTTAGAATAGACTGGAGGAGGCCTATGGCAAAATAGATTCCACTGTTACAATGTGTGAGACAGAGACCCCTACCGATCTAGATGAGACAGTTTGAGCTTTAATGAAATATATGATCCCAGACATCTTGCCACATCAATTGGAGATCGACAGAGTCCATTGCGCACTTACTGCTCCTAAGTCAGATGGCCTTCCTCGTGACGTCATAGCCAAACCACATTAATACAGGATCAAAGAAAATGAAAAAATTATGCAGGCGGCCAGAAATAAACAGGTGTTATTTGTGTATGGCGCTCCAATCCAGTTGTTTGCACACAAGGCACAATCTACAGTACAAAAATGTCAGAACCTGAAGCCACTGCTACAATAGTTATTGAATCAACAGATCAAATATTCATGGTCCTTTCCATTCCAGTTTTTCTTTGCTTATGTAGCCATTGCCCCTTGGGGGTTGCTGAATGTAGTGGTTCACCTGTCACTCTGCCCTCAATCACACTGTTTCCTTTCATCTGGAGTCATGAAGAACAGGTTGGTATCTGTGTCTTGTTTTTTTATTGGGGGATTAGACTTGGATAGGGATTGAGATGTTATGGGATGCCCAGTGAATTGGATTCAAACTTGAACCAGACCTTCCCCCTGAATTGATTCAAGATGTATTCAATTCCCACATGGTTGCTCCTAAGCCTAAGTCACCACCTGCTGAAGCTGGAAATGAGTCCATAAGGAACGCCATGAAGTTCATCTCCACCTACAATGATAAACACAATCTCATTGCTAAAATCATTCGGAAACATTATCCATTATTAAAATTAGACCCCCACCTCCCACCCCCCAAATCATGTTCAGGAAAGCACAGTCCGTCAAAAATATCCTAGCCCCCAGTAAACTAAAAACCCTTAATGGAAGACCCACATTTGATATTAGGTCTTATTTTGATAATAGAATTGGCATTTTTCAGTGCAAAAAAAAAAGAGGATGCCTTACGTGTCAGTTCATTAAACATTGGTGTTCTGATACCACAACTATAGATAGTAAAATGTTTTACGATCAAACAATTTTTCACCTACTCAACCGATTATGTTATCTATGTTCTTTCGCTGCCCTTGTTGTCTTCTATACGTGGGACGCCCCATGTGTACCTTGAGAACAAGGATTGGAGAGCATCATAGATTCATCAAAAAGGGTTGTGACAAATTTAGTGTACCCCGTCACTTCCTCCATAAGCATAACAAAGACATTAGGTGTCTGGAAGCAATTCCAAAAGGATCGCTCACTGACAATGAGAGATTCTACACGTCCTGTATATACACTCCTTTTCTTCCGCCAGCACACACTTGCTTCTCAATAAACTCCTGTTCCGCTCTCCTGCACAAAACTTGTTCCCGGCCTAGCTAACACATGGTGAGGCCTGCTGTTGTGTTAGCACAGCCTCAGCCGCTCATTACAGGCAGGGACCATGGTTCCCCAAAGTGTAGCAAAATACATACGTGCCAGCTAGCCTTGATGGACTACTGCTCCCAGCCCATATTCTTTCTGGCCCTGCCAGCCCATACAGCTGCAATGACCTTCTCCACTGCCACAGTGACAACACAGTCCCAAACTGGCTCTTGCACCCTTTTCAGACTGTCTCTAACCCCAATCTGCTCCGGTGCACCTCTCCCGGTGTGTGTCTCACCGACACCTGCCACTTGTAGTTCCTCTCCTGGAGATCTCTCTGATAGTGCTCTCTCCCATTGTCCTTCTCCCACTCTCTCCTTGTGCCTCTCCACCAGAATCTCACTCTCCTCCTGGATGCACCCGAGCTCTCCCAGGCCGAGGTCATCCCCTCAGACTAGGGGCTCCTCCAAGGCCCCGACAGCCTCCGCACTATAACAATACCATCTCCATCTCTTCCACCCGAACTCTCCTTCCTGACTGGGCTGACCCCAGGAATTTTAGGAGTCCAGCCCCCTGCCAATCCAGAGTTGGGGATTGGCCAGGGTTCCTCAAGATACCTCAGAAAGCCTCACATCCTTTTCCCCACCCCTTCTTCCAGAACCATGATTGGATAAAGTCATGATGACAGTGTCCAATCATGACTCTGACAGTGCTCTGTGCCCTGATTGGCTGAAGCTTTCACTGCTTCAGCCAATCAGCGCTCGCAATGCACTGTTCAGTGCCACAATGCATTGCAGTCAGTTCAGGGGGCTGAACAAATGGTTGAATGTCCCGTTTATTCAGCTGTTCGCCGAACGCCTGAACAGCGAAAGTTTGGCCTGAAACTTTGCTCGGGCCATGCACAGCTGCACCAGATTTTGAGTGCTCCAGTTTTAGTAAATCATCCCCTAAACCAACCTGAACTAGCACTGGAGGGAATTTATTAAAGCTGAGGCACTGAGAATATGGTAGCCAATCAGCTTTTAACTTCAGCTTGTATAGTTAAGCTTTGACACCAGATTTTGCATGTTCCTGTATTATTAAATCTCCCCATTATCTGCAGAAAAGGGTTTCCAAATTTCAGCTCCTACATTAATTTTACCAACTCCAGCAAGACAGCCTTATATTAACATCTGTTTATGTGTCCTCTGTGGGTGCTATAGTTTTTAGTTTGGCTGGAGTATGCCTTTAATTCTCAAGTTTCTGCAAATGGGTTCCATACATCTGAGTGCCAATAAACCGTCTAAAAACACACATTTATATCCTGTCTTGTAGACTTGCTTGTGGCTTTTGCAACGTGGCACACTTGTACTTTCATGTATACAATTCATACATCTTCAAATCTATCCACTGACAGGACTTATGCAACCACCTCTCAATGTCAACACAGCTTGAACAGAGTAAACTTGGTTGTATATACAGAGATCTCCTGTAGGCTGTAAACACATTAACAGGCCATGGGGGCTACTGTCACACATGTAGTAATGACATTAGCAGATTGTGTTATAAAGCTTCAGCGTGAGCGAAGACTCCATTTTCCGTTTCTCTGCTGTGTTCACCGATCCGGAAAAATTGGTTCAGATGAACTAATGGGTATAATTATTATGCCATCACCGTAGGAACCTCACAGTAAATGTAAGTAATAAAATGTTAATCTTTCTATTGCCGAGCAAGAGGCCGTCATGATTACTTTGTAATTCCTGTTCAGCGATGTGCCTATTTTTCGCTTTCTTTGGGCTTTACGGAATCTCATTTTTTTTCTATGTCCCAGAGGTCAACTAGGAAGTGGCTTGCGGTAACTTGTCCTTATGCAATGGATTGGTAAGAATGTACTTTTCTGCATTCCACCACTAGCCAGTTGCTCAAAGCATTTATAAAGAGAATCAATCACAAACTAAAATTCTTCTTTTTAGAAATCTCTGATAGTACCTTCCATCCCACCATATTCTGGCACTTAGGGATTAGTAAATCTGCTTGGGTTCAGTTTAAAAACTGTTTCACAAATCTTCAAGCTTGCAAACCTTGTGGTGAACACCAATGATGTCTTTGGGAAGAGGGGAGGGGAGGTGTCAACAAATGTTGTTATTCAATTCTGCCCATTTGTAGTGGCCAAGGAGCAAGCTACTTTTGAACAAATGGCATGGAGGCCTGGACACTGGCACGAGGGACATGTGCCAATTCTAAACCTAAAATAAATAAATATATACTTTTAAAACAGGGAAATGGTTATTCACTGCATTATAGTTTTTTCCAACAGCCAAAGGTTCTAAATTTTGGAATTTCATGAATCCTGTGGATTCACAGCAAGTCCATGGTAGTGTGGCAAACCCAAACCGCACCCCTACTGGAAGTGTTGTGGAGATGAGAAGCACTGGACTGGTATAGTCCCAATTGGGTGGTTTTACTTCTGTAGTTTTCTACAGGTCCTTGTAGTTCTCTCCGGGGTCTTGTAGTAATGTCCCAGATGTCTCAGAGGTCAACCAGGACGTTGCTTGCAGTAACTTGCTTTTATGCAATGGATTGGTAATAATGCATTTGTCTGCCTTACACCACTGGTCAGCTGCTCAAAAGATTTATAAAGAGAATCAACCACAAAGAAACATTCCTGCTTTTAGAAGTCTCTGATGGAACCGTCCATTCCCCCATATAATGGTAGTTAGGGATTATTGAACCCGCATGTGTTTGGATGGAAAACAGTTTCTAGAATCTTGCTTGAAGTTTGTAAACATTGCGGTGAAACCCATTGATGGGGATTGTTGACAAATCTTGTTATTCAATCCTGGCCATTTGTAATGGCCAATGAGCAAGCTATTGTTGAACAAATAGCATTGGAAGCTGGACACTGTCATGTAGGACAAGTACCAATCCTAAATTTGAAATAAATAAATGAATAAATACATTTACAAAAAACAGGGAACTAGTTATTCACTGCATTAGAGCTTATTCCTACAGCCAAAGGTTCTATATTCTGCATGTAGCGCCCCCATAGTATAGATGAGTTTTCTAGCAGGGTTTTGGCTAGGAGGTAAATTTAGTCAGGCCCGACTGTAATGTGCCGGCCTGAATGTTTTGATCTGAGCCAGGAGGAGTGGCTCAGGGAGGATTGGGTGGACTTAACAGATAAGGTCACCAGAACCTCCCTCTCTGTATACAAAAACCTGAGGTTGGTTTCAAGGCAGAAAGCTGGGAGGTAGGTGGAGTCACCTGGAGTGTTCTAAGGAGCCCTGATCAATCCCCAAGCAGGGTTGGCAGGCAGGCCTCCTTAACCACTTGCCAACCGTCAACCGCAGGTTGACGGAAACAAGGTGGCTCTCCTGCGCAAACCGCCGTCATCTGACGGCGGCTGCCAGATCGTGCACTGTGAACGCGCGCACGCCGCTGGAGGCGCGCCCGCACACTCACTGTGTCCGGGGAGGGCCAGGGAGCAGGTGCGGCGGACTCAATCTCCACCTGCTACCCACAATGCCCCCCCCCCCGGAGTGAAAGAACGGAGGTCCGTGTAAGTAAACACGGACCTCCGTTCTGTTAGAGGGGGAAGGGAGTGATCACAGCCTTCCTCTACATGGAAGCTGTGATCACTCCCCTCCCCCTGCCAGTCAAACAGTAAGACAGTTAGAACACGCCCAGGGAACATAGTTAACCCTTAGATCGCCCCCTGCAGGTTAACCCCTTCACTGCCAATGGCATTTACACAGTAATCAGTGCATTTTTATAGCACTGATCGCTGTATAAATGCCAATGGTCCCAAAAAAGTGTCAAAATGTCTGCTGCAATATCGCAGTACCGCTAAAAATCGCAGATCGCCGCCATTACTAGTAAAAAATAAAAAATAAATAAAAACCCCAGAAATTAATTCTCATCATCCGTAAACGTGGCAACTTTTGCGCAAACCAATCAATAAACGCTGATTGCGATTTTTTTTATCACAAATATGAGGAAGAATATAAATCGGCCAAAACCGATGAAAAAAAATGTTTTTTTATATATTTTTTTAAAATTTGTATTATAGCAAAAAGTAAGAAATTTGGCTTTTTTTGCAAAATTGTCGCTCTTCTTTTGTTTATAGCGGCGATCAGAAACAACACAGTGGTGATCAAATATCACCAAAAGAAAGCTCTATTTGTGGGAAAAAAAGGACGTAAATTTAGTTTGGGTGCAACGTCGCACGACCGCGCAATTGTCAGTTAAAGCGACGCAGTGACGAATCGCAAAAAGGGCTCTGGTCAGGAAGGGGGCAAATCCTTCCGGGGCTGAAGTGGTTAAATACTCAGAGTCAGCCCAATCTGAGAGGAGTAATGTCAGGTGGAAGTCTGAGATGTAGCAGAGGTGCTGTGGAGCAGGCCCCTACCTGGGAGGTTGCCCTCAGTCTGTGGAGGGTGACCTTGGGGTCTGAGGGTTCGGGTGCAGCCAGGAAGGAGAGTGAATCCTAGAGCCGCACAGGAGGAACAAGAGAACAGTGGAGGTGCTACAGGAGGAGAGAGACTTTAAAGTATCCACCGGTGTGGTGAGTCCCTGTGACTGGAGCAGAAAATGCTGTAGCAGGCTGGGAGAATAATAGTGGACAGTCTGTGGGAGCCTTGGGAGCCAGTCAAGGGAAAGGAGAGTCACGGCCAGAGAGCAGGTCGATAGGACCTGGAAGAGGATGGGCTGGGAGTTGTGGTCCGTCAAAGGCCTGGTTAGCACTCAAGTTTTTGCTGCAAATTTAGGGGCCCGTGATCCCTGGCCTGTAATGGGTGTTCCTGAGGTCCTGTTGAATCAGGGTAGGCCTCACCATGTGCTAACCACAGTGAAGAGAAAGGTATAGAGAAGCCTGATAAATTCTCCTTCAGGCTGGAAACTAAGCTCTGAGCTGGAGAGAAGCAAAGAAGTGTAAAGTTGTGAGTTCTGTGTAGTGAGAGAACTGTAAGAGAAATGGTCAGCAAGTGAAGTGCTGGAGATTTGAGAGGAGCAATAGTCTGCAGAGGGAGAGTCTGCAGTGAAGTGTACATATTCAGGCTTGTATATGGAATCCATGTACCATAATTCCTTGGGCATACCACAGTTACCCCTTATCCCCATCCAAGTTATTTCCCCTAAATAAAACAACAAAAACAAGAGCCAGCCTGGTCAGTGTCTCCGGATGTGTGATATATGGTGAGATTGAGGTCAGCTATCAGGTGAACTACTACTACCAGCCACTCTCAAGGGAGCACACGGCTACATGTAACTTAATGAATTGTGGGTATTCAAAACAAACATATGGTGGTGGCAAACTTAAACTGCACCCATACTGGCAGTGTTGTAGGTATAAGGCACTGGACTGGTTTTATATATTTTTTTTTTTTTCTAGCCTGCGATGTGATGTGCACAAACAAAACACCAAAGTGTACAAAAAAATTGTATGTGAACACAAAAACAAAATTGCATTAGAGCATGTCATATGGTTCCCTTCTGAATAGGAATAGTGCGATACCCTTGATGGGGGCAAGTCACTCAGGTCCACTTAGCCAAAAGGCCTGGCGGACTCTGCTCCTTGTGATCAGCTGATGCCAACCAACGAAGATTAGGTGAGTGGCTGTCCAAAAGAGAGAGACCTCCCAGGACGGGGGAGGAAGGAAGCTAATGGCCACACATCTTCCCCCTAGACTTTGGAGTAGACCCAAAGACCCACAGCCTACCATCCTTGAGTGAAAAAGTCACACAAATATAAGTGCATTGGCAAGCAGTGAGAAAAAAAATAAATATATGGGCTGAAGTGCAAGAGATTGACTAGGACTTGCAGCCTGGTAATAAAAATTCCCTAGGTCTTGGCCAAAAGGCCTAGCCCATGAGGCCTTGTGCAGAAAAAAGCTTTGGTGTTATGGCCCAGTGCCTTTTCTCACAGTGGGGTCTCAAACCCATAGTGTAACCCAAACTCCCAGGGGGAGCTTAAAACTGTGGGTCCTCTGCCTTCCCAGCCCCTGAATGGACAAGGTAACACTACTCTATTCAGGGGGCACTGGGCCCCTCAGAACCCTCCACACAAGGGAAATACTCCTAACCCTCACCTTACCCAGTGGATGCTTAATTCACTTTCTTCCCACTAGGAGGGACCTCAGGGCCCCATCATACCAGCATACTGCCAGCCATCCCAGCCAAAAGGCCAGAATGACAGTGGAGCATACCTACAGGAGACTGACGAGCAACATAGTCCTAATTGGGTGGATTGACTGCTGTAGTTGTACCCATATTCTTGTAGTAATGTCCCAGATGTCTCAGAAGTCAGCTTGTGGTGACATGTTGTAATGCAATTTTTTGGAAACAATGTACTTCTGTGCATTACACCACTAGGCAGTTGAATAAAGGACTTGTCAAGCAAATCAAATACAAAGCAAAATTCCTGTTTTCAGAAGTATCTAATGGAACCTGCAATTCCTCCAAAGACTGGTAAGTAGAGAATAGTGAATCTGCTTGGGTTCAGTTCGGTGAGCCAATCACACAGGCAGGAAATGATGTTTCTGGGGCGTTGTGTACACATTCTGTGTACGGAACAACTCCAGGCAGCCATATTGCATTACATTTTCAGAAAATTACAGAGTAGCAGATTGAAAAGGAAAGGTAATTTTTAATAACATTCAGTTACAATATGATTAATGTTGCAATTGTATATGCTATATTATTTTTTCTTTACTTGCTATTTTTTTAACCACAAAGGTGGAATTACCCTTTCATTAAAAAGTATAACAGTATCTCTCCTTACTTAGAATTGTCAGCTTTCCCTAACATTTCCAACATACACTAACAATATGACTGTTAGGAAGGCAAAGGGTGCTGGATTATCCATTGCTTCCATGTATTGGCTCTTATAACTCAGCTAGCCATTCTCAAGGCTGTGCATTGCATTGTTGCTGTTCCTTATTTCTTATGAAGAATTTGTAAAGTTTTCAGCCAAAATTTCACAATTCATGAGCTCTGTGAATCCTGGGGGATTCACTGCAAACCCTTACAGGTAATGTTATAGGGATGAGGAGCGCTGGAATGAAGTCCTAATTGGGTGTATTGGCTTATGTAGTTGTTTCCATCAGCTGCTCTCTAGTAGCCATATCTAGGTCATTGTAGTAATGTAATTGAGGTTAGAAGGATCAGTCATTTTTTTCTAGCTCATTTTAATTTGTTGTATCAAGAGCTTATGAATGCAGAAACAAGGTATAGTCTAAACTGTGATAAATGTGATTCACATATAGAGTTTCAAGCTAATTTAAAGGAACGATTGCAGTCACTGATTTGACAGCTGGTTGTACATATGTGCACTTACCACATCAGTTGCAAGATCCTCAGCACTAAGGTTGGGTTTAGACTTCTGTGGTATGTTAATGCATACATGTTAATTTTGAATGGACTGGCAATGTACCTTATTGTGTCTAAAACTGCACCTAACACTTTTTTGGGAAAACAATGCATGGTAGTACTTTACCATGAGTCATGGAGCGCTGCAGCACAAGTGCGTTACCACAGAGTAACCATGTGAGCCCGACCTCACAGTACTCCCTCTAGTTTTAACAGTATCATCAGCAGGCACATCTGATGTGCCCACTGAAAGACTGTAAAGATAAGCCTTAAGCTGACTGTGCAAAAACCTGGTCAGTGGTCACAGGAAGAGGTCTTCCTGATTTTCACCATCTTTTGCGATAGCCGGGCCATTTCTGAGTGGGAGATTTGGTGCACTCATATTGCATAGTGTTGGAGAATCTCCCAATAATTGGGTCCAATACTTTACTCTTCTACTGAGAAAAGTGAAGGAATACAAGTAGCAGAGGTGAACCAAAGTCACTATCCTATGAAAATCAAGCTAGGTCTTATAAAAAAAAGGCGAAAGGCAGACATGACTAGGTAAACAAGGAAACAAGTAGATATAGGCAGTGGCGGGGCTGGTGGGTTTTTCATCTGGGGGGGGCAAACAACCAGCACTACCCTCCTCCTCCGGGCGGTGCGGCACTGATGAACCCCCTCCTGCCCCAGCTCGGGGCTCGCGGCACTGTCAGCCAGTACCCACCGGCGGGAGGTCTGACACTTACTATGGGGCAGGCTGCTCTCCTGCTGTGTCCTCCTCTCCTGCTGTGTCCTCCTTTCCTCTCCTGCTGTGCCCTCCTTTCCTCTCCTCTCCTCTTGTGTCCTCCAGGGAGCGGCGGGTCCGGCTCCAGCACTAGACATCCAATAGAATCGCCTGGCGCTTTAGCCATCCAAGAAACACGTTTTACTGACCTGCCTCCTGATTGGCGGGGAGTAGCCATAGTGTAAAAATAGTGAAAATTAATTCGCTATGTTCACACAATTGGGTGGGCTTGGGGTGCACTCTCTGCACCCCAAGCCCACCCTATTTTGACGCCTATTATAGCTTCTGGCTCTAATCAGGTGCTTAAAAAAACACCCCCACCCCATCCCCGCCATAGGAATTCATGTGCCCAGCATTCTTAAAGGGTCGGGCCCATGGATAGGGAGGGCGGCGAAGGCGTTAGAGGGGGCGGCTCCCATTGGCCCATAATGCACGGGCTGCCCCTGGATAGAGGGTTAGCAGCTGGAATCAGGAGATATGAGGTTACATACCAGGACTGGTGGGTTTGAATGTTTAGGGGGCCTTCAGTGTTGTATAGAACAGATTAAGAAAACGCCAAGGAATGTGACGCCAGAAACTTCCAACCCTCCGGCCCACCTGTATGGATTGATGTTCCATGGTGAATGTAGTGGCCTGGTGATTGGCATCCTTTGAGGCATTCAAAATTTATTATACAGTTATATCACATACTAGGGACCCATCTATGGTATGGTGTCCTCTGTAGAATTCCAGGTAATGGTGGGTTAACTGGAAATTTGGGACATGGAGGTATCTGCAGAGAGTGGTGATTGTCCCTGAGCTGGTGTGTTTTTTTACGGATGGAGACCTTTAGGTGGTTTCCGGAGATACAAAACATATAGTGATTCTTTAGTGCTTCAAAGTGCTTCAAAGAGCTTTCTGTTAGTGGTGTTTGATCACTACTGGATTTTTTAATTTTTTTGCAATATAAATGACATGTGTGTACTTACCTATTTTGAATCCAGTCACATGATCCCACAATTTTGGCTTCCCTTTGTCAGCGAGCAACTGCTGCAGAGGAGAGGATGGAGCGCCTACAATGGTTGTGCCTTGGGAACCTATGGGTGATGTCAGTGCTCATGGAAATCCTAGCCATTGTCGTGCACTGCTGCAAGGGAGAGAAGAGAAATTCTGGCAATGGCTGTGAATTCCAGGAACCTTGACATCACCCATAGGTTCCCCTTGCCCAGCCGCTTGACATCACCCATAGGTTCCCCTGGCCCGCTTACTGACACAGGGGAGCTGCAGGATCATGTGAACAGACCGCATTATAAATAGGTAAGCACATACATCTTTTTTATACAGGCTAGGCAGGATAGGTGGAAGGAGGGATGTGGGAACATTTTTAAGAATGGTTAGACTTAGGTTTTCTTTCACTTTAAAGGAAAGCAACAACCTCTAGATCTTTATCCTCTCGTAATGGAAAAATCTATGACATATTGGATGGATTCTAGTCTCAGTGTAAATATACGCACAATGATGATTAGGGAATTGACAGATCTCCGCTGAGATAACAACATTATCTAACATGACAAATAATGCTTACAAAGTCAATTTAGACACTTCCTACTTCTGTCTATTTACAAATGGGTTTTGGAGTAAAATGTTTCCGTTCTGGGACTGTTGTTCTTTGTTGCAAAATAATGAATGGAATTCCTTGCGGTTTTAGGAGAAAAAAAAAAAAACATAGCGCGGCCCCATGTAGACAACATCATTTCAGATAATTAAAATCATCTGTGGTGGTTTCCTCTATTTTTACTTCATTGATGGCCCCTCGCGTGGTTACTCAAAGGAAGTATTTGTTAACGGTGCTGCGGGGAAATCGTTGTTTGGGTTCCAAAAAAACACCAGAACATTTTCTGATTGTGTTAGAGATTAGCCATTTAAACACATTACACATTATTTGTCCGCAGTTATGTAAAAGTGTTTCCTTAGGTGTCAAAACTTCCCTGTCGATGTTAAATGTTTTTATTGGTCATTTAGACCAATGTTTCTCAACCTTTTTTCATTCAATGCCCCCTTTAAAACTATAGGCAAACTTGAGGCACCCTCCAAAATTATGGACAGTCTTTTTTTTTTCTCAATAATTTTTATTGAAAGTTTTACACAGTACAGGTAATAAGTACAGAAACAGGTAATATATAAGTTGTTAACAAGTGATAGTTCAGTAAGTAGTAGAACAATAAATGGTAGCATAGTATACGATAGTTCAATCATATGCAACATATATACATTCTACTTGAGTTTTTTATTTGAGTTTTTTATTTGAGTTTGTTATTTGAGTTTGAGGCTGGTAACCCCTTATACTTGGTTAATTTATTAATATGTATGGGGCAATCTTGGTTGTCTCTTGGAGCTGGGGTCATGTTACCAGCATTTTCTAGCCCCTCCCAGAAGGGGCCTGTCCCATCGCCTCCACACCATCCAGCCTCCCCGTTTGGGATCACTAGCGGTGGTGTCTCCTAGGCTGTTGGCCATTATTTGTTCATAGATGCAATGAAGATTGGTTGTCTGTACGACGTCATTTATTGTAGGGACTGTGGGGGACTTCCATCTGCGGGTTATGTTAAGTCTAGCAGCTAGCAGGATGTTTATCAGGATGCTTTGGGTTCGAGTTGGGTAGGTTTCAATGCCCAAGGATAGTAATGCCAGCTGAGGTGATGGTGTAGTTGGTAGTTGAAATACTTGTGCTATCAGTTTGAAAGTATCCTCCCAATACCTTGTACAACCCCATAGGATGTGTGCAAGGTCACCTAATTTGCCACAGTTCCTCCAGCATTGATTAGATTGTGCAGGGATATATCTGGAGATTCTTGCTGGGGTAAGGTACCATCTTTGGAGTATTTTGATTGTTAGTTTCCACAATGAGGTGCTACGTGTAGCCGAGTATGTATGTTTGAGTGTGATTTGCCATTGGTGCTTTGTGTATGTGGATTCCAGGATCTTTTCCCACTCTAAGAGGTGTTTGTTTTTGTGCATGATGTCTTTCTGTTGTAGAGCGTTATAGAATAGGGAGATTCCTTTATGATTGGAATTCGGGAGGGTAAAATAAGCCCATATGGAGTGGGGCAATTTGATGGGCCACTTGGGAAGATTGGCTAGGCCATGCTTGATTCTTAGGTAGGTGAAAGTTTCTCTAGCTGGCAACGAGTATCGTTCCTGTAGGGTATCGAAGGGTTTGAGAGTTTGGTTTAATAGAAGATCACCTAAACTCGAGACGCCTTTGTCTATCCAAGGAATCAGTGACGGTATGATATAGTGGAGAGTTTGGATAGGGAGGTGTATAGGAAGTGCCTCAGGGTGGCTATAGGCTTGTTGGGTCAACGCTTTCCATGTGTGTACTGAAATCACCATAGTCGGAGGAACGGAGATTGGAATTTTGGCACCTAGGGATGTACTCAAGAGCCATGTAGATAGAGATTCATCTTTAAGATAAGATGCTTCGATCTTTCCCCACGAAAAAGTGGGGACAGTTTGAAACCAATCCCTCAAATTAGTAAGTACTGAAGCATAAAAGTAGTCGCGGACGTCTACATGTCCTGCTCCCCCGGTAAGTTTGTGTTTAATAAGTAGGTTATGTACTCTCCTTGGTTTTTTGCCCATCCAAATATATGTTGATATAAGAGATTGTAGTGATCTAAAGTATGATTGTGGAATGGGGATTTGGAGCATTCTAAAAAAATACAGAAATTTAGGGAGGTGCAGTATTTTGAAGGCGGCCAGTCTAATCATCCAGGAGAGTTTGTACCTAGAGAGGTTGATAAGGTTATCCTGTAGTTGTTGTTTTAAGGGAATGTAATTGGCTTGAAACAATGTTTTAGTTGATTTGGTTAAGTGGATTCCTAAGTAAGGTATTTTTTCGTCAGCCCATTCATAAGGGAATTTTTGTTGGAGATAGAGTTTTTTGGTGGCATCTATTTGCAGATCTAGAATTAGGGACTTGGTTTCATTTACCTTATAGAAGGAGGCGTTGCTGAATTGATTTAGGGTTTTTGGACTTCAGGCAGCGAGGACGTTGGGTTGCTTAAGATGAGGATAACATCATCAGCAAAAAGACTGATCTTATGTTCTTGAGATGCTAGTGTCAGGCCTGTAATCTTGGTGTTGGCTCTAATGTGCTCTGCGAGTGGTCCCATGACTAAGTTGAAAATCAGAGGTGATAATGGACAGCCTTGCCTGGTCCCGTTTGATAATTGGAAGGGCACTGAGAGAGCCTCAGCTGTGTAAACCTTCGCTGATGGTGAGGAGTAAAGTGCGAGAATTGCATTCAAAATTCTTCTCCGGAATCCAAACTTTTCTAATACTTGGGACAGGTATGTCCAGTTTACCCTGTCAAAAGCCTTCTCTGTATCCAGTGAAAGAAGCAAAGAAGGCGTTCCGGTAGCAGTTGCGTGGTGAAGTATATCAAAAATTATGGACAGTCTTGAGGCACCCCATTCTAAAATGTAAAAACTATTCTAATAGTTTTACATAATGCAACAACCTCAATACATGTAGGACACCCAACGTTAGAGGTGATTTATTCTTTTACACTTTTGCACACTTGTACTGATTAGTATTCCGATGATTCTCTTTTCTCAGTTTTTCTCCATCACTCAGCTAATAAGACCCCAAAGCTGATGGAGAGAGGCAAGGGAGGGTCAAACAAGGATGATATGCAAGCAACTGACATCCTCCTTATCAATTGACAATGTCATTGGTCATTAGGAGGTTGGCAGCTAAAAGGTTGTAATGGTGTACAATGAAAACCTGTGGCTTAGTGTAGTTAAAAGGCAGGTTTCATCTACCCACCGGCTTGTATACAATTTTGGGGCAATGTTTAGGCATTTTGCCCAGGCACCCCTGAAGAAACCTCAAGGCCACCCCAGGATGCCTGGACACCCTGGTTGAAAAAGGCTGATTTAGACAGAGGGAATCAGAAGTGCATAATGTATCTGTTGTAGTTTTATTAATATTGTCCTTTAACTATTTCTCCTCACCTCCTCAATGGAAGAGACATACCACAGTACTTACCTTCAGCCCAAGACCTGCATTGTGCAGTACCTACACAGAAAAACTCCTGCCTGGTTCAGCCCCTATTGCACATATACTATATATTACCAAAAGTACTGTGACGCCTGCCTTTACACCCACATAAACATTAATGGCATCCCAGTCTTCGCCTGCAAGGTTCAATATTGAGTTGACCCACTCTTTGAAGATTGTAGGAACAGTTTGGGGATGGCCCCTTCCTGTTCCAACATGACTGCGCACAAGTGCACAAAGCAAGATCCATAAAGACATGGATGAACAAGTTTGGGGTGGAGGAACATGACTGGCCTGCACACAGTCCTGACCTAAACCCAATAGAACACCTTTGGGATGAATTAGAGTGGAGGCCTTCTCGTTCAACATCAGTGCCTGACCTCACAAATGCGCTTCTGGAAGAATTGTCAAACATTTCCATAAAAAGGAAAACAAAAAAGGTGCGCCTCTAAGTGTAACCATAAAAACTGACTTTTATTTTTATTAAGAGATTAAAAACTACTCACAAAGGTTGTAAGTATGGAAGGATTGCAGTATTTAGCCACTGCTGGCTGTGCATACATCGGATGTTGACTGTCTTGCGAGTCAAAGGACCCATCGGTGGCTCCCGGCGTTTCCTGATTCAGATTCAGCCTTTCCGTTCCGTCACTTCCGGTTCTGGCGCCGTGAAGATGCGATGACGGCGATGCGTTTGCAAGGCCTACGCCCCTTCTTCAGGCCGTGTGTGTAAACATTTCCATAAACGCACTCCTAAACTTTGTGGACAACCTTCCCAGAACAGTTGAAGCTGTTATAGCTAAAAAAAGACTGGAATGCCATTAAAGTTCATATATATGTAAAGGCAGGTGTCCCAATACTTTTGATAATATAGTGTATGTGCCTCTTGGCCCATTCATTCCTATGGCAGGGTCTGCTCTCTTCTAGATGGTTGTGGCAGCCATAAGTACAGACCAAACCATGGGAGAGATTGAAGCAAATGTTGTCACAGGGAGTGAGGGGAAATGTTCATCAGAAAGGCAGATGGAAGTTTGTATGGATAAAGCATAGGTTCCCATTAAGGCTTGGTTCACATTGCTGCACGTTCCGGCTCACAGCAGGGGTCTGGGGTGTCCTCGTTCACCGTTTCAGGTTCGATTTCAGCATAAATTTTGGACTGAATTTGGAACTGAAATGCACCAAAAGACGCACAGGACCCAATTTGCACTAGTGTGAACCCAGCCTAAAGTGATACTAAACAATATCCTTATTCTTCAAAAATAATCCATACACATCCGCTACTTAATGGCCCTGTGATCTATTTTTCATGAAATTGTTTCTTGCTGTGTTCATCTGCGTTCTTGTAATGTCCTCTGTGAACTCCCCAATCTTTTCTTTTCCCCTCAACTTCCATTTGGAAAAAGCAGCCATGTGCACTACTTTATGCACACTACACATTGCATAGTCCATAGTCCATCTTGGAAGCGAGCAAGAGAGGGTGGCTATGTTCCTACTTACAGTGGGACCATACAGAATGAATGCAGCCACCCTCTAACAGAAAGTAGCATCACAGCCGCAAGAAAAAAAAGGAATCTGGAGGCTGAGAACAATAGAATAGGGTCTTTTTTAAATTAAGAATTCATACTTAGAACCCTTTCACACTGAGGCAACGGGTCCGGTAGCGGTAAAGCACAACTATCGTGAATACGAGGGTGTGCACTATGCCTGCTACAATACAGGCAGGGGATCAGGCGGTCGCTGGTCCTCCTGAAAGAGATCAACGCTACAAGAGAGACACTCACAGTTAAAATAGATGGGCTGAGCACCGATATAAGCCTTCTTAGGCATGATTTTGATAAGTTCCGTTCCCGCATGTCTGAAGTGGAGGGTGGAGGAGGTGGCCCGGTCTGATTCTATGGAGCTCCACGCTTTACAAATACAAATGAAAGCATTACAGGCAAAGACAGTGGATACTGTTTTCTTATTATTTCGTACAAATCCCTTTTTTTTAGGTGGAAGAATAACCCTATGTACTGTTTCTTCGCAGAATTTTTCTTTCGTCTTTTTCATATTGAGCCTAAGACTTTTTGATTGCTCTTTCTAGTTGAAGGTGGCTCACTTCTGATACATTTTTTTTGTTATGTTTGGTTAATGGCCCATAATACTGGAGTATAATACAATTACCAGCTGGAACTATAATTAGCATCCCCCCTCAGACGGTGATACCATTAGAGCGACGGGAGAATTCTCCACAATTTTTGTGATAACATTGCCCTTTGAAACCTCTGGTTAATCTCCCTTCCCTGGAACTACCCCTTCTTTCTCCCTTCCCTCCCTTCCCTTCCTTCCCCTACCCCTTTCCCTTCCTTCCCCCTTCCCTTCTTTCCCTTTCCCCTTTCCCTTTCTTGGGTTTTTTTAAATTTTTTTTCCCTTACTGGACATAGCGTTCTCAGCTGTGACCGATTATTTTTCTTTTTTGTATTGTCTGGGAATAAGGTCCTTACCTGACCCCCCAACTGTTGTGTGTTATGGGTATGGACAGGGTTGGCACTAGAGTGCCAGGTTGTTTGGTTATATGTTATGTTTTAATTTTTTTTTTGCTTTGTCTGTCTTCTGTTTGGTCCCTATATTGACATGGCAATGGCCTAAATACATCTGGCAGCCTTCTAGATGCATCTCCACTTTCATTCTACTTACATCTCAAACTTCTTTCTTATTTCACGATGACTTCCCCTAAATTTGAGGAGTTGAAAATTATCTCATGGAATGTTAGAGGCCTTAACTCAAAATTTAAAAGAGCATTATTATTTCAATATCTTAAACCTAAAGCCCCTCATATTATTTTGCTCCAGGAGACGCATCTGAGAGGCAACAAGATTGGAGCATTAACCCCTTGACGACCACATATAGTATATATATGGCAGCAAAGTAGCACATTCCCGCAAATTGCCATTTATAAATGGCGATGCTTGAGAAGTGCGCGCACGGCGCTGCGGGCTAGTGCCCATTGCGCGCTCCATGAGTGGGGCCGTGGGTCGGGCGGACTCGATGTCCGCTGGAGACCCATGATCACCTGTGAGAGAGCCAGAACGTGGAACCACCGATGTAAACATGGCGGTTCCCCGCTCTGTGAGGGGGGACATGACAGATCTACTGATCCCTGTACTCGGGATCAGTTAGATCTGTTATGCCCCCGGCAGCCCAACCCCCATTAAGTTAGAACACAAACAGGGAACACAGTTAACCCCCAGATTGCCCCCTGCAGGTTAACCCCTTCCCTGCCAATGACATTTACACAGTAATCAGTGGCTATTTTATGCTATGATCGCTGTATATGTCATTGGTCCCAAAAAAGTGACGGACATGTCTGCTGCAATATCGCAGTCCTGATAAAAATCGCAGATCGCCACCATTACTAGTAAAAAAAATAAATAGTAAAAACACCATACATGAATTCTCATGGTTTGTAAACGCGGCAACTTTTGCCCAAATCAATCAATATACGCTGATTGCGATTTTTATTTACCACAAATATGTAGAATAATATATATCGGCCAAACTGATGATAAAATTTGTTTTTTTTATAATTTTTTTTGGACATGTATTATAACAAAAAGTAAAAAATATAGTTTTCCTGACAGACTCCATGGCAGCCTACGTGTGGGTTAACCCCGCCTCCTCTCCAACGCTATAGGACCCCTAATCCCATAAATGTGAGCTCCCGGCTAGCTCCCGTGTTCCTTTTTTGTCCTCCTCCTGGATCAGTGTGTTATGTGGTCACTTACGGATCAGGCGGCGTCCAACAAGAGAGTGGGCATCCCTCAGTTGCGGTGCAGCCCAGGACCCAGCCATGGGCGGGTGAGTGGCTTCAGGCTTGTGAGAGTCCAGTGGTGGGGACAGCCTGTGGATGCCCCAAGGAAGCGCTTGGCAGGGCGGCAACGCTCCATGGCAGTCGTTTTTGTTTATTTGTTTCTGGTGCTTATTTCCTTCTATCCCTTTTGCTTCCTTTTTAATTGCCCTAGTGCTCCCGGTGACTGTGGGGAGCCTGGGCGGCGCGGTCTCTATG
>BLSH010151925.1:501928-522690 GCA_018402905.1 Glandirana rugosa | reverse complement strand
AAATTGACTGTTAACGCGCCAGCACGCTGTAACATGGGTTTAATTTAACTACAGAAAAAAAGGGGTGTTTATCTCGAAAGAAAACCACCGTAAACTAGTGGGGACGCAGTGTAGACTAGTGGCGACATTTGTTTTTTTATCGCTACTATTAAATGATAGTTTATGAATGGCATTAAAAGGAAAGGACTACCTGAGGTACCGTCGGATGCACACCCAATTGGGGCGGAGGAGAGGTTGCGATATCCTGGGGATTAGGGTATTTACACTCGAGGGCCGATCGAGGGCACAAGGCATTGATCGGATGAGGAATTACGTACCCACCCATGGGATTAGGGGTCCTATAGCGTTGGAGAGGAGGCGGGGTTAACCCACACGTAGGCTGCCATGGAGTCCATCAGGAAAGGAAAATTACGGTAAGTATTTGATAGTAAATTATCATCGCTATTTTTTTGTTTACAGCGGTGATCAGATGTGACGCAGGGGTGATCAAATGCCACCAAAAGAAAGCTCTATTTGTGGGGAAAAAAAGACATCAATTTAATTTGGGTACAATGTCGCACGACCGCGCAATTGTCAGTTAAAGCAATCGCATAAGTGCTCTGGTCCTACAGTGGGAAATTCTTCCGGGGCTGAAGTGGTTAAAGACACCTTGGATTCAAAAGGCTTTCCCTGCCAGTTTTTCAAATTATGCCAGGGGAATGTGAGTCCCTGTTAGTAAAAAGATACCATGAGTTGTAGGCCATATACACATTGATCCTTGTGGGAGATATATGATTGTAGTGATGACATTATGGCAACAGAAATATGTAATAACAGCTGTATATGTTCCCCCTCCATTTTCCATAGATATTTTACATACCATTTTGGATAGGATTATTCCCCATTGTTCGGCCAAACTTTTAGTTATGGGGAATATTAATTCCACTATGTCTCCTACTTTAGATAGGCCTGTCCCAGTTAAGAAATTTTCTAGGGATCCTTCTGAGTGGCCATCGGCAGCTGGTTTGGTGGATGTATGGAGGTAAAAGTATCCCACAACAAGGACATGTTCATGTTTTTTTTTGAAAAATTATAAAACGCCTTCTCGCATTGACCTGGCTTTTGTTAATATGTCACTTCTAGCTGATGTTTTAGATATTAATTATCTTCCTAATGGGCTTTCAGACCACACACCCCCTGGAAATAATCAAGACCCAGGTTTAACGGGTCCCTGTGGCGTCTGGAAGTCCATTGGGTCTCCTATTTAGATATCCCCCGGAAAACCTCTTCCCCATGCAGGAATTTTTGGAGATTAATGGAGGGTCGTCTTCTCCCGATATAGAATGGGGCACTTTTAAAGGGTTCATGAGAGGCCATTATATTTCAACTATCGCTGCTGTTAAGCGAGATCAAGCTGCAGAGCTGCAACATCTTCAGAAGAGGGTATTGGAACAAATGGGGAGTTACAGCTCCAACCCTAGCAATGAAAACTTTATATCATTGGAATCCTCTAAAAGGGAACTAAATGTATATATGTCAGACGTCACCAGGCAGAATTTATTTAAAAGTAGACAAACATTTTTTGTGCAGGGGGACAGTAATGGTTGATTCTTAGCACTTTTATCTCAGCAGGATACACCCTATACGACAACTCCTGAAATTAAGTCGCATACAGGTGACATACTTGCTTCTCCAGAAGATATATTAGAAGAATTTAGAAAGTATTATGCAGGATTATACACCTCCTCCCTGCCACCGACCAGGGACTCTTCGGCACTAAGCTTCCTCTTGGATACCGTGGCCCTGGGATTGCTTCAGGATTGCTTCGGGGGGCTATTTACAATCCTTCTTTAGCAGCAAAGCACCAGATCCGAATGGCCTGCCAATAGAATTTTACAAAGTACATACCGATTTTCTCGCACGTCGTTTGGCTTCTCTCTATACAAAATGTCTGGCAGAGAATAAACTTCCACCATCTATGAGGGAGGCCCATGTGGTTCTTATATACAAATCTCCTAAAGACTTGACAAGTTGTGCATCATACAGACCAACTGCTTTATTAAACTGTGATTTGAAAATACTTACTAAGCTTCTCACATGTAGGTTAAATAATCTTCTACATCTAGTCGTAGATGTGGCTCAAACTGGATTCATGGCCAAAAAGTCCACAGACGTGAACCTGCGGAGATTATTTATTAATATTCACGCTCCACATTCTAATACGGGATCCAGGGTTGTTGCTTGCATGGACATAGAGAAGGCTTTTGATACCGTTGAATGGTCGTATCTGCGGGAAGTGTTAAGGAGAATGGGATTTCCCCTTCACTTTATCCGGTGGCTACAGACGATATATCAAAACGCTAGCCCTGCAATAATGTTAGGAAGAGATTTGTCAGCAAAATTTGCCTTACACAGGGGCACCAGGCAGGGTTGCCCTCTCTCTCCAACTCTCTTTGGAATTGCCATGGAACCAGTTGCAGAGGCCTTACGGGTTTCTCCGCATATCCAGGGCTTGAAGATTGCTTGGCTGGAAGAAAGGCTTGCCCTGTATGCTGATGACCTGTTATTATTTTTGAATGATGCAGGCCCCTCCCTGGAAGGCTCAGGTCAGGTATTAGAAGCTTTTTCAGCAATGACTGCACTTAAAGATAATTGGTCTAAATCTTTATTATTTCCTATTGATCCTGAAGTTAAAAAATCATCCATGCCAGCAATGCAATTACAGTGGGTAGATCAATTTACATATTATAGTGTCAAGGCCTGAGGCCTTAAATATAATCTTCTTCCAGCATATCAAACCACCAAATTTCAACTTAAAACATGGGAAAAATTGCCACTATCCTTATTAGGAAGAATTCACCTAATTAAAATGAAAATACTTCCAAAGTTTACTTATCTTTTTAGACAGTCACTCCAATGGATCCCCAAATTCTTTTTTTGCACAATTAAATCAACTATTTTCTTCCTTTATATGGGGATCTCAAACAACACAGTATAAAATATCAACATTGATGAGACCCACCTCAAAAGGAGGGATAGCTTTTCCAGATTGCTATAGGTACTACCTGACAACTCAGCTGGTGAGTTCCAGATGGTGGCTGTGTCCAGACAAATATAACACCTTCACAATACTAGAGGCAGCAGTATTTCATTCCATGGAAGCGTTAGGGCCCCTTACCCACTGACCCCGTCCATGATAACTACAATCAAAGCATGGAAAGCAGGATTGACATATGAAAGGCTACCACAGGATGCCATTTCTCCAAACACACCCCTGTGGAACAATCCTAACCTGGAACATCTCTTTATTCTACCGGATTCACAAGCATGGGTCAAATTTAATATTAAACGCATCTCCTACATTGTTGCTGTAGCCATGTGCTCCCTTAAGAGTGGCTGATAGTTGTGGTCCACCTGCCCGCTGCCCTCAATCACATGAATTCCACACACCCGGAGTCACTGAACAGACAGGTACTTTGTTTTGTTGTTTTCTTTAGGGGTTTGAACTTGGATAGGGATTAGGGATGACTGTGGGATGCCCAGTAATTGAACATGGGACCTACTATATGCACCACCGATATATACACTTCTCCTCCAGCACTCTACTTGCTGACCATTACTCTGCTCCTTTCCTCTCTCCAGCACACTACTTGCTGACAGTTACACCTGTTTCCCTGGTCCAAAAGGAATTTATCAGACCTCCATGACACCTCCTCTTCACCACACCTAGCACATGGTGAGGCCTGCTGCAGCTGTGGGCAAGGCCTGAGAACCACCCTTTGTGGGTAAGAATCGCAGGTTTCCTTCCCTGAAACCATGGACTCTCTGTTGTGTAGCTAAGTACCTTGGTGCTAGCTGGGCCTTGGATGAACTACTACTCCCAGCCCATCCATCTTCCTGACCCATCTGGCCTGTCCTGCAGTCTAATGGCTCTCCTTCCCCTTGGTTGGCTCCTACCGACTTTTACAGACTGCTTGCTCTCCTCCCAGACTGTCTCAGCCTTCTCCCAGGGGCCGCGGCACTCACCGACTATTTGGTGGATCCTTTAAAGAGTCTCCTTCCATGTAGAACTCAGCTGCTTTCCTGCTTCGCCTGTGCCACTCCAGGAGCCGACTCCCACTCTTGGCTGCACCCAAACCCCAGGCCTCAGGTTCACCCCCCCCCCCCAGACTGGTGGCTCCCTGTCACGTACCTGGTGATGGAGTCTGATTGTGCAGAGGGCAACCTCTCTTACGACCCTGGTTTGGGAACCCCTGGTAGAGCAGACAGGAGATTCCGGAGCACAGGGGGGCACGAGGGCTGGTGCGGATGCCGGTGGTGTTGTGAGGATCCTCCAGGAGCTTGTGCAGACAGAAGAGTGGTGATGCAGGCTGGGTCAGCAACAGGCTGGCTGGTGCGGTACAAGGGAGCAGGCAAACGGGTCATCAGGTGCAGGCCAGGTCGTTAACAGGCTGGCTGGTGCGGTGCAAGGGAGCAGGCAAACGGGTCGTCAGGTGCAGGCAGGGTCGTTAACAGGCTGGCTGATGCGGTACAAGGGGGTCAGGCAGAAACGTGGTCGTAAACAGGCAGAGGGTCGGTACAGGCAGAGTTCAATCAGGGTCGGGCAAGCCGGGTCACAGATACAGGAAGTCTTTTAGCAAACAGGTCACGGGAACACACTGGAACGCTGTAGAACGGACAGCATTTGCTACAGGAAGCAGGAAGTTTAAATAGAGATGCTCATCAAGGGAATAGAGGAAACCACAATCAAATGCCATTAACCCTTAGCACAGTCTTTTCTTAACACTCCCCTCCCAGGCGTGGCCTGATCCACAGCTCCAGCTACATCTCTTCCACCCAAACTCTCCTGACACCTGCTGGTAGATTGCTGTATTTAAGGAGGCCTGCCTCCTACCAATTCAGGCAGTGGATTGGTCAGGGCTCCTTGTCATACATCAGGAAGTGACACCTTCTCATCCATCCCCCTTCTAGAGCTTTCCCAGCTCAAGAGGAGAAAATCTCCAAGAAGTGTCCCTTCCCTGCATCTCCACCCCCTCCCCTGAGCCACTCCCCAGCCCAGATAAAACATTCGGGCCTGTACTTACAGTTAGGCCTGACTAGATTTTTCTTCTCCTACCAAAAATCTACAAAGTAAAAGCAACTATACTATGAGGGCACTACATTACTAATGGCTCCTTGCGTTGTTTTACATCTCTCTCGAAAGAACACAATGTACCAGTCTCTTACACGTTCCATTATCTCCAGTTGTCTCATGCCATTAACAGCGGGGGTGCTTTTAACCCCCAAGAAGGGATTAACAAGGGGTTAAAAGTACCTATGTTGCGCTGCTTCCGAAGCACTTTTTAATGGGCAGGGCAATTCATGAGCGGTGTATGCAGTGCTCCCAAACTGCCCCAAAGATGCTGCTTGCAGGACTTTTTACCTGTCCTGCAAGCGCACCGCCCCAGCGTGAAAGCACTCGGGCTTTCACACTGGGGTGGCATGAGAGGCAGTTTTCAGGCGCAATTTTTAGCGCTAAACTGCCTCAGTGGGAAAGGGGTCTTAAAGTGTTACTAAACCCACAACAATAAAATGAGTCTGTATATGCAGTAAAGCATGCTTGTTATACTTACTGTGGAACCTAAGGGGTTAATCCTCTGCATTGTGTAAAAAGGCCGTTTGATCCTGTCTTCTCTGACTCTCCCCTTCTTCCACTGTCCCCAATCCATCTGCAGATAGTACAGAGCACTAGGAGGCACTCTGCACATGCTAAATTTGGTGTTTATTGCTAGAGAGTTTTATTTTTTTATGGGAAGGGTGCATGTGATCAGCACAGGGCCAATCAGCACTGTCCAGACAGAGGGTCAAGGGTCATGCAGCCTCAAAGGACAGTCAGAGGAGAATGAAATCTCCTCCTACAAGCTTTAACCAGTGCTTGGATGGACGCTGATAGAAGTCACAAGATTGCTATCTACTGCTGATGAGAAAAGGTATTTACAGTAGCAGTTAAAATGTATTAGAATAATAGCATTTCCATGTTCTATGTACTGTGGTAGACCAGATATAGCGAATGCAGGGTCCTGGGTTTAGTTACACTTTTTTACCTGGTAATTGCACGGTTATGCAACACTGTACTCAAATGAAATTTATATAATTTTTTTCACACAAATTGAGATTTCTTTTGGTGCTATTTGATCACCACTTTATTTTTTATTTTTTATTATATAAACGACCCACAATTTAAAAAAATATATATTTTTTATTTCTGTTATAAAACATATCCAATGAAATCAAATTTCTTCATAAATTTAGGCCAAAATGTATTCTGCTACATGTTGCTACATTTTTGGGGGACACTATACTATTGGGGACACTAGTATAATTCTGATGCTGATCAGGATACAGACATGGGCACACACTATACTGGTAATGGTGGTGCTAAGCAACTTATAGTGTGACTCTGATAGTGTAGCGGACAATCTGATGCTAACTGACAATGGCTGGGAGGGACACTAACTGACTCTGACAATATGTGACATCACTAGTGACACTAATACAGTGATCAGGGATAATACTGTACACTGACACTGTACTAATGGCACTGGCTGGGTGACAGGGGGGATCAGGAGGGAAATCAAAGGGTTATCTGTGTGCCTAACAAGTGCAGATGTGCATAATTTACTCACAGACTGCCGGCTGGCTTTTTTCCTGATTTCAGCTCTGAACGGTAAGTGATATAAGGGAGGTATAAAAACAACCAGATCTGGGTTGTGTTTGCTAACGCACACAGATCTGTGCTGTGATTGGGCAATGCCATCAGCAGGTTCTCAGCCAAAAGCATTGGCTTGTGGGCCTGTAAACCAGGAAGTGCACCGTAATGAACAGGTACGCCGTGGTGCCCAGCAGACCTGCTGACCAGCACTAAAATTACTACTGGCTAGTCGGCAAGTGGTTAAATAGAATATATGTTTTTGGTTTTTTTTAACCAGAGTTTTCAGTGCGCGATTTAATACATTTTTACCTGTGTTATATAAAATCATGTGTTTTCATACGCTGCCACTCTAGGAATTAAATTGTGCACTGACGCATCAAAAAAACAGACAAGACATGTTAATACACTGCACAGATTTAAGCCAGCACAATATAAACCAATGGATGACATGTGGACATGTATTAACCTACATTAAAATGTGTGCATTAAATTGACTCTAAGTACGGATTTTATTAATATTATACAAAATTTACATTGCACAGTTGCAAAGCACAGCTACAACACAATCAATATACAGAAGGATTGAGGGCCCTGATCATGGAAACTTGCAATCTAAAGCAGCCTTTCTCAACCTTTTTAACCCCCGAGGCACCCTTAAAATTATTTTCAGGAAACCCACTACTAGAACCAATTCACTGGTGGCTAGTCGGAAAAATACCCTTATCATTGGTGGCCAGCTGGAAGAAAACCCTCATAACAGTGGTGGTCAGAATCCCACCCTTACAGTCAGCTAAAAGGACATTTCTGGCTCTGCCATGTGGTACTGACCCTGGAACTCTGCAGACACCATTAGAGTGGAGGTCATTCAGCTGCAGCTCAAGGAACCTGTAGCGACCCCTGAAGGAATACTGGCTGAGAATAGCTGATCTAAAGAATAGAGGAGCAGCACACACAGACAGTATAGGAAATTTCCTTCTATGCATTCCAGAAAGGCAAGGCACAGCAATGCATGTTACATGTTTTGATGTGTTGCTGTGCCATTATATTTGAATATAATTGGAAACCACTAAAACAATGCACATGTGCCACAACACACTGCTATGCATCACCTAACTGTTGGTGGCAGGTCTGACATTTGAGACATTTTGGTGCACTGGCAGACCATTATTGTATGCCTTAAACTGGTTGTAAAGGCTCAAGATTCTTCCCTTCATGCAATGTATGCACAAAGGCAAAAAAACATTCTGCGTGCAGCAGCTCCCATAATATTTACCTGAGCCCCATCTCGATCCAGCCATGGTACATAGTTACATAGTAAGTCAGGTTGAAAAAAGACACAAGTCCATCTAGTTCAACCAATAAAAAAAAAAAAGAAAAAATATATATGGGTGGCACAGTGGTGTAGTGGATAGCACTTTCGCCCAGCAGCAAAAGGGTCGCAGGTTTGAGCCCTGACAATGACACTATCTGCCTGGAGTTTGCATGTTCTCCCTGTGCCTGCGTGGGTTTCCTCAGGGTACTCTGGTTTCCTCCCACACTCCAAAGACATGCTGGTAGGTTAATTAGATCCTGTCTAAAAAACTGCCCCTAGTATGTGTATGTGAGTTAGGGACCTTAGACTGTAAGCTCCTTGAGGGCAGGGACTGATGTGAATGTACAATGTAAATGTAAAGCGCTGTGTAAATTGACATCGTTATATAAGTACCTAAAATAAATAAATAAAATAATATATAACCATACAATCCCATATTCTTAGATTGTAAGCTCTATTGAGCAGGGCCCACTGTATTAAAGTGTATTGTCTACCCTCAAGTTGTAAAGCGCTGTGTAAACTTCCTGTGTGTGATGTGCACGAGAGCAGTAGCTCTTCCTTCTCATTGGCTGAGACATTAGCGGGCGCCATTAACTCCTGCTAATATTAATAACAGCCAGTAAGCCAATGAGGAGAGAGTGGGGGCAGGACTGAGCCAAGCTACATGTGTGAATGGACACACAGAACAGCAGCTTGGGAACGAGCCTGCTTGGGTGCCCCCCATAGCATGCTGCTTGCTATGGGGGCACTCGCCAGGAGCGGCGGCGGAGGACATGAGAAGAGGATTGTGGCTGCTCTGTGCAAAACCATTGTACAGAGCAGGCAAGTATAACGTGTTTGTTATTTATTTTTTTAAAATCTGCCTTTAATATCACTTTAATGCAACACAAGTTACCATGTGACATAACACGCATTAATGCACATGCATTACCATATGGCACAAATGTACATGGGCCCTAAAGATTTAGCTGCTAGCCACCTTGCCCATGTAAGGAGTAAAAAGAAATTTACATTCAGGCAGGAATCGGCTCCAAAAATGTCTTTTATCACTACAAATTGTGGATATTTTTTTGCAGATGAACAATAACTTGAAAGATTTGATTAAACAATCCTCCCAACAGCAGAGGTATTATAGCAGTTTGACAACATCGCATTTAAATAACAGATTTTGAGCACAAGCGTCTCTTTGCTTTGACGCAAGCTTGTCAGTATCTGACTTGGTTGTTAACATTCAAATTTATCCTTATAAAAACAGTGTAAATTACTGTATTTATATACATTTTTTTTGCATTATTCAAGCTGTTTCAGATGATTTATGTGACGCTTCTCAGAGAAATAAGTCTTTCACAACACCGAGTGTACGTATCTTAGTGCTCCTACTGAATATAGTGAATCCTGCAGAGACCCTGAGATCCTGTAATAATAAAAAAGTACATGTCTCAGCCCTCATATTGAATTTGGTGGATCTTGTGGAGATATCAAGGCCCTCTAATAATAAAAGTGTACTTGCCTCGGCCCCCATACTAAATATGATGAATCCCGTAGAGACCCTTGAGACCCTGTAAAACGTACCTATCTCAGCCCTTATACTGAATATGGTGAATCACGCGGAAACCCTGAGATCATCTAATAATGAACGTTTACCTGTCTCAGTCCTCATACTGAATATGGTGAATCCGGTGAAGACCCTTAAGACCCTGTAATAGAAAAAGTGTACTTGTCTCAGCCCTCATACTGAATATGATGAATCACACGGAAAAAGCCTGAGACACTCTAATAATGAAAGCATACCTGTCTCAGGCCTCATACTGAATATGGTGAAACCGGTGTAGACCGTGAGACCCTTTAATAATAAAAGCGTGCCTGCTTCCACCCTCATACTGAATATGGTGAATCCTGTGTGTAGGAAGTTGCAGTTTGGCCTCCCTGCACAGGTGGTGCTGATTTGGCCTCCGCTAGGCAGAGGGAACCTGGAAAAGACATGCACATATGAAAGGAGCGCCAGACCAAAAGAGTCCAAATTAATTTATTGATATTGTGTTTGTAGCCAATGGCCCCCTTAGGGGAGGTTGGTTGTTGTGGTTCACCTGATCACACTGCCCTCAATCACACTTTTCCACACACCCGGAGGCACAGAACAGGCTGGTTCTTTGTTTTGTTTTTTTAGCAGGGGATTTGATAAACAAAGAGAAAAAAAGTAAAGAAAAAGAGTGGACTTTTAAGGTTGCCACTTGATTCCCGAATGAAAAAAATCAACCAAACTTATAAATTAGTTAAAAAACATATTTATTGAATACATTAAAAATAATTTTCCATGTTAAGAAAAGGGATACAAATCATGAGTATAAATAGAACTCAGGTCCAAATTGGAAGATATAAGGACATTTGACATAGACAGCCATGTAAAAGGCCCACAAGCGATGTCCAAAGATGGATTGAGTTGTATCCTGGGGTCTGAATAGGCCAAACTACCGGATCGGTCGGTGTCAGTTTAGGTGGATCGCCCAAATACAATAAGTCAAGGCGCAATGTGTGACTGTCCAATGGATCAGACAGGGCACTGTCCAACGTCTCAGGTAGCTCAGCGAGAAGAAGCATTGCTAGAAACAGTAGAGGTTTCCGGGTTCAGGTAGGCTTGCACATGTGTCTTCTACTGTGTCTTGGCTGTGCTACAACAATCCTACTGTGAGGAACCATTATGCTGAGTTGGCCATGAAATTTAGGCCCTGTCTCCATCTTGTTGGAACTACTAGGAGAGCTTATGCTGCTATTACCAAGTTTGTTGAATAACTTTGTTCTAATTCAATGTGCCCCATTTCTTGGTTTCAGTGGGCAGTCACTCCATGTTGGCTACCAACCAACTGGCCTAACCTGCATGCAGAGACACTAGATAGACCCAAGATACTAATTTTTAAAGTTTATCTGTCTTAGCCTTCCGATTGAATATGGTGAATTCCTCTAATAATATAATTGTACCTGCCTCACCCTTTATACTGAATGTATAAAAATGCCACAAAGACCTTGAGACCTTCTAAACTAAAAGCAACGAGGGGGCAGAGATGTTAACTCAAGTTCAGACATCTTGTGGGCCCTGACCTGTAACAAACTAATGGATCATTTAGTCTGCAAATATCAACTTGGAACTGAAATACGGACCATGAGTGAACTGACCATTTATTACCAAGTTATAAAAAGATGCTTAGAATAGACAGAACACATAGGGGCCAAAGTAAGGGCATGCAAATTCTTCATGTCCAAGAAACGAGAACATGAACCATTCATTAATTTCTGGGGTAAAATATGTTTGTTTTGCAATGGTCTATTTATAATCTTTTTAGAATAATGCCTTACACATCCAATTCCATAGAGAACTGGGCTAACAGGTCATTTGTTACACTCTATGTGAAATAGATACTGTGTGGTTAATGCATGGAACACTTCTTACACAAATTACAGGGTTTACTAAAATCATGTTTACTATTCAGCATATTTTCCAAAGTTTATATATTTTTTAATATTCAGTCGGGGGGGTCTTAACCTTATAACAAAAAAAGACATTATATGAAAAAGCAACTAAAGCCAAAGATGAAGCTTCAATATTTATTATTGCAATGCAATGAGGCTGCATAAACAATAACTTATAAATGTTTATTTTATTTATACTGCATCATTAATTAAAATACCCTGTGCTAGCTGCATGCTAGATAATAGTGGCCCCAGTGGTCTCACACACCTTCTAAGAATGGAAACTATTGCGCAAATGGTAACCTAAAGCAGCAAACACAGCATTAGACCTTAATGCAAACAAAGGAGATAAAAGGAAAAGTGTTGCGCTACAACTATAAAGTACAGTGAAAAAGTGTATATAGGTAGATCCAAATTAATTAAAGTGTTAAACATGTGATAATCAATATCTGGTGGTATATCATTAAAAATTGTATATATAAAGTCCAAGTGTCCAAGAATAATTATTGTGTAATTATAAACTTGTGCACATTGATGGGTAAAGTGAAAGTAAAATCAAATCCAAGAGCATAATGCAGTGACAGTTGACCTTCAAATCTCCAATGCTAAATGGTTAAATGGGTCGCAGCAAATCCTCCATAAAATCCTTCATTGGGTAATAAAGATGGGTTCTTACCAGAGATGTTGGGCAAACATGACCGTACGGCCAGTGGACCAATCACGCTTGGGTGGACATCTCCACAGTCAGCAATGGCAGGATCTTCCCCGGTGGTGCCGGTAGACTTCACTTCATTAAACGACCCCTCTGCTCTGCTTAGAGAGGCTGACCTTGACATCATAGATCACAGGGGTACATGCAAAGAAAGAAACTGCTCCACATGGTGTAGTAAAATTATGTCAAATTTATTCAAACCGATACAGGAAAAAATAAAAGCCGGCATATTAAAATATATAAAAACTGCGATAGGCACGTGGTCCCCACCCGACGCGCTTTGTCCGTGCAGACGTCTTCTGGGGTGTGGGGTTTCACACACCTTCTGCCCAGTGCTCCAATTAGCAGCGCTCATGCTGCCTGAACAGTACATTGATTGGAGCACTGGGCAGTGGGATACGTCAGATAGCTGGAGATGCGGGACGCTGGGCTCCGTGTTAAGGTGGAACTAAAGGCAAATCTTTCTTTTCCTTTGAATAGAGTAAGGGAGGGTTATAACCCTGTCAGTTTTTTGCCATCTGTGTCCTATTGGGTAGATTTATTTTTCCAACATTTTTATTGTTTTCACAATATATAAAAGTACAAACATTTGTTTGGATCAGAGGTCAAAGGAAAACAGGTTGCTCTAGGTAGGGAGCCTGAGAACATGTACAATACATACACCAATTGGAAAATGGATAAGTTATAATACACAGTGCAACCTGACCTCTAACCACTTCAGGTATGGTGAAGGTTATTGGTTTCAACTTTATCCTCCATGGGGGAGATTTTCCTTCACTTCCTGTCCCATAGTAACATACAAAGATATCTCCCCTGGGACTATGTTGCCAGCAAAAGAAATCACACAGGATAGACTAAATATTAGAATAAAATGTCTTTTTATTTTCTCAAAAAAAAAAATATTTTTAACAGGAAGAAAAGGACCACTTGAATGACATTGGTCCCCAAAATACCATCTTAAGACCAATCACATGTAGATTGAAGACCATGTAGACAGTTAGAATGGGATTGTGTATCCACCCCCGTTAACCCAATGCATTTCAACTTCTATAGCAAGGTCTTCCTTAGGGGATATAAGGTGGAAACCTTATTGATGGTCAGATACGTCCACTTAAGAAGGTCATAGATAGCATCAGAAGCAGCCCGACCCAAGCCTACACCCAGGGCAGATGTTCAATCCCATAAGGGTGGCCAGGGGGGTGGGTGGCAATGGAAAGTGGAACAGGCAAAAAGTGGCTTATAGTATTTGTGTAAAAGAGTGAGAAACTGGAACAGCATTTAAGCAGACCTCCGGGAAATGGGATCCGTTAGGACCAACAGGCAGAACACACCCACATCACCCCTCACACTCGTGTTGAACCCTCTCTGGGATCCACACAACATTTGGACTGCAGTGGTCCCATAGTAATAAATAGGCATGTGTGGTTTGTTTCATTCTGAATTGAAATTCAGACTAATTTTTCATTACTCAGATATATCTGAATTTCCAAATAACTATAGTAACGATTTTAGTAACGAAATTTGACATTGAATAATTTTCGAATCTAATTACAATAGTCTGTTAATCAAATTAAAATTGTTTTCGAAATCAAATCGTTTTCAAATCAAATTCTAATTTTCAAACAGAATAAAATGGAATAGAAAATAAGGGAATAGAATAAAAAAGAAATATAATAGAAAACAATAGAATAGAAAATAAAAGAACAGAATAAAATAGAATAGAAAATAAAGGAATAAAAATAAAAAACAGAATACAATAAAATAGAAAGAATAAAACCATCTTCTGAAATTCGAACTTCAAATAGAATATATATGAATACAATATAATAGAGTAGAAAAGAATAGAAAATAAAAGAATAGAATAGAATTGAAAAAACAATACAATAGAAGAGAATAGAACAGAATGAATATAACCATTTCCTAAAATTTGAATAAAATAAATTTGAATTAAAATATAATAGTAAAGAATAGATTAGAATAGAATAGAAAAAAGAACAGAATTGACTAGAATAGAAAAGAACAGAATACAATATAATAGAACAGAAAGAATATAACCATTTTCCAAAATTCCAAATTTAAATATAATAGAAAAGAATAGAATAGCATAGAATAGAAAAGAACAGAATAGAATAGAATAAACAATAAACAAGTAGTAGAATAGAAAGTATACAACAATATAGCTGTTTTCCGAAAGTTGAATTTCAAATAGAATAGATTCAATTTCCAATAGAATTCGATTAGAATGCAATTCAAATGGAATTCGAATGCAAATTTGCAAATTTAAAAAGAACAGAATATAACAGAAAATAAAATAATAGAATAGAAAGAAAACAATAGAATGGAATAGAATGAATATAACCATCTTCCAAAGTTTTCAATCTGACAACCAGCATATTATTTAGCAGTGTGAAATTATAATTTAATAGTCACCAAATATGCTATAGACCGTGTGTGTCTCTTTTAAGAGGGATAATGTATCCCATCAGTATTCTGGACATTGTAATAAAGGTGTGTCTGGCGTCTACCTGGTTGGTACCTTCTAATACATTCATGTAACCACTTTTTATGAAGGTAATTCCATTCCAGCAGTAATTATGAATTATGTATAAAGTTTGCCTTTGGTAGTTCAAAAAAAAAAACAGATTAGGATGTGTATTGCTGAGCTGTTCTGTCCGGCCTCATTAGGAGTCATTTGTAGACCCTGCTAGTGGAGGTTTATGTAAAACACAAAGTGCAGCGCTAAAAAATAAATATAAATGAATTTAGTGTATCAAGCACACATTAAAATTTCTATCTAAATGTGCATAACATAATGGAAACAGAATAAATCGGTATATTGACATGCATTCACATTTAACGTTCAGTTCACATAATGAAATGCATTGCAATCTATGATAGAAAACAATGTGTTTACAACCAACCAAAGAAAAAGTATGTGCAAAAAGTTCAAGTTACAGCAACATAGCAATCATCCCATGATGAAAGAAATCCAAATCACCACCCCACATTCTGTGTACAAAGAAGGCTTACTGGAGGGTTTGCAACCCCCAATAAAAAGTGGTCAAGAGTCGTGGTCACAAGTCACTTGTTCCAATCAGAAAGGTCTCTCACAGCTCCTCCTGTTTCCCAACACTGTAGAGGGAATGAGACGCATACCCTTAGCACTTCTTCCCAGCTCAATGGAACCTGAAGCTCGTCCAGGGACCTTTCACTCTCCTCTCCAATTCAGGGGAATTGGTGACTCACCATAAAGGTGGAATAGAAATAAATTCCCATAGTATAAATCCAATAAAAACTAAAAACCTTTATTGTTTAAAATGCACTTAACAATGGTAAAGTTCACAGCACCGTGTACATAAAATTCCGGAACACCAATACCAAAGATAGCCGCTACTCACTGCGCATTGGTAATAGCGTGGGTGCAGACTCCTCCCTACACGTTTCGTCATACCTGACGTCATCAGGGGCTGGGTGGAGGCTTATGTCATGTCTGCATTCCATTTAACTTTCTCTACTTTGTGTCAAATGTATGTTAAAATATGCTATGTTCTGACAAATCTGGCACCTCATATGAAAGCATAGCGCCGGCAGAAGATTGAAATCTGTCCATTCTTGTTAGCTAACTTGTGAATTTTGGAGATGAGAATTGCACATTGTTCAGTACTACATCCTCATTCTTCCAACATGGTTTGGATTTTGTCAGATCTCACTATTATCATAATGGTAGTGGGTCACTTTCTTCATCTAGTTTTGGTATTGAAAACCCTGCACTCAGAGATACCAGGTGCTGAGCTCCAAAAATGAAATTGACGAGACAGCAATCTTAGCACTTGCCAGTGAATAAAACAATAGAATACTGGAGATGTTTATAGGAGAGATTGCAGATAGGGGTCTGTGACTCTGTATCTTCTCGATTTGGTCAGTTCTGCAACTACCGTCGTATATTGATTGGTTTGCGCAAAAGTTGCCGCATTTACAATCCATGAGAATTCATTTATGGCATTTTCACTATTTCTTTTTTTTTTTTTTACTAGTAATGGCGGCGATCTGTGATTTTTATGGGGACTGTAATATTGCAGCGGAGAGATCCGACATTTTTGACACTTTTTTGGGATTAATGACATTTATACAGCAATTAAAAAAAAAAACTGATTACTGTATAAATGTCATTGGCAGGGAAGGGGTTAACCTGCAGGGGGAGATCTAGGGGTTAACTGTGTTCCCTGGGTGTGTTCTAATTGTGTGGTGGCTAGGCTGCCAGGAGCATAAGAGATCTAACTGATCCCGAACACAGGGATCAGTAGATCACTGCCATGCCACCTGTCATAATGGGGAACCACCGTGTTTACATCGGCAGTTCCCCGTTCTTCCTCTTTAACAGGTGACCGCGGGTGGCCAGTGCACAGGAGAGCCGCATCGCCGCAGTATAAGTATGTGAGCCGGCCGGGAACCGTTAAAGAGGAATTCATTTAAGGTTGAGGACCAGGGTAGAAGTATTACCTATCGTTATAACTTTAAATATTGGTTTTATACACTTAAAGTGGCAGCTGCTAATTATATTGAAATATAGCTTTTTGAGTCTGGCACCCACTATATGCTATTTTGTGTCTTTATTATAAGTAGAAAAACATTTGTTAACTGAATAGATATATGCATAATGCATATACAGTGCCTTGAAAAAGTATTCATACCCCTTGACATTTTCCACATTTTGTCAAGTTGCAACCAAAAACGTAAATGTATTTTATTGGGATTTTATGTGATAGACCAACACAAAGTTCTGTACCTGGGTGGGCTTAAAGGTAAGGAGATGTAAATGGACCACATTCATTTACATCTGCTTGCCCCATAGACTTACATGGAGCTACTGGTCAGGTCTGCTCGAAAAACTGATCACAGTGAAAGGAACACATATTGAAGGCTTCCAGAATCGGGTAAACAGTACCTTTTTATTTATTTTCAGGTAATTATATAGTGCAGTCAATTTACACAGCGCTTTACATATGCATTGTACATTCACATCAGTCCCTACCCTCAAGGAGCTTACAATCTAAGGTCGCTAACTCACATTCATACAAATACTAGGGACAATTTAGACAGAATCCAATTAACCTACCAGCATCTCTTTGGAGGGTGGGAGAAAACCAGAGTACCCACACAGGAACAGGGAGAACATGCAAACTCCAGGCAGGTGGTGTCGTGGTTGGGATTTGAACCAGCGACCCTTTTGCTGCTAGACGAAAGTGCTCTTTTCTGTTTGTCTTTTTTTTTTACAAAAAATATTGTATTTTTTTACTTTTTATGGTTACTTTATTTTTTCAATCACACTTCTGTGGTGCAGGTAAGTTAACTAGTTGCCTACCTTCAGCGTGTTACACACATCCATAAAGCCCCCTCCTCTGTACACAAGGCGTCTCCTGTACGTCCTGGAGACTGCCTGCAGTTTCTTAGCTCCCCTGCTCACTCCCATGCACAGCTCAGACCTGGTGTCCGTAGAAACACGAGCTCCCAATATTTTAATTGGGAGCAAGTCAGAAGCCTTCCTCATTAAAATGATTACTCTGACAGCCAATCACAGCGATCATTCAGTGTAACATGTGTTAACCAAAACAAAAGTAACTCACTGGCTGTCTTATTTCATCCGTTCCCTTACAGACAGCAATCTATGAAAGAGTGATCTGCAGCTGACACCAAACAATGTTTATTGTATGCACAGAGAGTTAGTTAACTTTTAATTAACATGCCCTTATTTTACTACTTAACCCATTAATTTCAGAAGAAATATAAGCAGTATAAGCTGTATAAGTATAAGCACTATTTAACACTTTCATCTCCTGTTCCATGTTTCTATTTTAAATGATTTGTTGGAAAAAAATAAATATTATGAATAACATTTATACATTGCTATCTTTAAAGCGGTTGTAAACTGCTGGGTGTTTTTTTTTTCTGACCTGCAAGGTAAAGGCATAATATGCTAGTATGCATACTAGCACATTATGTGAATCTTACCTGAAAACGAAGCCCTCCAGCGATGCTGGACGGTCATCTTCACCCGTCTTCCTTATGGGTCCGCAGACTCCGGCTGTGTGACTGGCCGGAGCCACGATGACATTACTCCCATGCATGCAAGGGGCAGCCGTCACTCATGCCACAGGTATCTGAAGGAAGGGCACGGGTGACCGTTCCTTCAGAGTGCATGTACCAATGATGTCATCGGCTGCATGTACATTAAATATCTCCTAGACGGTGCACATGTAAATATGTGGTTTAGGGTATATCTGTTTTATTTTAAATCAGTAAGAGCTTTAAATTAATGATGCATTATGAAAAAATTGAAATATATTTAAAAAAAAAACAACTTTATTTCTTAAACATGCTTTGTTCCAAAAATGCAGTAAATAGAATAAGCAGCAGAATAAAATATATGTGTTTTCCCCATAGTAATGGTACCTGTGTTTAAAATATTACTGATCAAACTTGAAAAAAAAAACATTTTTTCAGATTTTTACTCTTTTTTTCCTCTTAAAGCGGAGTTCCAACCAAAGTGGAACTTCCGCTTATTTGTTTTTCCCCCCTTCCAGTGACATATTTGACACCTTTCAGGGGGGAGCAGGGAATGGGGATCTGTTTTTGACACTACCGGAGATGGGGCCGTGGCGCCGTCTCTCAGAAGTTCAGCCCCCTCCTCCTTCCTCCACCGCCAGGCCAATTAGAAAGAGCAGCTCACTCCATGCATGCGCAGTAGGGAGCCATCTTTGAAGCCGAAAGGCTTAGTGGCGATGGTGGTGGCAGCACCCAACGGCCGAACTGAAGATCGGCTGGGGTGCCAACATCGCGGACTCCTTGGACACATACAGTAAGTGTTCATATATTAAAAGTTAGCAGCTACAGTATTTGTAGCTGCTGACTTTTAATTTTGTTTTCCCGGGTGGAACTTTAAAATGCAAATAAATAATACAAATTCTGAAGACTTTAGGGTCACAAGAAAGCCCCATTTGTCCCCAAAAACCAATATATGTATCAATTCTTTATCATAAGTAATTACAAAGTTATAGATTCATGAATAGACACATAGCAGAAATGTGAAGATATGGTCTGATCCATAGGGGGAATACAGGTGTGGGAACCAAAGTGGTTAAAGCGGAGTTCCACCCTTTTAGGCCTCATACACACGGGCGTTTTTTCACGCCGGCGTTTTTAGGCGTTTTTTGCAGCTCTCCATGTTATTCAATGGCCCTCTAAAAACGCCAGCGTTTGTGAGCAGTAGAGGGTGTCGGCGTTAATGAGCTGTTTCTAGAACACAGGACCAGTGAGTTCTGAGGCTGTAGCGTTTTGGCGTCTTTTGACGCCAATCGGCAAAATGCTCACTAACGCCGTACCAGCGTTAACCGGCGTTTTTTGACGCCGACGTTTTTAGGTTGAAAAAGAGCAGAGGACTAACGCTCATTAATGGCGGTGCAAAACGACGGTAAAAACGCAGATTTTTTCCAAAACGACGTTTTGCCTATTTTTTCACAGACGCCCGTGTGTATGAGGCCTTAAAAGTCAGCAGCTACAAAAAGTGTAGCTGCTGATTTTTAATAATCGGGCACTCACCTGTCCCTCTTCCCCTACTCCTCTGTGCGGCCCCGGCATCACAAGTGTGGGCGCTTTGGCTCCAAGGCCGGGCGCGCACTGCGCCCTGTGAATGGCCGGTGTATCTTCTGGGACCTGTGACGTGCCCCAGAAGATGGCTGGGTGGGAGGGAGGGGGGGTGAACTTCCTTCCGGCTCTGCGGCTACAGGAGAGGACGTGGGACCTGGGAGCCTGTGAAAACAGGCCCCCCCCCCAAAAAAAAATGACATGCCAATTGTGGCATGTCAGGGGGTCACCTTCCCTTAACCTCCCTGGCGATGTTCCCGAGTGTGGCTCGGGGTGGATTTTCAGTACCAAGAACAGTAACCCCGAGCCACACTCCCCCGCCGTGTCTGCGGGCTGTGTCCTCCGCCCGATGCCCCTGTGTGCCGGGCTCCGTTCCCTGCGAGCGTCGCGTAGCACGGGGGACGGAGACCGGCGAGAAATTCAAAAAGTGAAACACACACAGCACATACAGTACACTGTAATCTTATAGATTACATTACTGTATGAAAACATTTCACATCCCCTTTGTCCCTAGTGGTTTGCCCAGAGCCCTGCATGCACTTTTATATTATATATGCCATTCTTTCTGCCTGGAAACTTGAGAATGTCCATAGCAACCAAAAAGTGTCCCTTTGCGTCAAAAGTGGTTTTTTATCAGCTAGAAAACAGCGATAGTAAATAAGAATCATTTGCAGAATTGAGTGATACTGATTTTTGGGGAAATTTATCATCAGACAATGAAAGTGACAACAGCGACAATTCTGCAAATGAGCAAATTTCTGCGTTTTTGGTTTGATTACATTATTGAATACATTTTATTACTATTATATTATTATTTTTGATAATTATTTTTAGTTATTTATTATATTATAATTTATGATTTCATTTTTCAAACTTTGAGTGAATTTAGACAGGTTTGTTCTCAGATCATCTGTAGGGCCCATACTTTTTCAAACTTTTTACTTTAGTATTTAATATTATAT
>BLSH010151925.1:480670-495019 GCA_018402905.1 Glandirana rugosa | reverse complement strand
AGGGACGAGTCGACTCACGACCTCCCTCCTCCTACCGACACGTATGTAATGATTCAATAGAGGAATGTAAAGTGTAAGACATGTAGTCCTCGACACGATGTTGGTGACGACCCTATAGAGTGAGGTGCTGAATTGTGAGTCACACGAGTCTTGCTTGCCAGAAACCCTTGGAGTGTGTTATATGTTCAAATATCTCCTTCGGTCGTGTAGTCATTTATAGTCGATCGACAATAGGAAATAAATTGTTTACCCTTGCCGCGACAGAAACCTGGTTATTCCACGATCACAATTTATATTTATAATACACATTCTTCACGAAATGTCACGTTTTCATTAATAAGGAGTTTTAAGTATTTGCCACGGAAGATATTGTACACGATTTTTACAGGATTGAATTAGCATATTTTTGGATTTATTTTGATATACACTGTACAAGTTTGTATGGACATTTTTAGCACATGTTATAGAAGGCACCGTTTATGAATTTTGAGGAATAATTACTTTTGCACTGTAAAGCACTTCTTACACATAATATTTATATTTAACACTAGCACCTTATTGGTCCAAAGACAGCGCCGTTCCCATTTGTTAAATAAAGGATAACAGCTAGCTGATATTTACTGATGTGCTGGCTTCCTCTATAAACTTGTATATTGTGTGAGGTTCCCAAAGACCGTTCGTTCTGAGCACACTGAGTGTTAAGTCGTGGAGTGAGATATCCCAGCAGTGGTTGTAGCACAGCTCCTGATGTACAGAATGTGAAATGTAAGGAGATAACTTAGTAATGTATGCACAGCCATCCTCCTCCCTCCAGCACTCAGCTGAGCAGGGATTTTTGCTTAACTGCTCCGTGTCAGCTCTGTCACAGACACAGCATAGACCAGAGAGCAGATTAGTCTAAATTAATTAATAAAGGGGCTTGTGTTCCTTTTATTAATAAGGGAAGCATCTGCTCTGTTTTCTACATTTAGAAGATTAGCACAAGCATTATCCTTGTGCCACTCTTTGTTCATTTATCCCCGGAGTACAAATTTGTAGACAGAAAGTGGCTGTAAAGCGGTAACATTATTACTTCCAAGCTGATGACAAACAATGGAAAATGTGTACAGTGGCCCTGAGAGCCCAATATGCTATAGAGCTCCAAATAATGGTCTTATGTTTGAAGGAGGAATGCATGACTGATCTTTGTGTTTCATTGTAAAGGAATCAAATTCTCTAAAGCCCTTTGCTTGACACCAACAATGAGGCACCGTTCCTTCCACTAACACCAACAGTGGGGCATATAGATTACAGATAGGAAATGTCCAAAATTCCAGCAGTAAAATATCTTTTTGTGATAACGAGCACTTTCTACACTTGAAAATACCTGTTGCCACGCTGCTGTTAGAAGTCACGGGGCCTCCAGTACAGCCCCCTTTGAAAATATCAAATCATACTTTCACCATAATGCAACAATGCTATGATTTGCAGCCATGGCAGAAATAATACCCTCATCGATCAAGACCCATTCAATTAAATAGTGCTGCTTTTGAGGACATAGATTCATCAGTCCTGTTCTGAATGAATAGGAAGCGCTCCCGTTCATTTTCAAAATGAAGCATAATAAACACAGTTCACTATGCTTCAGGGATGTATGGAAACAAGGGCAATCGGTACTGATCGCTCGCAGTGGTGGCTGGCTGGTGGGGGGTTTTTTTAGGGGGGGACGGCAAAAATACACCCCCCCCAGTTGGTCGGTTGGTGGCACTCCCCTGGCACTTACCCCATCTAGTTTGCGGGCAAGCGGGTTGTGGGGTCCTACGGGCGGCAGTCAGCGGCCGGGTTGCAGGCTCCTATGGGTGGCGGGCAGCGGGTGGGTTGCGGGCTCCTTTAGAATGGAGGGCAGGGGGCTCCTATGGACAGCAAGCAGCGGCCCCTGTGTCCTCTCTTCCTCTTCTGCATCACAGCAGCTTCCACCATTGTGGCTCCTCCTCCTAGGTGTCCAATAGAATTGCCTGTCCTTTCAGCCAATCGGGTGACCCGCTTCCTGATTGGCAGGGAGGAAAATTAGTGTGGCGATAGCAAATATTGATTCGCTATTGTCACGCTACTGGGTTGGCTAGGAGCGCAGTGTTCTGTGCCCCGAGCTAACCCTTTTTTGAAGCCTATTAGAGCCTCTGGCTCTAATTACGTGCTTCAAAAAAACACAACCCTGACATTGAAATTCATGCGTCCGGCACCCTGCATGTAGATCAGGGGGCCGGAAGCATGCATGGGGGGGGGCGGTGCCCGTGCGCCCCTAATGGACAGGCCACCGTTGATCGCTCACTGTGTTCACTCAGGAAGAGAAGGGCTGGTAAATGTGACATATATACTGCACCCTTCCCCCTGTGCCTGCTGCATCCGACGGGAGAGGAGAGGAAGGAAGCTGGTAGTGGGGGGCGTGGCACATGGGGGGCTGGCAGCAGGTCCTAGAACCGATCCCCCTGCAGTGCAGAAGCTGGCAGCACTGCAGAGGGATCTGTAAGAGTCCCAAGTGTTCACAATAAGGCAGTACAGCTGGCCATCCTGCTTGGCAGATACCTGTGCCCCTGCTTTGAACTGATAGGGCCTGGGCCCCATACAAAACGGCCAGCTGTACTGCCCTTTCAGCGGCCCTGTTTGGCCCACTTATGACAACAACTCTCAAATCAGTTGCATGCTCGGTTGTATTGGTGTAAGCTCAACATCATCAGCAAAACAACCAACAATGTCCTCAAAGCACTTGTAAACAATCTCTCCAGAACACTACAAGGTCGAATACCATACATGGCTCCTTCTTGTTCATTTGTTGACCATCATCCTATTTTATAGTCTTCTTTCTTTCACATGCTACTTTCATTAACAGCTTTTTCCTCCCCTTGAACTTTTAAGCCGAAGTTCCAAACCCAAATAAGCTTCTTTTAATTACACCGAGCTCAAGAGGAGAACTTCATTCTCTTCCAACTCTTGCCTGAAGTCCTGTGCAAGCAAGTGAGAGAATTTCATTAAACTAATTACCTTGATTGGATTGTTTAATCAATTGCTTTCTTAATTGGGCCCTGCTTCTAATGAATGGTATGATCCACTTCCAGCAACAAGAGGACCGGTGTCGCTCTATATGACACAACTGCTGTAGTATGTCGGTTCCAAGCTTGGTGAAAAGACGTATTCTCAACCATATCACTGCTGAAGCATGAGCTCTAAAAACTGCTTGGGAACATTTTAATAGACCAAGTGGCTTCACAGTTAATTAATGTTTTGGCACCAAAACAAAACTTTAAAAAAAGTGTTTTCCTTGTGGAATAACAGGCGGTATTTTCCAATTTTACAGCTTCTTTCACACTTTTGAACTTAATCTTCTGGAAAATAACCGAAAACAATACTATTTTCTCAGCCATTTTCTGTTGCTGGGTAAAATGAGAATGCTTGCACTACTGAAACTGTATTTCCTGCAAGTGATGGGCCACAATTTCAGAGTGTTGTAGTGCAGAGAATTAATGTTGGATTCTGAGCTCATTACGTTAAGGCTCCAAAAAGCCCTGTATAGCAGTGGTTCTCAACTCCTGTCCTCGGGACCCACCAACAGGCCAGGTTTTCAGGATTACCTTGGGGAAATGCAGACTAGAATGCTGCAATCACTGAGCAGCAAATTCCATCACCTGTAATGTATTTCAGTTATCCTGCAAACCTGGCCTGTTAGTGGGTCCCGAGGACCGGAGTTGAGAACCACTGCTGTATAGCATATTTGGAAGAGGTGGCCATATTTGGCCACTAGATGGAGCTAAGTATCATAGGGATTCCCTATAATACTTAGCTCCATTTAGTGGCCAAAGGCAGTATTATCCCTTTAAATATCAATGATTTACATTCTAACAGTACAGGATATAGCCTATTTACAATTGTGTTTTGCCCCATTAGCACAAAATGAATGTACATGGACTTCCTCTGGGTGAATGTCATTTTTTTATATATCAACCCTGCATTTTCTCTAGGCTTTAAGTCATGTTAACAAACTCGCAAACAGTACCTTTTTTTTTTTCTTTTTTTTTTAAGAAATATGATTGAAGAAAGTGGAAAAATAGTGCTGGACCCATAAGGTTATTTTATTGTTATTGTTATCTATAAAGCAGATTTCTGCCCCCCTCCAAAAATTAAAAGTCAGCAGCTACAAATACTGTAGCTGCTAACTTTTACTATTAGGGCATTTACCTGTCCAGGCATCCAGCAGTGTTCCCGCCATCTCGAGTTGGGTGAAACCGACAATGAAGCCTTGCAGCTGCACAGCCAGTTTCCTACTGCGTGCATCGCTCAGCGCTCTGTGAATGGGCCGGGTGCGGGGGGAGGAGGGGGGTCAAACTGTCAGCTCACTTCGCCGTGGCCAACTGACCCGGAAGTGGGAGCGGGTACCTGCCAAAACTAGGTTCCCGATCCCCCCCAAAAGGTGACAATGTGGCAGCGGAGGGGGGGGGGCATACAAGCAGAGTTTCCCCTTTTGGGTGGAGCTCTACTTCAAAGTATTTATGGTGCCTTATACAACCCACAGAACCTCCACAGTCTTTTTGGCTTGTAGTGTAATGTAACGGGAATGGAAATGGAAGTACCACACCACTGCTAATAGGTGCAGATCCACTTTATTTCAATAAAAGTTAGAGGGGGCAATCCAAAAAGTATCCAATGGGTTTTGGGGGTCCAAAAATATTATTTTTTATCAGGGCTCGATTGGAAACAATGTGAATAGACAAGAAGTGAAGATCATTTTCTGTTCCCCTGCATATATTGCAGCCTATAAAGACTGCAGCATAGACATGTGCTAAGTTGTAAAAATAAAAAATAAAATATAAAATAAATACAAAAAAATTTAAAATGGAAGTGCCCTCATCCCTCCGAGCTTGCGCACAGAAGCAAACGCATATGTAGGTCGTGCACGCATATGTAAATGGTATTTGCACCACACATGTGAGGTATCGCCACAAACGTTAAAGCGAAAGCAATAATTCTTGTGCTAGACCTCCTCTGTAACTCTAAACAGGTAACCTGTAAAAATGTTTTAAGTGGAGTTTTGGAGTGGAGTTTTTTAGGTACCATAGTTTGTCACCATTTCGCGGACATGCACAATTTTAAAGTGTGATATGTTAGGTATCTATTTAATTGAAAACAAGCTGCACTGTCTAATTACACTTGCCAGACTAATGAAAGTAAATGAACAATGTGAAATGGCACAAAAAAGGAGATATACCAATAAAAATCGTATGCAATTCTTCTGTTGCAAACACTCATAAAAATGTCAAAAGCCACACACAGTGTAAACCCAGATTTTAATGAAGAAACACATATATATATATATGAATGCGATACCCCTTGCATATAACATATAGGTGAAAAAATAAAAAATAAAATTAAAAATTAATATGAAGTGAAATTTCATTAATAATAACTGAGGAGGAAGGTTGATAGTCCCATAGAAGGGCTTTCTACCAGATTAATGTTTCCTCACTTTATGCATTAACACAAATTATCAAGGGGTTGTACAATCTATATCAGGGTTTCTCAGCCAGGGTTCCTCCAGAGGTTGCTAGGGGTTCCTTGAGCAATGGTCAATTTCTACCTCTCAGATAAATTCCCAATGATACCATTGATCTTTTTAGCTACCTGTAAGGGGTAAATCTTCCCAATGACCACAAGTATAAGGAGCATTCTTCTCATTGACCATCACACTAATGTATCATGAGTTGTAGATATGTAATTTTTAGCAGGAGTTCTCCGAGACCAGAGAACTATTTCAAGGGTTCCTCGGTGTTGAAAAGGTTGAGAAAGGCTGGTCTCTATAGTATGTACTTAGGGATTGATATCAGTTATTACAATTTAACCATGTTCCCCTTGGCACCATGTAAGAACTGTTTATGGCTATGTAAGGGACCATTAGAGGATAAAATTAATTAATTACTCCTTCACATTTTTTAGCCACCGTTTTATTTTACACACAATGTTTTTTTTAAATAAAACTTTTTATCGAATTGATAGACTTTTCAGCTGGTACATTTGATTGTGACAGAGACTTTGTTTTTCTTGTCATTATGAGGATTTTAAAATGTGGAAAACATTTCCTTTGCTTTTAAATACATATTTTTTAAATGATGAATTTATGGTGTTTTTGGACACTTGCAAACGTTCACCTTATTTGTACGGACTTACCCTTGTATGAAAACAGGATTGTTGTTTGGATACAATTTTAACATCCAAACCTAACAAATGAAAATGAAAAAAGAAAGTGCTCTGGCCAATCAAATGCAAAGACTGCTGCACCTAAAAGCTCCCTGAATACCGGGAGAGAAAGGTAATCAATTGAAAAGAAGGTGCGCTGTCTAATTACACATTGCCAGATTAATGAAAGTTAATGAACAATGTGACATGACACAAAAAAGGAGGTATACCAATAAAAATCGTATGCAATTCTTCTGTTGCAAACACTCATAAAAATGGCAAAAGCCAGAAACAGTGTAAACCCAAACCTTAATGAAAAAGCACATATATGTATGCGATACCTCTTGCATATAACATATAGGTGAAAAAGAATTGTAATTAATATGAAGTGAAACTTAACAGGCCCAAAAAAAAAAATATATATAAAAGATTAGTGAAAACCAATATAACAGTCCCAAATGGTGTTCAGTTGGTGCTGAAATAATAACATTCGATGATTTCAAATTGTCAAATGCATCACCACCATGCTAGGATGTAAAATGGCTGCTTACCAGACCCCACAGGTCAATGTGCATGAATGCTGATCACAACTGAGTAAGACACTGATCTGTGTGGCTGTCTGTGTAGAATCCCAGACGATCATCAGCTCCCAGCTCGTGGATGATTGGGTAAAAAAAGGAGGACTGATTACCGTATAAAACAAGGACTTTAAGGAATTTAACAGACTTACAGACTGTATACTTGGAACACAGCATACAGAATTGGGTTGGCGCGGCTGCCTGCAAAACAGTCTGTGCCGCTAACGTCCGACGCGACTCCTTCCGACGCGTTTCCCCTCAGAAGGTGTCAACTGGGGCTGGAGATCAGCGCGCGACACCGACGTCACAGCCTCATTATTTATAATGGAAGACACCGGAACTAGCCATGGCTTGCAAGAGGACAATAGGAACAGGAAGCTAACTTCTTCAGCCCGTTGATCTCCCTTAAGTGTCAGCCTAGTTCCGAAGGGATGTTTAAATTGTATCCAAACAACAATCCTGTTTTCATACAAGGGTAAGTCCGCACAAATAAGGAGAACATTTGCAAGTGTTCAAAAACACCATAAATTTATAATTAAAAAAAAAAGTATTTAAAAACAAAGGAAATGTTTTCCACATTTTAAAAATCCTCATAATGACAAGAGAAACAAAGTCGCTGTCACAATCAAATGTACCAGCTGAAAAGTCTATCAATTTTATAAAAGTTTTATTTAAAAAAATATTGTGTGTAAAATAAAACGGTGGCTAAAAAATGTAAAGGAACTATTAATTAATTGTATCCTCTAATGGTCCCTTACATAGACATAAATAGTTCTTACATGGTGCCAAGGGGAACATGTTTAAATTGTAATAACTGATATCAATCCCTAAGTTGTGTTAATGCATAAAGCGAGGAAACAATAATCTGGTGGAAAGCTCTTCTATGGGACTATAAACCTTCATCCTCAGTTATTATTAATGAAATTTCACTTCATATTAATTTTTAACTTAATTTTTTTCAAATTTTCTAATCTAATCTAATATTTAATTTTCACCTATATGTTATACACAAGAGGTATCGCATACATATATGTGCTTTTTCATTAAGGTCTGGGTTTACACTGTTTGTGGCTTTTGCCATTTTTGTGAGTGTTTGCAACAGAATAATTGTATACGATTTTTATTGGTATGCCTCCTTTTTTTGTCATTTCACATTGTTCATTTACTTTCATTAGTCTGGCAATGTATAATTAGACAGCGCACCTTGTTTTGAATTGATCACCTTTCCCTCCCGGTATTTTAGGTGCAGCAGTCTTTGCATTTGATTGGCCAGAGCACTTTCTTTTTTCATTTTCATTTGTTAGGTATCTATTTACTCGTCAGAACATCATCTTTCATATTTTACAAAAAATTGGGGTGTACAGTATATTGTTTTTTTTTTTTAATTCATTAAAGTGTATTTTCTTTTTAAATAATTGCTTTTCGAAAAACTGCTGCTCAAATACTGTGTGACATAAAACATTGCAACGATCACCATTTTATTCCCTAGAGTCTCTGCTAAAAAAAAAAATATAATGTTTGGGTATTATAAGTAATTTTCTAGCAAAAAATACTGATTTCAACTTGTAAACAAACAGTACCAGGAAAAGCTTGGTTAAAACCTGCCTTAACACCCACGTGTGTTGCAACACCGATCCTCCTCCCGGCCAATCGGGAAGCGGGTAAAATACTGATTTCAACTTGTAAACAAACAGTACCAGAAAAGGCTTGGTCTTCAAGTGGTTAAACCCTGCCTTAAAGGAGCTTACAATCTAATATATCTTAAAAATAGACAGAGAAAGTGTACTCACATCAAGATATTCTCTTTTTTATGTACATCCATAAAATACAAACTGTATTTCCCCTTCAAGTAATATTGAATATATTCAAATCTATCCATAATGAATATTCATTTGTGTACAACACGTTCTCTTCTTGAATAACACACAGAGACAGTAAAAGGTTAAATGCTGGCTCATAGTAAGTCATTCCTTTCTTCATTTTAATATTTGCATTTCTTTCTGCCCTTGCTATAAAAAAACAATGTTTTTGCTCTTTTGAAACGAATAGCATGGCCATGTTTGCAAGGCTTTTTTTCACCATTTCCCAATCATCCCGTTATATAATCCTTCATCATAATCACTAACCAGATGCAGTGCGACAGAACTTGAATTATTATGTTTGTTTTGAAAAACATGAATGCATTTACCATACAGCATAAATCTGCAGTTTAACTGATTCCAGACCACATTTTGTAGATTAAAATTTCTTAACGTGAGGTCCCATGCTGAGAGAATGTTAATCTCTGTTCCATTTCACAGCACATCTGTGCGTGCTGCTAGCTGTGAGACCATGTGACCATTGACAGCTCAGCTACGATGGTCACATGATATTTGTTAGTAAACAGGCTGTAGTTGCAGGCTGCAGCTCTCAGTGAATTTCTTTTTTTCTGCATATTCACTGTGCACAGAGAACAAAATACATTGCTTAAATAGGACAGTGCAGTGATTAAAAAGGAATTTCAGCACCTGTTCTTCATGGCCCCGCCCCTCCTCTTGCACCGCCATTATGACATGTGCATAAATATAGCGAAAAGGCTCAGCCCAGCCCCGTGTCCTGTCAGAGCCTTTCAGCACATCTGCAAATGCACAGGATATTTCCTTTGTGAGTGCAAAGATGAGGAAGATTTGTAATTTCTGTGTCACCAGCCTTTGCGCATGCACAGGGAATCCCCTTGCATGTGCAGATGTATGGAGAAACCTGTGCATGCACAGATGTGCTGCAGGGATGTGGGGCCCGAAGCCTTGTGGCGCTCCCTCAACCCCGCCCCCTTTTCCTGGCCTACCGGGCTACATGCTCAGATAAATGGTCTGATATGAAGGAGCGGCCCATGCATTGTGCATCCCTGCTGCCGCCGCTCCCTATCCATGCGCCCGGCCCCTTTCAGGATGCGGGATGCATGAATTACAATTGCGGATCTGATACCCATCACCCAATTGGCTGAAAGGTCAGGTGATCCTATTGAATGCTTAGGAGGAGGAGGGGGGTGCTGGAAGCCACCATGGAGAGGAATCTGAGATGCTGCAACATGCTGCTCGCTGCCCGGCTGCCATGAAGAGGACTCAGAGCCACTGCCCGCTGAGCCGCTGCCTGCACCACGCCACAATCGGGTAAGTGCTGGACCTACCTGCAAACAGCGAAAGGTTGGGTGCCGCTTGGATGGGTGGTAGTTTGCCACCCCCCCAAAACCCACCAGCCGCCACTGGACTCCATGCCGTTTTTATTTTGCCGTTGGGTTACCCCTCAAAATCCATACCAGACCTAAGGGTATGGTATGGATTTGGGGGGGACTCCACGCCGTCTTTTTTAAAAATTTTGGCGTGGGGTTTTTCCTCAAGATCCATACCAGACTCAAAGGTATTGTTTTGATTAAAGAATTATATAGAAAACCTGCACTGTCACAAATTGCTGAAGGGGCTGTTCATTTATAATATATATAAATGAGCAGCCCCTTCAGCAATTTGTGACACCAAACGCCAAAATATAACAATGTATGGAAGGAGCGCTAAATCAACAAACAAGTGATTACATCCTAAATAAATATTTGTAAAAAAAAAACATATTGTGTACTAATATGGTGACTTATTTGGAGACAAACATAAAATATAAAAGTGACACCAAACTAAGTTCAGAAAGGAACAAACAATTTGCAAGGAAAAAATAAAATGTTTTTAGTTCTTTTTTTTTTTTTAGTGTACCTATGGCCATTTTTTTTTTTTTAGATTGAACCCTCATCAAGTTTTAATTACTGTCTCTGTATTTCTGCTGAATGTTGTTAAACGTTTCACAACCTGGTAACAGTAAAGATAAATCTCACTGTTCAATGTGCATCTTAAATAGAGTGAATGGCTTCCTGTTGATGTGCAGTGAATATATAAATATGGCCCTATCATTTCTCTTAAACCAGGGGTCTCCACATTACGGCCCTCTAATGTAAGCGGGGACTCTGATAGGGACCCTTATGTGAGAGGGGAACTCAGATGGGGACTCTCATATAAGGAGAACTCAATTGAAAGGGGGATTTAGATGGGGATTTTCTTATGTAAGGGGGAACTCTTGTGTAAGAGGGGACTTGGATGGGGACTATCATATAAGGGAGGTAAGGCAGATTTTGATGGGGACTGAGATGTAAAGAGGCTCTGATGGGCTAGTTTATTTGAAATTTATTTGCTTTTTTTTTACTGATTTTTTTTCCTTTTGTTTTTAATCATATCATGCTGTAAAAAAAACTCCAAGTAAAAGGTAGTTCATTTAAATCTAATGTGTTTGTTTATAAAACTAAAATTTTCAGCCAGCGAATATTTGGAAAATGTAGACAATTTGGCTTTTGTGCTAAAAAGTTTGGAGACCCCTGCCTTAAACGCACTGTGAATATGATATTGCTGCTTATATGCATCCTAATATAATACATTTCTGATAACACCATTTAGGTTTGGCTGCATGAATTAGCAATGAAATGTCCTGCAATACAGCAGCAATTACAAAAGTGATTCATCCATAGTCATCCCCGCCACTAATAATAAACACAAAAACCCTAAAACGGTTTAAACTGGAGTCTTTATTTTCTTGTGGCCAACCACTAATGACTTTGTCTTAGAAAGTTTAAAGGACTGGCACCGAGGTCCAAAGTGAATTATGCCACAGGGATGGCGCAGCAACTTTTTCGCCAATGTTTCACTCATTGCTGTGGAAATGAAGATGTTATATATAGCCTGTGAGGAATAATGCATCACAAGTGATGGCAACCATGTTACAGCTTAAACCACATTATTAGCTGACCACAAATGGTGGCAGGTTTGGGCCTTCATTATAAATGCATTGACCTTTGCCGTAAGCCAAAGACGTATCCAGTTAACTCTAAGTGCACCACCATTGGCAGTGTTGAGAGGAATACATTTGAGCTGATTGAACAAGGAACTCTAGACTCAGGCTACTGTATCTGTAAGCCATGGATGAACATCACCAGATTGAAATAAATGCTTTAAAGTGCTTCTAGACCCAAACACTAAAATGTAATATAATTGATATAAATTCAAAATTGGTTTAGAGGCACTCAAGGGCGGGTCTTGCAGGGGAGGAAGATCAAAAACAGCAGTTTTAATTGTCAACGTATTGATGATGCTCAGTCCATCTCTCTCAAGACATCTTAATAAAGATGGACTGAGCTTCATCGAAACGTTGACAATGAAAACACTGCTGTTTTTGATCTTCCTCCCCTGCAAGACCCACCCTGGGCAAACTTATTTTTTTATAGATATGTATATTAGGGATGAAGGTACATCACTAGGGGCACCAGACCACATTTTTTTTATATTTGTCCTGCCGTAGGGTGACTACACTCTCTCACTGTACCATATCTGTGGAGGAGCAGTGTTGTCACCTTGTACAGGAAGACTGTTCAGAGCTGTTCAGATCAGGGCTCTGTGTTGGCCAAACCATCACTTCTTCTCCTTGTTCTTCTTTACACTGAAGATAGTTCTTAATGCCATTGGCTGTATGTTTGGGGTATGGCATGATACATAAGTATCAGCCTGTATTTCTCTGCATTGAGGACATAATTGATCCTGACCAAACCTCCTAATGCAGAAATGCAGCCCCAAACTTGCATGGAAAGTCCACCATGCTTCACAGTTGCCTTCAGACACTCATTGTACCGCTCTCCAGCCTCCTGCTACAGCCAATTATTTCAAATTCTGACTCATCAGTCTAGAGCACCTGCAGACATTTTTCTGCACACCAGTTCCTATGTTTTTGTGCATATTAAGTTGATCAGCCTTGTTTCCATGTCCTATCCTCTATGTTATTCCAATCTTACATTAAAAACACTGAACTTTATTAATAATTATTATAACAATGAATCAATGTAAAACATTTTATTTGAGAAAAATGGGTTTAAAATGTAGACCTTTTTTACATCTGTTTTTCACAAATAATAAATTGGGATCCATGTGATGCTATCAAGGCGTGGAGAATTTTTTTTTTGTTTGTTCATGTTTAGGACCCAGCGCAGAGACCAGATCGGGAGTAACTAGGCTTGGAGCTGAGGAGATTGTTTCCAACCTAAAGTGTTACTAAACCCAGTAATATGAAAACAGTTAACCCCCCCCCCCCCCAAGTGCCCACAGCTTGTAAATCTCCTTTTTACATTAAAATACTGCCACTTTTTACATTTTGGCTGATCTGTATACCAAGCTCACGTGATAAACTGCAGGGTCTGCCTGAGTGCTGAGTGTTCAGGTAGGAGAAGATTTCCACTACAGCCGGTGTCCACATGCTGTTATGGGAGGGGTATCATCCATCAATCAAGATGTGACATCCCACCCACTGTGTTCTTTTTTAGTTACTGGGCATGGAGGAGGAGGGAGGGACTGGGCTGTCATTTAGGAATTGTATACACGTCCACATGTGTGATGTCAATATCATGTGACCTGAAAAGCTCAGCTCAACAAGGAAATATTCTCTCCAGAAATATAGACCAAACTGAGCATGTGCAGCCTTACTACTCTGACTGTGTATTATCTGGCCTTGCCAAGGGAGAGGCAGCAGGAGGGGGAGGATCTGTGCATATAGGATCAAAGAGCCTTTTTACACAATACAGAGGATTAACCCCTTAAGTTTGACAGTGAGTATAAGAAACATGCTATTCTGCATATATAGACTGATTTTACTGTTGTGGTTTTAGTAACACTTAGATAAGAGGAAATTTGATTGGCTACTATGAACAATCCAGTTTATTCACTCGTAATAATAAATATGCACATTTTTTAAAAAAAAAAACAATGGTTCATCTGGAAGGTAAGTTGCTGAGAGGATATTGTCTATTTGGTTAGCAGGCTTGCCTTGCAGCCAGGGCTGGCACCACCATAAAGCAGCCTAGGCATCCGTCTTATGGCGCCGGGCTGAAGCGGGGCACTAATATCTGGATCCCCAGCCACTTGCCAGGGATTTGGATTCTAAAAATAGCTGTCCCCTCAGCAGGCAAACTAACACTTCCACTCTGCGCCAGGTAGGAGAGAGGGTGCATCGTGGAACTGTTAGCTTGCCTGCATGTTTAGTAAGCTGCTGGAGAGCAGGAGCGTGCAGTGAGGTTCAGCAAGGAGATTACAGAGCAGGGTGGATCCATGGGCGGATTCCAGGTATGCCTATGCGGGGTGTAGGACGCTCCCCGCTCTTTGCTGCAGCTGCTGCCACCACTACCTGAGACTGTGATGGAGATCTTATGACTGGCCAGGACACAACTTATCATCCTGGTCCTGAATGTCAGACAGTGATGCCATCTAGGGGATTGGCAACTCAAGGTGTGTGGGATGGGCAGGAGGGTATTTGGGGGTATGATCAGAATGGAGGGATCTGAGGCTGTGATCAGAGGGGGTATCTGGGGGTGTGTGATCAAGTTGGCAGCATGTGGGGGTAGGGGTGATCAGGTTGGGGGTCTGATTGTAGTGGGGGGTGATCATAGTGGGGGTATGTGGGGGGTGTGATCGTAGTGGGGGTATGTGGGGGTGGGGGTATGTGGGGGTGTGATCATAGT
>BLSH010151925.1:462262-480660 GCA_018402905.1 Glandirana rugosa | reverse complement strand
AATTCGTTTTCACGTAAAACGGCGGGGGCAGTAGGTAGATCTTGGGGGAGTGTGGTAGGAGGACTAGTGTGGGGGGTGTAAGGGGATGAGGCTAGTGGGGTGGGGGTGTATGGTGGTGGGTCTAGTGTGGCGGGGTGTATGGGGGTTAGGTTAACGTCGGAGGTGTATGGTGGTGTTGGTGGTATGTGGAGGCTGCAATTGGATTGGGGGTATGTGGGGCGGTGTGATCTGGGTGGTGGTATGTGGGGGTGGGGTGATCGGAGTAGGGGAATGTGGGGGGTGTGATCAGGAGGATGGTGTGAGGGGGTTCTAGATGGATGACGGGGGCGGCAAAATGCACTTTTGCTTAAGTAGACAAAAATCCTTGCACCGGCCCTGCTTGCAGCTATGGATTGTCGATTTTAAACCCACCATGCATATATCTAGATAGGGTTTGTATGTTCTTTTCATGTTTGTAATGGTCTCCTCCCACAATCTGAAAACATAATTTAGGACAATTGGATTATGGTCCTACAAAGTCTGGGTGATTATATAAATGTGGGGACTGGAAAGTCATTAGATCAGCCTTTCACAACTTTCTAACACAGAGGAACAATATAATAACATTCCGGTTTCAGGGAACCAATGTTAATAATTACTATATCTACAGCTCAGGGTTTATTAGTGTGATGGTCACTGGGAAGAATGAACCCTACTTTTGTGGCCATTGGGAAAATTCCCTTCTCTTACAGATAACTAGGTAGATTGTTCCTCACGTGTGTGGTGTCATTGGTGTCAGTGGTTACTTATCTGAGAGGCAGAAATTACTCATTCCTCAAGGGACCCCTAGAAACCTCTGGAGGAACCCTAGTGTTCTACAAAACCCTGGATGAGGAAGGTTGCATTGTATTGTATCTCCGGGTGTAGGGACAGACATGAGGTTTTCATGATAACAGTAGTCTGTAAAGTTCTGTGTCATATGGTCAACCCAAATAACTAGTGGAATAAAATCTATGCATGTGTAAAAAATGGAAATGTACATCATAATGCAAGAAATAAAAATGTTCTTTGTCATTTTTTTGTAGCTGCAATTTATCCTTCTCTTTCTATTCTCGGTATGTTTCTATGGTTACAGAAAATTATATTTCCTTCCCTAAAAATGGGATCAGCTTTTTGTTTTTGCTAGGATTGTGATTTTCTTAAAAGTGTAAATGTACTTTTAATAGTCATCATGTTCTCTACAGTATCCCTCCAGGCTCATCACTAAGAAAAAGAACCAGGCAGAATTAGTCTTATGGATATACATCATTATCTACACAATTAGGGAGAAGTAGCTTACCCATGGGTCTAAATATTTTTTAAAGACGTCCTGCCTAATAAAATTGCAATTTTAACTTACAAATGTCTTAAAAAAATCATTTACAAAATACCCTAGTGTTATGCAGGACATACATTATGCAATTTTCTTTCCCTCAACCACGGGTGGAAGGAAAGAAAATTGCTTGATTCCCCCATCTACACAGTCAGAATTATTTGGGAAAAACCAGACAGGCTGGTTGCACACAAGTACAACCAGGGTGCCCATACATGGATCAAACTTCATCTGAACCTGACGAATTTCGATCCATGTGTGGCCAACTTTAGTGACAGATATTAATCTCTGCCATTCAAAGTGTTGATGAGCTGTGTTACAGTAGATCACTACTAAAATCATCATTAATTGTGTCTCACACACCAACATTAGAGCCCAGCTCCAGGGTGAGCACATCTGTAGAATTTTAATGTGTTTTCCTTTCATTACCCCAAAACATTTTCAGTGACAGGAGACTTGAGTAGGGAGTACTGCTGTCAATAGCTGAAGCCAAACACCTACATTAGTCTCTGCCCATAGTCCTTGAGGCTCCTTGCTCAGAAGAGAAGGTAGTGGTCAAAAAAAAGCATTGGTAATCATGAAAAGGGTTAGCTCTTGAGAAGAGAGTTTATTTGAGGGCTTTACCGAAAGTAATGCAAAAGTGGGCATAACTTTTTTATTAACTTACATAATTTGTTTTAATTTCACATTAACTCTAACTCTTCCTCTATAGTAACTCCTCTTCTTTTACTTCTATTACATTGCAGGTAAATAATGGATTCCAAGCAGAAGCAACCTACCCTCATAGAGTTTTTGATGAAGTTGGGGTGCAGGCTGTCTGACATCCAAAGAATGTAATCTAATCTAATGTTTACAGAGGTGACACCATTGACATGAAACGTCTTGTCATTGGTGACTCTTTTCAATGGTGTCATCTCTGTAAACATCCTAAAACCTTCTGTGGCTGTTGGGCAGCCTGCACTCCTCCTTCATCAAGAACTCAATGACAGCATGTTGCTTCTGCTTGTAATCGATTATTTACCTGCAATGAAAAAGAAGAAGAGGAGTTACTATAGAGGAAGAGCTACTCTACAAACATGTGAGATTCAAATGCCCTATGTAGGTTAACCACTTGTCAACCATGCTATACCCGAACAACAGCTTCAGCGCAGTCGTTTAGTTCTGGGACGCTGTCATCTGACGGCTTCCCGTGATCACACCCACCATGCACCCACTACTGGGCATGGGTTGCACGCTTTGTGATCGTAGTGTCCTCCAGACACTGCTGATGACAGATTGAGGTAAAGAGACAATCATTGGCTCTTTACCATGTGATTAGCTGTGTCCAGTCACAGCTGATCATGGAGGTAAACAGATGCTGGTTATTGGCACTGCTTTTCTCATGCTGACAGCATGAGGAGAGAAGAAGAGAGCCGATAACCGGCTTCTTTAAAAGGGACATCCACATTGATAATCAGGACACTCACTATCAGTGTCCTGATTATCAGTGCAGTCCCACCAGTGTCCACCAGTGCTGCCAACCTATTCCCACCAGTGCTGCAAATCTGTGCCCCCAGTGCTGCCAATCAGTGCCTAACAGTGCTGCCAATCAGTGTCTATTGCTGCTGTCAATCAGGGCCCATCAGTGCCTCCTCATCGGTGTCACCTATCAGTGTCACCTACCAGTGCCCATCAGTGCCGCCTATCAGTTCTGCCTATCAGTGCCACCTATCAGTGCCCACCAGTATTGCCTATCAGTGCAGCCTCACCTGTGCCAACCAGTGCCGCCTCATCAGTGCCCATCGGAGCCACCTATCAGTGCCCATCAATGCCCATCAGTGCTGCCATATCAGTGCCGCGTCATCAGTGCAGCCTATTAGTGCCCATCAGTGCAGCCTATCAGTGCCCATCATTGCAGCCTCATCAGCGCACATCATTTAAAGAGAAAAATTACCTGTTTGCAAAATGTTATAACAAATTATGAATGTTTTTTTCTCAAAAGTTTCGGTCTTTTTTTTGTTTATTTAGCAAAAAATTACAAACCCAGTGTTGATTAAATACCACCAAAAGAAGGCTCTATTTGTGTGAAAAAAATTAGAAAAATGTCATATTGGTACAGTGTTGCATGACCGCGCAATTGTCATTCAAAATGTAATAGCGCTGAAGGCTTAAAACTGGCCTGGGCAGGAAGGGGTAAAAGTGCCAAGTAGGCAAGTGGTTAGCAGAAGAATCATGAATGTGTTTTGATTAGTATCTGCTTCCCAGCTGGAACATTTACCCCCACTTCCTATACTGTCTGACACCTTTCAAATAGACAGTAAATGAAGGGAAATCTCCTAAACCCGGACATCCTCAAAAGTAGGAAGTTGAAGTGGTTTGAAACTTTCCCAACTTTATCCAAAAACTAAAAAAATGCATTGGTTGAGTTTTAATGAGCTATTTTTAAAATTTTTGCCCATCTCACGTGTAGTTCATCTTTCAAGTTTCTGTACAGCTTTATTCATTTAACAACATACACATTATAAAGTTGAAGTTTTGGCATGCGTCTAGTTTTTGCAAACAGCATGGTAAAAGCTGGGATTGCCTTTTATTACGTTCCAGCATATGCTCAGCCTAGCTGGCCGGGACACTGAAGTTGAAGTTGAAAGACAGCTGGTTGTTTGCAGGTTGGTTTGAACCATATGGTCCTATCTGCTACATTTGCCTCAAGCTATAAGGCTTTTCATCCTGCCAAAGGCCCTTCTGTGACCCAAACGGCTTTAGCTGACCTCTTGAGAGGCCTCCAGACAAAGTTAAAGAGGATCCTGGATGTTTCAATGCAAATACACTTTCATTCCAAACAGAACTTGGAACAAAGGACCTATTTCACTCCAAGCTAATTAACTTTCTTTGTTTAAATAGTCCATTGTAAGCTTACAGTGAATATTTGTGTTTGTGTTGCGCTATGTGTGGTCATCATATATCACTTATAGACGTCATGCTTATCAGGATAATTACAATTTCGGTTTTCTATCCAACCGTGAAGAGTTATTGGACATCAGTCTAAGAATACAGCCATTAATCAGCGCTACCTAGAACTTCCACTGTATTAAGTTATGAATCTTGCCACGCTGCCAAACTTGGCATATTTATGCTTGCTAATTCATAGTCTACTGTTCAGCTGTAGAGTGGCAGGCATAGTGGAAATTAAAATTTCCCATGATTCCTTAAAGAGGTGTTAAAACGAAAAGCAAACATTTATTATATTGAAACTTACCAATTCTTAACCACTTGCCGACCGTCAACTGCAGGTTGACGGCGCCAGAATGGCTCGATAACGCAAACCCGTATGGCGGCTGCGAGATCGCGCACTGTGAGCGTGCGCCGCCGGAGGTGCACCCACGTGCTCACTGTGTTCGGGGGGGCCAGGGAACGGGTGCGGTCGATCGCCGCCGGCTACCCGCGATTCCCCCCCTGCACTGAAAGAACGGAGGTCCGTGTAAGTAAACACGGACCTCCGTTCTGTGAGAGGGGGAAGGGCTGGGATCACAGCCTTCCTCTACATGGAAGCTGTGATCACTTCCCTTCCCCAGCCAGGGCAGCCCACACACAGTTAGAACACGCCCAGGGAACACAGTTAACCCTTAGAGCGCCCCCTGCAGGTTAACCCCTTCACTGCCAATGGCATTTACACAGTAATCAGTGCATTTTTATAGCACTGATCGCTGTATAAATGCCAATGGTCCCAAAAAAGTGTCAAAATAGTCTGACATGTCCGCTGCAATATTGCAGTACCGCTAAAAATCACAGATCACCGCCATTACTAGTAAAAAATAAAAAAAAATAAAAACCCCAGAAATGAATTCTCATTATCCGTAAACGCGGCCACTTTTGCGCAAACCAATCAATAAACGCCGATTGTGATTTTTTTAATCACAAATATGAGGAAGAATATAAATCGGCCAAAACCGATGAAAAAAAATGTTTTTTTGTATTTTTTTTTTTTGGATTTGTATTTTAGCAAAAAGTAAGAAATTTGGGTTTTTTTGCAAAATTGTCGCTCTTCTTTTGTTTATAGCGGCGATCAGAAATGACACAGCGATGATCAAATACCACCAAAAGAAAGCTCTATTTGTGGGAAAAAAAGGACGCAAATTTTGTTTGGGTACAACGTCGCACGACCGCGCAATTGTCAGTTAAAGCGACGCAGCGCCGAATCGCAAAAAAGTGCTCTGGTCCTAAAGTGTGAAATCCTTCCGGGGCTGAAGTAACTCCACTTTCGTGGGGAAAAAAAATAGCAACTAAAGAAAAAATAATATAGCACATATATTTGCGACACTAATCATATTGTCATTGAATGTCAATTAAAATTACCTTTCCTTTTCAATTTGCAACTCTGTAATTTTCTGAAAATGCAGTGAAATATGGCTACCTGGAGTTGTTCTGTACACAGAGCGTATACTGACCACACCCCAGAAACATCATTTGCTTCTTGTGTGATTGGCTCACCAGTTTTCCCAGAAGTCTGCACCAAGATACAAGTCAGATTGCAGGCATCCCCTGCAACAAAAATGTCATTTTCAGAGAGATACTTTTAATAAGAACACGTCTAAAGGGATGCAGGCGAGGCAGATTTCCTCATTAGTGCTCTGCAGCTTCACACCTGACAGTTAATTATGAAACCACTCCCATTAGACCCGCTCAGAACAGAGGCACAGAGAAACACATAGGGATTTCTTCAGAAAAACAAAAGGTAGGAACCTGCGCCAAAGTTTGTTATAATCCTTGCAATGTACATAGATCACCCAGAGGGGAATGTTTTTTTCTCAACAAAAGTGCTTTAAATGTGGTGGCTTCTTTAGTTTTGTTTCTTAGGCTTTATTTCTTCTATTTTCATTTGGTGAGGTGGCCAGTACATCTGTACTTGAACAAGTTGTCCTGCAGATGTATCATTTACTGGGATGAGACAAACCATTCGACACTGACAGGGGTGCTTACAATGATCTGCTTTCATTTTTGTACAACCCTTATCCCAAAAAAGGAAAATAAACTGTTTCCTGTAACTGCTAATAAAGTGTTAGCGTAAGTTTGTCTTAGTGTATTTATACCTGCTAGTCCATCTAACACTCCTTTCCCCCAGATTAATAATGATGTTGTCCAAATGTTCTCCCTCTGCTCCTTCATCCAGAGTGAGGGGGGGGGGGGCTCTAATACAGGAGGTGTTTTACTGGCCAGATCACCATGGGAAAACAGAAATGCAGCCATCACACCGAACGATTGGTAAACTGCAATATATTACATTTTTGACTTTGGGTTTAATACCGCTGTAATAAATTGTGCACCTGCCACAAACATGTAGCTCTGCATTTTAGAGTGCAGGTTAGGATCTGCCATTTCTATCATAAACTCACTATATTCTTCTATATTTTGTGCATTATTGTAACATAGTATTCCATTAAATGTATATTTTCTATTATTTTCTATTATTGAGATGCAGTTCAAAAATCAGCAATGTATTTTTTGTTATTTATTTGAATTATGCTTTAATGTTTAAGGGTAATTCCAGAACTACCACTTTGTAATGTCTACAGGATGAATGGAACCCTAAGTAGCCTGTAAGTCATCGTTAGTGGAAACCTTAAAAATTTTATTTTTCACAACAAAATAAAAAAGTAATCAATATATGAATCAAAAATCAGTAAATATCAGTAACTAATGACCAAACGCCCTGAATTATTACCAGAATGTGATAGATAACATTCCTTTACAATGAGTGGTAGCATAACTGGCATCATGCAGGACTTGGCAACTAGACTGGATCCATCCATAGGTGACGTTGAAAATCCTTGCAAATTTATAATGGCAATAGAATGCAACATACTGATAGGGAAACTTTAGGCATTGCTCTTTCAAAAATATATGTCTAGGTTCAAAATGTAAAATCATTATATTTATTTCCGCATTGTATTGTAATTATTTCTAGCATACTCCTAGCGTACTCCTATTAACCACTTGCCTACTGGGCACTTTCATCCGTTTCCTGCCCAGGCCAATTTTCAGCTTTCAGCCCTGTCACACTTTGAATGGCAATTGCGCGGTCATGCAACACTGTACCCATATGAAAATTTTAACAGTTTTTTTTTCACACAAGTAAAGCTTTCTTTCATTGGAATTTAATTAATCACCACTGGGTTTTTTTTAATTTTTTGGTAAATAAATGGAAATATACCAAAAATTTTGTAAAAACAACAACATTTTTCATAGTTTGTTATAACATTTTTCAAACAGGTAATTTTTCTCCTTCCCTGATGTGCGCTGATGAGGCTGTACTGATGGGCACTGATGAGGTGACACTGATAGGTGGCACTGATGAGCACTGATGGGCACTAATAGGCGGCACTGATGGGCACTGATAGGCAGCACTTAGAGGTGACACTGACAAGAAGGCACTGATGGGCACTGATTGGCAGCACTGGTGGGCACTGATTGGGCACTGTTGGGACTGCACTGATAATCGGGACATTGGTAATTAGTGCCCTGATTATCAGTGTCGATGTCCCTTTAACACAAGCCAGTTATCATCTCTTTTCTTCTCTCCTTACGCTGTCAGCATGAGGAAAGAAAAGCAGATTGTGTTGACATCTGTGATGTGTCATTGGACACAGCTGATCATGTTGTAAAGGGCCACTGTGATAATCTCCTTACCCCGATCTGTGATCAACTGAGCCCAAAGCACTTGGTGATCACAGAGTGCGCCGCTTGTGCGCTGCAGGGGGCATGAGGGAAGCATGATCACGGGAGGACGTCCATAGATGCTCTCCTGGCAAAGTAAGCCCAAGCTGTAGCCATCATTAGTGCAGTATAGTGCAGGTGGGGAGGGGTTAATCTGAATGATCTTAAAGTTTGCAAACTTGTGTAGCGCCCCCATAGTGATAGGTGCTTTGTTGGTGTAGCTTTTTGCTAGGAGAGGCAAATTTTGCCAGGCCTGACAAAAAGTGCAGGCCTGAATATGTTTTGATCTGGGCAGGGGAGTGGCCCAGGGAGAGCTGGAGATTGCTGGAAGGAACACCCCTTGGATACTCCTCCCCTTTATTTCCAGAAGGCTCTGGAAAAGGGGATGGAATTCATGGTGTCACTTTCTGAAGTATGTTAAGTAGCCCTGACCAATCCACAACCTGGATTAGCAGGGGGCAGGCCTCCTTAAATACTGTGATCTGCCCAGCTGGGGGAGGAGAGTGTTGGGTGGAAAAGTGGAGAGATGTAGAAGAGGTTGCAGAGGCCTCACATGGGAGCCCCCAGTCTGGGGGGGGGGTGACCTTGAGGCCCGGTGGATCAGGTGCAGCCAGGAGCAGAGTTGGATCCTGGAGCAGCACAAAGAAGCAGAAGAGCAACAGAAAGGGTACTGAAAGACTCTTTAACCACTTCCACACTGCCTACCGTATATTTACGGCGACAGTGTGGATGTGTCCCGTGAATCGCCGTAAATAAACGGTGATTTACGGAGTGGCAGCTAGCGCGCCCCCACCGGCGCACGCGCATGCCTGCCATGCTCCGGAGGAGGGTGCCCGCGGCTCGGACGGACCCGGTGTAAACACGGCTGTTCCCCGTTCTGTCAGTGCGGGCATAGGAGATCTACTGATCCCTGTCACTGGGATCAGTTAGATCTCTTATGCCCAAGGTAGCCCAGCCCCCCCCCCCCCCCACAGTTAGAACACGCCTAGGGAACACATTTAACCCCTAGATCTCCCCCTGCAGGTTAACCCCTTCACTGCCAATGGCATTTACACAGTAATCAGTGCATTTTTATAGCACTGATCGCTGTTTAAATGCCAATGGTCCCAAAAAAGTGTCAAAATGGTCCGTCATGTCCGCTGCAATGCAAATTGCAGATCGCCGCCATTACTAATAAAAAATTTAAAAAAATAAAAACCCCAGAAATGAATTCTCATCATCCGTAAACATGGCAACTTTTGCACAAACCAATCAATAAACACTGTTTGCGATTTTTTTTACCAAAAATATGAGGAAGAATATAAATCGGCTAGAACTGATGAAAAAAATTTTTTTAATATTTTTTTTTTTGGGTTTGTATTTTAGCAAAAAGTAAGAAAAACTGTTTTTTTTGCAAAATTGTCGCTCTTTTTTTGTTTATATCGGCGATCAGAAATGACGCAGAGGTGATCAAATACCACCAAAAGAAAGCTCTATTTGTAGGAAAAAAAGGATGCAAATTTTGTTTGGGTACAACGTCGCACGACCGCGCAATTGTCAGCTAAAGCCACGCAGTGCTGAATCACAAAAAGTGCTCTGGTCCTAAAGGGGGAAATCCTTCTGAGGCTGAAGTGGTTAAAGAATGTAGTTGGGAGGAGAGTGTGTACAGCCCGTGGAAGTTTGAGGAGCCAGTCAGGGGAAGGAGTGTCACTGGACAGTGAGGTAGGCTGGAGTGGCCTGGAAGAGGATGGGCTGTGAGTGGTAGCCCATCGGGACCTGGCTAGCACAGTTGTACTTAGCTACACTCTGAGGGCCCATGACCTTACAATCCGAGGGCCCATGGCCCTTGCCTGTAACTGGTGGTCCGGAGGTCCTGCTGACACAGTGCAGGCCTCACCATGTGCTAGCTAAGATGGAGGAAGAAGTAATGGAGGCCTGATAAATTTCCTTTCAGGCCCAACTGTTGAGAAACAAGCGTTGTGCAGGAGAGAAGTAAAGGATTGTAACGGTCAGCAAGTGTCAGTGCTGGAGGAAGAAGGAAAATGTATATGGAGCTGTATACAGTTTAGTTTCAAATCTTTGATTCTTTGGGCATCCCACAGTCATCCCTTTCCCTATCCAATTTATCCCCCTATAAAACAACACAACAAAGTACCGGCCTGTTCCTTGGCTCCGGATGTGAGGAAAATGTGTGATTGAGGGCAGAGTGACAGATCAACCACAACTACCGGGCACCCCTAAGGGGGCCATTGGCTACACTTGCTTTGTGAAGATCCCTATGTGTTTTCTTCCTTTAATTCTGTGACATGCATTCACTATGTCCTGTGAGTAGGCACTGCAGTGTCAAACATTTCATAGAGCTTGCCTTCTGAACTACAGAGGTGTTCAGAGGGGGAGTTTCAGGAGGCAGAGTCAGTAAAGGAATCACTGCTTGTAGGCAGCAAGGTACCTTGGGATATGTGGTCCTTTGAAATTGAGAAAAATCTGTAAAGCATGCAGGGAATCCAGGAAATTGTGGAAAGAGATGGCCAGCAGACAGGACGTATTCACGACCTGAAAGGAAAATTTTCAAGTAAGCTTATATTGGATTGTCAATAAGACCTATTGTTTGTATTGATATTACATTGCTGATGTTACAAATGAAAAGTGTATGCTGTGACCATAGATTAAATTCTTTAATACAGTTCAAACTCAACCAGGGGAACGGACATTGTGTTCAGCTGCATGAAACAACAGATTGTATTTTATGGTTGCCATCACAAAGGCTCTCTCTGCAGACCAACATAGTCTGGTTCCTCAAGTTTTCAGAGAGAATATGTGAGCTGCTAATCCCAACTAAAAAAGTCACAGGACATACTTGAGCTCTGAATTGTGTAAGCAGAGTCCTTATTCAGCTTTACTGAAGATCCTGGTGAAGTCAGCTGCTGAGTGTACTGATATCACAGCCATTGTTCATGTGACCCAGAAATAAATGGGACTCTCAGTGGGAATTTATCTGAGAGGCAGGAATAGCTCATTGCTCAAGGAACCCTTAGCAACCTCTGAAGGAACCCTTGTTGAGAAGCTTTGCTCTAGGGAGCTCCAAATAGTGGGGCACTTTTATGAGGAAACAGTAACCAACTTCCAACCTTGTTTTGCAAATGGCCCATCACAGAAACGGGTGCAGAAGCCAGCCATTGTTATGCTCAGTCACTGGTTTTGTCGGTAATTTAATGATTAAAGCAAATTACCTATTAACTATACACATTTAATTTGAACTTTGCCTGGGAATTTTCACTTAATTTTTAAATGTGTTTATTCACTTTGCAAAACAATACCCAGTCACGTTCTAGGAAAATTTTTGCTTGAAAATTAATGCATGATAAAAGTTAGCAGGACTTCACCTCATTCATTAACCTAAGGGAAAATTCTCTAACAAAATGGAAATTCACTTTGCTAAGGGAACATTCTATACTCCTTTTTTAATCAACCCACCTGGCTGTAGTACTTGTCATTGACTTTATGAAAGTGTTCAAGAGCAGGAAAGTTGGAAAAGTCAGATTTCTTAATGTACGTATTCATTCCTGGACTGTGACTCAGAGTATTCATGCAAAATGGCAAACGTGACAGCCAGCTAATTACCATTTTCAGCAATGGCTGCCTCTATTTTTCCCTCATAATAAGGTAAAACGAGTGGACTATCTGACTTAAAGCGGATCTTCACCCACCCCTCCCTCCATTGTTTTTTTTACCCCCACTTACCAAGTGGTGTGTTGTACACATTTCAGATACTCACCCACCCAGAGGATCCAGCGTTGTCCCACTGAGATCTTCTTGTCTTGCCACCGCTCTGTCCCATCCCACCAGGTGCTTGCAGTGTCATTGAGAGGCCTGCCAGCTCTTCCGGTTTAGCTGGCGCGTCTCATGACGATGTGGCACTAGGCACATTCCTCTTCTCCTTTCTGAATGAGTGGATATGCCTCCTAGGAAATGTAATGTCGTCCAAATCCCAGGAGGTACAGCACTATGCACATCATTTGCCTAACTGAGTGACATGCATGAGGGTGAGGGGGACGGAACGCAAGTCTTTCATTAAACATTGTAAAGACACAAAATAAAATAAAAGAAATACAGCACTATTCATGCAGTGGAGCGGAGGAGAGGTGGATTGGAGGGAAGTTTACACAGAGGGTGAAGATCCGCTTTAAGCACAGTTGTGTGATTTCCTGAAACGTGGTGAACTGTATAACCCTTCTGTTAGGCTACTAGGTTTTGGTTAGGAAAATCTAGTTTTTGTCAGAGCAGAGCGTATGATTGCTTTGAGTTGCTCTGGGTTCTGCAGGCTGCAGATTTGACCGATTCCCCCTGTTTTCTTGAGATTTCCAGAATATAGAGGGTAGAAGAGTCAAATCAGCAGCCTGAATATTTATGTAGCTCCAGCCAATCCTCGGAAAGGTGTGTCCAGATGGTGGCTGGGTAGTGTATAGTCTGGAACACCAGAAAGCAGGATTTTCTTTCCCTGGAGGAGACGTTCCCAGTCAAGAGTGCTTCCTGCCCATCTTGCTGAAGGTCCAGCCTGCTCATCGGGATTCCAGCCAGAGGGTCTGCTCAGCTACAAACCCTATCAGGGACCTAGATAGGGTGCCACTGAAGGTCTGTCTTGGGAGTTCACTGAGGGGCCTGCCTGCTGGAGTCAGTGAAACATTCCAAGCTAGGAACACTGTCTAACCCATAGGGGCAGGATTTCAGTGACTGTTGCTTCTGTTACCCCTGTTGCACAAAGTACAAGGCTTGCCTGGCCTGGGTCATTGCTGTGGGTGCCGCGGTGCTGTCCACATATTGTCCCGTGGCCTAAAGGACTGTTCTGCAGAGCTATTATAAGCAAGAGTGTCCTCATTGTTCCTGTTAGTAATGTGGAATATTCCGCAACTCCCTGAATCCTATCAAAGTTATTGCTGCAGTAAAATTAAAAAAGGCAACCCTTTCAGATTTTGTTTCCCGGACATTGCTGTTTGCCTGGCCGCTGCACTTGTGTGAATAGAACCTGGGACTTTAAATCAGTGGCCCTAGTAAAGGGTAGCACTACAATGGATTAATGTTTCTGCATGGCTTTTTCAACATAATGCTTTATACACGATTGATCATATTATATGAATATCAATTCAAGAATTGTTTGCAATCCAAGGATTAAATAATGCTATACGTTGCAATCTCTTTCTATAAAAAAAATACTGAAAAGCAAATCAGGCATTTTATATAGTTATAGTTCAATATAGTATAGTTTATAAACTATAACTATGTTCCAGGTCATACAAGTGTACCATACTCCCCCGGAGATTCCTAGTAACTATAGAGAAGAACAACCAAACAAACATGGTGGTCACAGGATATAACGCATAAACATACACATTTAATATGTAAAGTAATATTTATGGACTGACTATAAAAACTCCTGAAGGGGAAACACAAGTTTATATTGTTTGTGTTTTGGGACTTTTATTTGAAAAGTGCTGGTCTTGTGATATGCAGTTATCTAAATTTATATATCCTGTCCCATCCTAATTTACTATTACAATGCCGAGAACCTGGTCATCATGGACTTCGATTATCCAAAGATATCATCACTAATGGTGCAAAGCTGTACAGATCATTGTAAAGCTCGGTATATATGGATTTGCAGGAAAGAGCATTGGTGGACAAGAGTGATTTTGGCAAAATTCCCTCACAAAATGACTGTTTTTATAACTTAAATCTAAATTGTTACCAAACTGCTAGCTTTGATAATCAAGTTGTATTTGTAAATTTTGCTTAGCAAAAAAGTGATCTTTTTTCCTTTGATTTAAACAGTGTAGATTATTTTGGGGTGTATTTGTGTTATTTATTTTTTTAACCACTTGACATCCGCAAGATTTCCCACCCTTCATGACCAGGCCATTTTTTGCGATACGGCACTGCGTTACTTTAACTGACAATTGCGCGGTCGACGCTGTACCCAAATAAATTGTATGTCTTTTTTTCCCCCACAAATAGAGCTTTTTTTTGGTGGTATTTTATCACCTCTTTTTTATTTTTTTGCTATAAACAAAAAACAGACCAACAATTCTGAAAAAAAACTATATTTTTTAATTTCTGCCATAAAACATATCCAATAAATAAATTGAAAAAATCTAATTTCTTTATAAAAGTAGGCCAGTATGTACTCTGCTACATGTTTTTGATAAAAAAAATTCCAATAAGTATATATTGATTGGTTTGAGCAAACGTTATAGCGTCTACAAACCATAGGATATTTTTAAATAATAATTAATAAAACTGATTGCGCCAACGAAAATAAATCAAAGTGCTATAATAACAGTGTAAATACATAAGTGATTAAGGAGGTTCAATTCCAACCTCTCCAGGGGGCTGCTGTAATATCAGCAGTAGGCTGTAATAGATAGTGTACACAATTTTAGCGCCAACCCATCATACACCAAGTGTTAATAAAAATAATAATAAAAAAAATTGCATTAAATATAATCAAAGTGAACTTCTGAATCTTGTTCGGATATGACACAAAGTCCATAAATGTCCATCCAAATGATAAAAATCAACTGTTACTGTGATGAAGTGACAATAGTGCTCTTCAGTGAATCATATAAATGAGTGCAAAAAAGTGCAAAACAAGTGGTGGGTGCCAGGATCCCTCTTGTGTCCCCACTCACCAAAGCGAATGGACCCACTGCTTTGCAGTCAGCAATGACGCTCCGTGATGACGCTTTGACACAGGAAGCGAAACGCGTTGACGTCACTTCCGGTCTTCCGTAGTCGATTGCATCACGTCCGGCGGCGGCTTAGGAGAGGCGGACGCTATCCAATTGTCTGCACGCTGTGATATGTATGCATTTTTAAAGTTTCAATCCTGTAAGTAGAAAATCTTTTATGCGCAATAAATTTTTTATACGGTACGCACTATGGTTGTCCCTTTGCTTTCTTGAGCTATCAACGTTTACCACTAGTTAGGAAAGGAGCCATATACATCTGTTGCAGTGATCAGCCAGGAACCATCGTTTGTCACCATCTAGCCCATTTGACCTGCTGACTGCAAAGCAGTGGGTCCATTCGCTTTGGTGAGTGGGGACACAAGAGGGATCCTGGCACCCGGCACGTTTTTTTGCACTTTTTTGCACTCATTTATATGATTCCCTGAAGAGCACTATTGTCACTTCATCACAGTAACAGTTGATTTTTATCATTTTGATGGACATTTATGGACTTTGTGTCATATCCGAACAAGATTCAGAAGTTCACTTTGATTATATTTAATGCAATATTTTTTTATTATTATTTTTATTAACACTTGGTGTATGATGGGTTGGCGCTGAAATTGTGTACACCATAGGATATTTTTATTTATTTTAAATTTTTTTACTAGTAGCAGCAGTGATCAGAAACGTATAGTAGGACTGCGATATTGCGGCAGACATTCTGATACTAACATACACTTTTGACACTTTTTGGGGACCGGTGGCACTAATAAGTGCTAAAAATATGCACTGTTACTGTACTAATGACTGTGGCTGGGAAGGGGTTAACATCAGGGGGGATCAAAGGGTTAACTGTGTTCCTAGCCTTTGTTTTTCTTAACTGTGGGAGGTCCTTTTACTAGGGGAAGACACAAGATCCATACCTTCCCTCTTGTCAGAACGGCAATCTGTCAGACTGTCGTTCTGACTCTCTGCTGAATAATCAGCAGGTGCGGGGGGACTGTGATCACAGTGGGAGCGAGCTGGCGGGGGCACGCATGTGCACCCCCACCTGAAAGTGCCGGATCATGTACTGTAAATATATACCTGATCCAGCGCACGGGTGCTGCCCTGTAGCAGTAAAACTGCCACAGGGTGGACCTGAAGTAGTTAAATTAGTTGTGTTTGCATTTTTTTTCTTTTTCTATATTTAAGTGTTATTTGTATATTATGACTTTTAATGTTTTGTTTGACTTTTTGGTCTTTTTTTTTTGTAAAAAAAGCTAAAATAATGAGGGTAAATATTATTGTTGTACCGGATTTACATAGCGCCAACAGTTGGTGGAGTGCTTTACAGAGAGCAGACAGTACAGTTATAATGCTATTCAATAAGGGGGGATCAGAGGGCCTTGCTCAATGATTTTATTTGGTCTAAAAGAATGGAACTTCTTTAATTTGTCTATATTAAGCAATAGCTTTTTGAGCTGGGCTAAAATCCCTGCAGATACTAACCTGCATAACCTATTGGTTTCTGCATACCTCTGGAGGTCACCTACCTCTTCTTCTTGAAATTCTCATTCATTCGTCTCATTACTGTCAGCAGAGGTGAGAGGGATGTAATCCTTTCTCTCAGTGTAGCCATCTCACCATTTTATGGTGGGTTCTGACCAGGGCCGGCACTACCATGGGTCCCCAAGTGGGTCCATTGGACCCAGGCAGCACTTTGAGAGGGGCAGCAAATTGAACCACGGCCGCCTCTCCTTCTCTTCTATTTACCCAGCAAATTGGCAACCAAGATTTTTTTCAATCAGTTTTGTGTGTCATGATAACAACTGCCCCTCGGGCTGCTCTGCCTATCCTAGCCTGTCTATATACTACCCTAGCACACCCCTTGGAATTGAACATAATGATATTTCATATAATTTTGCATATAGACAAGGTGCTATTGCATGTAAACCTGACTTCCTGATAAATTTCATTTTAGTTTTAATTATCATGATATAAAATAATGGATGTGGGGGCCTTTTGGTGGGCGTGATTTTTTTTGGGGGGGTGGGGGCAGCATTTCTTTCTTGGACCCAGGTAGCACAATGTCTTGGGCCAGCCCTGGTTCTGACATTGGTCTTCTGGTCTCCTTCACGCACACTTATTTCACCTTTCACATTATGAGGTTGATTTACAAAAGGGAAAAAGACTGTGCACTTTGCAAAATGCAGTTGCCCTCTGCAAGTGCAGTTGCTCCACAGCTTTGTGAATGAGCAAAAGCTCTGCTGACTTCCATCATCCAATCATGTACAAGCAAAAATGCTGTTTTTTTATTTTCCTTGCACATGATTGGGTATTCTTTGCAAAGTGAAGCTTTACCTCATTTACTAAGCTCTGGAGTAACTGCTCTTGCAGAGTGCAACTGCACCTTGCAAAGTGCACAGTCTATTTGTCTTTAGTAAATAAACCCCATAGACTCTTTGGGAGTATAGAACACACCACTGGTCCTTACTCAGTAACTTTGCTGTAGCTTCTTGAAACTAAAAATCTGAGAAATAGAAATGTTCTTAAATGGCATAATGGTGTCTGGTTGCTTCAAGTCTCGCAATCTTCCAACAATTCTCAATAAAGTCTCTTACCTGTTTCACACCGAGGCGCTGGTCAGGTCGCAGTAAAGCGTCGCTCGTTTTAGCGGCTCTTTTGCATCCCCTTTTGGCCCCTAGCGGGGTGCTTTTAATCCCTATAAAGGGGTTAAAAACTCCAGCGTTGCGGTGCTTCCAAATCGCTTTTCAGGAGCTTCGGATGTGCTGCCCATTCATTGCAATGGCCAGGGGAGTTTTGGGAACGCTGTATACAGACCTCCCAACCCACCCTAAAGATGCTGCTTGCAGGACTTTTCCGAACGTCCTGCAAGTGCACCGCCCCAGTGTGAAAGCGCCCATTGCACTGAATGGGAGGCAGTTTTCAGGCGCTATTTCTAGCGCTAAAATGCCTGAAAACTGCCTCAGTCTGAAAGGGGTCTTTTTATTATTATTATTATTATTATTATTATACAGGATTTATATAGCGCCAGCAGTTTGCACAGCACTTTACAAAAATGAAGGCAGACAGTACAGTTACATCACAATTTGTTACAAGAGGAATCAGAGGACCCTGCTCATTAGAGCTTACAATCTAAGAGGGAGGGTCAATTGATACAAAAGGTAAAAGCTGTGGGGGATGAGCTCATGTAGAAAGAAAGAGTATTAGGTAGAAGCAGGATAGGCTTCTTTAACCACTTGACAACTGGGCACTTAAACCCCCTTCCTAACCAGACCAATTTTCAGCTTTCAGTGCTCTCACATTTTGAATGACAATTACTCAGTCATACTACACTGTACCCAAATGAAATTTTCGTCCTTTTTTTCACACAAATAGAGCTTTCTTTTGGTGGTATTTAATCACCACTGGGGTGTTTATTTTTTGAGCAATAAATGGAAAAATACCGAAAATTTTGTAAAAAAATGCATTTTTCTTTATTTCTGTTATAACATTTTGCAAATTAGTAATTTTTCTTCGTAAATTTTGGCCAAAATTTATACTGCTATATGTCTTTGGTAAAAATAACCCAAATTAGTGTATATTATTTGGTCTTTGTGAAACAATTTCTTCGGATAGGACGAAGATGGATTATGAGAAAGAAAGATGTA
>BLSH010151925.1:437004-452363 GCA_018402905.1 Glandirana rugosa | reverse complement strand
TTTCCCCCCCCCCCCCCCCCCCCACCGCCCTACCTCTCTCTGATTCCTTCCCCTTTTAAGGGAGGAGATGAGAAAGGGAGGAGAAGTTATTATTTTTTTTTTTTCTTTGAATATAAATAAGGCACAAAGTGATATATGGAGGGAGTGGATATGTTGGGAGGGGGAGGGTGGAGGGGCAATTTTTTAAGGGCCGGTTCTCCACATTCCTCCCTGCTTTCTCCCTTACCTCATAGATTGCACACACAAAAAAAAAATGTTTTTTTCTTTTCTTTTTTTTCTCCCTTTCTTTTCTTCTTTTTTTTTGTGTGTTAACCACTAAGCGTTTTTAGGAGCTCCAGCATATAAGATCACAAGCGAATACTTTGCGAGCCCCCCCCTTTTTTTTTTCTTTCCTTTCTGTTTTTCCCTTATTTTTTTAGGGAAACACATCAGGCCTGGTATATTTTTTTGGGGGTAAATTGTAGCTAAAGCCTCCCTAGGGAATTTAATAGGTGCGAATGGTGGGGGAGGAGAAGGAGGGTGGGTAGGGAATGTTTAGAATGTTGTTGCTGTGGGGGGGGGGGGTGGAATTGGGATTGGCATTGAGTGGGTTGAGAGGAATGGTGTAAACTTGCTTGCTTTCTTAATAAATGGGTATAGGGGATTTGTTTGCCTTATAAAACGCCTCATGCTACCATGGACCACGGGTTAGGATGACGGATGTAGGAAATTTATTTTCAATTGTTTTCGTGGAATGTCCACGGACTAAACTCTAAGGTTAAACGTGCATTAATGTTCAAATATTTAAAAACATATAACCCACATATGATTTTACTACAGGAAACACATTTAATGGGAAATAGACTGCTGGCACTAAAAAAAAATTGGATCCAGAAGGCATATCATGCCACTTACTCCTGCTATGCTAGGGGAGTAACGCTTTTAATCAATAAATCGCTGCCATGTAATATTGAGAAAACTTATATAGATCCTCAAGGAAAATTTGTTATAATATCGTTTACGCTGTGGCATCAAAATTATGTTGTGGTAGCAGTGTATGTCCCCCCCCCCCCCTTTTTCCCTAAGGGTATTGGACATGATTATGGAAAAAATTGTTCTACATTTGCCAGCAAAATTGTTGGTAATGGGGGACTTCCACTCTATCCTTTCTCCGGATTTGGATAGACCTATGCCACCCAGGTACTATTCAGCAGAATTATATAACTGGGCACAGGCGATGGGGATAATGGAAATTTGGAGATGGAAGCACCCTGAGGAGAGAGTGTACTCCTGCTTTTCTGTGGCATATAAAATCTCTTCTAGAATAGACTTGGCATTTGCCATCTCAGCATTACTCGCAGACATCGAGGCGGTTTCATATTTGCCAAATGGCCTGTCAGATCATAGTCCCCTAAAAGTAACATTATATATCTCGGCAGGTAAAAAACCATCATGGTGGCGATTGGTTTCCCAGTGGATTATGCATCCAGATATAGAAAAAATTATAACACCTATACTAGAGGAATACTGGGAAAAGAATGAGGGAACCTCCTCTGTCGATATGGTTTGGGATGCTTTCAAAGTATGTATGCGAGGTCAATATATTTCAACTATAACAGCATTTAGAAAGAAGCAAAAGTCTGACACTAGATATTTCCAGGACAGTGTGGAACAGCAAAAAGAGGTATATGTGGTAGACCCTAGCATTGGTAATTTTGAATTATTAATGGCAGCACAAAGTAATCTAAATCTCCACATCAAGGTATTAGTTAGCCTGGATCCTGGAGTTAGGTATTAGTTAGCCTGGAAACATTTTTTGAACATGGAGATAGAAACTGGAAATTTTTGCCTATGTTAGCAAACCAGGAATATCCAGCAACAATTATAGCCACAGTTATGACCTCTGGGGGAGAACAGGCCTCTTCTCCAGAGGCCATTTTAGATACATTTGGGCAGTATTATAGCTCCCTCTATACGTCCTCACTCCCCGCCAACTTCTGCCCGGAGAATCTTTCAGTCCTGTTGGACCGGGTGGCCCTGGGGTGGTTGTCGGACAAGGAGAGGAGGGCATTAGTCCGCCCAATAACAGCAGAGGAGGTCTCAAAGGTGATTCAATCTTTTCCAAATGGAAAGTCCCCGGGTCCTGATGGACTTCCTGTGGAACTGTGTAAGGTTTATAGTGATGTCCTGGCCCCAAGGTTAGCAGCCTTATTTAAGGAATGTTTAGAAAAGGGGATTCTTCCGGAATCTATGAGGTTGGCCCATATAACTCTGATTCATAAAGAAACTATGGATCCAAAGTTATGTTCTTCATACAGGCCCATAGCATTACTAAACAGTGATGTAAAGGTATTGACGAAGCTCCTGAACAATTGCATGCAACCAGTAATTTCAACCATTATAGACCCTGATCAGACGGGTTTCATGCCCCATAGAAGGACAGATATCAATATACGCAGATTGTTTACTAATATACACGCCCAACATAATAATGTCGGATCTAGGGCTGTGGCCTCCCTAGATATAGAGACGGCCTTCGACACGGTTGAATGGCCTTTTCTATGGGAGGTCCTTAGGAGAATGGGGTTTCCGTTGGCTTTTATCTCTTGGATACAGACAATTTATAAAAATCCTATTTCTGCAGTTAAATTGGGAGGAAGATTATCAGACTATTTTCGACTTTATAGGGGTACCCGTCAGGGCTGCCCTCTTTCTCCAACCCTCTTCGCCATCGCGATGGAACCTATGGCAGAGGCATTGAGAATTACACCAGATATCTGGGGGCTCAGGATAGGGGGGCTGGAGGAGAGGGTGGCCCTGTACGCATATTATATCCTATTATTCTTAAATGATGCAGGATCTTCGTTACAGGGAGCATTAAAGTTGATGGAGGAGTATAGGGTGGTTACAGGGCTTAGGGTGAATTGGACAAAATTCCTTTTATTTGCTATAGATCCCGGGGCACGAACCACAGCAGATCTAGATACACCATTACAATGGGTGATGGAATTTAAATAATTAGGAATAGTAGTTTCAAAACAAGCTACGGAATTTTTTTCATTGAACATAGCCCCAGTAGTACAAAAAACAGAAATAAGGTTAAAAGCCTGGGAAAGGCTACCTTTATGAATCCTGGGACATATAAATCTAATAAAGATGAAAATTCTTCCAAAATTTTTATATATGTTTAGGATCTCCCTGCAATGGCTGACAAAGCCTTTTTTCGTGCAGTTGAACAGCATGTTCTCCTCTTTTTTATGGAAAAACCAGACCCCTAGATATAAGCTGTCGGTATTAATGTGCCCTGAAATTCAGGGAGGTTTGGCCTTTCCGAACTGTCAAAAATATTATCTGGCGGCTCAATTAGTAATGGCAGTCGGTTGGTTAAACCCTGACAGGTATAATCCCTCCATTGCATTGGAAGCCTCCGTGGTACAATCGACAGAGGCTTTACAGTTACTTTTATATCAAGGCCTAAAAACACCATATAGGTTGACCTCTTCTATGGCGACAACTATTAGGGCATGTAGGTTGGGTTTGACCTATGAGAAATTGGCCGAACCATCCTTTTCTCCAAACACCCCCTGTGGGGGAACCCTCAGTTAACCCATTTGGGTTCTATTCCTGATCCGGGAATTTGGATAAAGCATGGAATTAAAACTATTAACCAAGTTATACGTCAAAGAGATCTGGTACCCTATACACAACTTAAATTAGAACATAATCTTCCTGAAATCTTCCTATTTATGTATATGCAACTCTCTCATGCGATGTTGAGTCAGTTCCCTGAGGGATATCCACAACTACGGGAACCTGCCTAACAGGAGGTGATAAGAGCGGAGGGAGGAAGGAAAGCAATATCAAGAATATATGCCCATTTTATGAAAATATCCGGACCCGACCTGAGCCGACTTCGGTCACGGTGGGGTAGGGATATTCCACAGTTAGACGAAGAAGACTGGCAGGATATATGGAAGATGCCGTTTCAGGCTTTGGTCTCCCTATGGGATAAGCTGATACAGTTTAAAATAACACATCAGGCATACTTAACACCTTATAGAATGCATAAGATGAATGTTACCTATCTCCAGCATTGCTGGAGATGTGGGCGCACCCCAAGGGACTTCACTCATATATTCTGGTTATGTCCAGAAATTAGCAAATACTGGTCAGAGGTGCTCAATGTTATAGCCCAGGTGACGACAGTCACTGTGGAGAAAAAAATGAAATATGCCTATTAGGATTGATAAAAAAAGAGGCCACTACAGTAGCAAAAATACACAGCTTAGTTTATTATTGTACTATGCAAGAAAAGCAATATCTCTCAATTGGAAAAAAAAAGCACCCCCTCAATAACATTCTGGAAGAAGTTGGTTAATGATAATTTATATCTGTATAAGGAAACCTATATAAATAGAGGCTGTAGGAGGAAATTTGGAAAAATATGGTCCAGTTGGATAGACGACCCTTCAACAGCAGTGGAGTAATAAAGAACAAGAATGGGGGAGAAAGGGGACGATTTTAAAAAGGAAATAAGGATAGTACAAGAGGGAATGGTATGAGGCGATCCTGGTTATGATGTGTATGATCCAGTGGGCAAGCATGTACACCTTTGGAATAGGAATGGGTGTGGGGGGGGGGGGGGGTGGTAGAATGTTTTTATGGGTACAGTTGTCTTTTTGTTTTTTGTTTTTTTCCCTTTTTTTCTTATATATGTGATTGACACAAGGGCTCCTGCGTGAGCCGTAGGAAAGTCATATGTTGTGATTTATATGTTGTTGGAAAATTAATAACAATTATAATAAAAAAAAAAGATTGCAGATCTCCGCCTTTACTAGTAAAATATAAAAACCCCATAAATGTATTCTCATCATTCGTAAACGCGGCAACTTCTGTGCAAATCAATCAATAAACGCAGACTGAGATTTTTTTTACCAAGAATATGAGGAAGAATATAAATCGGCCAAAACTGATGAAAAAAAAAAATTTTTTATAATTTTTTTTTTTGTAAATGTATTTTTAGCAAAAAGTAAGAAATATTGGGGTTTTTTTTTGCAAAATTGTCGCTCTTCTTTTGTTTATAGCGGTGATCAGAAATGACGCAGGGGCAATCAAATACCACCAAAAGAAAGCTCTATTTGTGGGAAAAAAAGGACACAAATTTGGTTTGGGTACAGCGTCACATGACCGCGCAATTGTCAGTTAAAACAATGCAGTGCCGAACCGCAAAAAGCGCTCTGGTCCTAAAGTGGGAAATCCTTCCGGGGCTGAAGTGGTTAAGCCACCTCAACATCTTCATTTATGATTATTATGATTGCGGTTACTGGTTAATCTACATAATCAGTGGTGGCTGGTGGTCCATTTTTGGGAGGGGGCGTAGACAAACCCTCCAACTGCCCCCGCCATCACTCGCAAGCCCGCTCACCCGCCAGCCTCGCACTTACCCCATTCAGGTACCTTGATACTTTGATATTTTAACTAGCCTTTAAAAAGCCAAGGGTATTGTTGGGAACATAGGCCTTCCCATAAATAGCTTGTTAATGAAAACGTTAACCAAATACTAGACACTTCAGGAGACAATGGCATGTTAAAAAGATCATTTAACACTTTGCTTACCTCTTAAGAAAAAAAATTGTAAAACATGTGTTCATTGCATATTAGAACCCAATGCTTTGTTCAGACATAAGTGTCCTAGATAAAAGAAATATGTCTCCTTTATCTACTTCCCTCTTATAACAAATCTCCATTTCCCTTCAGACCATTAGCAAATGTTTATTTCACCCACTTGAGCAGTGGCCGACCTTTGGCTTCATGATCCATTGCAGTAGTTACTACTTTTAAATAAAGAGTAATGAATTGGTCTTGAAAGCTGTACAGTTACAGGAAAACATCAGTGAGGAGGACTGCTTGAGTATCTTAAAATCATTCTTATTTTTCTTTAAAATCTCTTCAAATAGCTTGACCTTTCGGGAATGAAAATGTTCATTAAAAATAAATCTACATGGCTGTTTAATTCATTAGAATGCCAAATGCTTTATACCCTCGCCAGGTGGAATATAATATAATCTAAAAGTACATGTCTGCATTTAATTTACTATAGTTTTTACAAAGAATTTGTCATCCAAACTTCAAATGCAAATTGTTGACAAGCTTCACAAAAGAAAAGATCTACTATATCTATCTAACTTTCTCAGCCTTTGCAAACTTTTTAACATGGAGGAACCCTAAAAATAACTTTCTGGTCTCAGGGAATCTCTGCAAATAGGTATTCTATCTACAGCTAATGTACATTAGTGGTATGGTCACTTGGAAGAATGCTCCCTACATTTGTGATCATTGTGAAAAATCCCACTTTACAGATAACTAAAGAGGTCAATACTGTCAGTGATTACTTATGTGAGAGGCAGAAATTGTTCATTGCTCAAGGAAAACCCCAAGTAACCTCTGGAGGGACCTTAGGGTTCCATGGAATTCTGGTTAAGAAAGACTGATATATCTATAACAAAAACCCCTACTGTCTAAGCCAGTTCAATTATGACCTTGCCAAATTTAATTTGCTCATTTGTAGTATCCGGTTTTATCCCATTCCCTTTTAATCTACAGGGATAAGTACTTGAAAACCTGAATTTTGTAGGAACTGGAATATTCCCAGTAACACCTAGATTAAAAAAAACAACTTAAACTTATGTTAAAAGTTTTGCGTGGATAGCTAACCAAGAAAGAAAGGCAGAAATACCTTTTCTGGAAAAACATTGTTCCATCCTCTCACCAGTGCTGGTCTGTGAACAAAAGCCTAAAGCCCCATACACACGGGCAGAATGTCAGGAGACATTTGCCTGTACAAAAAATACTGGCCAACATTCTGCTTGTGTGTATGTTGGTCTGTCTGACAGAAGCTGGTTATTTGGCCGGCTTCTGTCGGACGTGTATGCTGGAAAACCGGCATCCAACTGATTCCCAATCAGCACTCTCAGCCAATGGCAAGGAGCAATGATCGGAGTGTTCTGATGGGGAGGCTGTTCCCCTATAAGAACACAACAGCTCAGAGGGGGAGATCGCTGGACTAACATCACATGGTTTGTACAGTGGCTCCCGACCGGAGCTGTCAGTGTGTACCCAGCTTAAGCCTTTGATTGCATGGGGGTTGATTTAATTAAAGGTAAGTATGCAGTTCACTTTGCAAGGAAAGCCCCCTGACCCATTTATACTCACCTTTCCTGTGCTCCCCTGCCACTCCCCTTCCCACGTTGGAGCCAAACCCTGAGTGATCTCCATATCAGGTAGTGTCAGAGCTTACACAGGGTTGATCACAACTTTCTAAGAAGACAGTGTTTGTGGCCGGTTATTGGCCACTAAAGTCTGAACACTACAAAATGGGAAGGGGCCATATGCTCCCTGCACCCAAAAGCACAGTGGGGCTGATTTACTAAAGGCAAATAGGCTGTTCATTTTGCAAAAGAAGTTGCACTGTGCAGAGGACATTTCTCCAGAGCTTAGTGAACAAGACAAAGCTCTGCTGACTTCCATCATCCAAACACGTACAAGCAAAAATGCTTTTTTTCATTTTCCTTGTAGATGATTGGGTATTCCTTGCAAAGTTATTCAACCTATCTGTCCACATACACTATATTACCAAGTATTGGGACGCCAGCCTTTACGTGCATATGAATTTTAATGGAATCCCAGTCTTAGTCCGTAAGGTTCGATATTGAGTTGGCTCACCCTTGCAGCTATAACAGCTTCAACGCTTCAGGGAAGGCTGTCCACAAGATTTAGGAGTGTGTCTATGGGAATCTTTAACCATTCTTCCAGAAGCGCATTTGTGAGGTCAGGCACTGATGTGGACGAGAAGGCCTGGCTGGCAGTCTCCACTATAATTCATCCCACATGTGTTCTATTGGGTTGAGGTCAGGACTCAGTGCAGGCCAGTCAAGTTCCTCCACCCCAAACTCACTAATCCATGTTTTATGGACCTTGCTTTGTGCACTGATGTGCAGTCATGTTGGAACAGGAAGGGACCATCCCCACACTGTTCCCACAAAGTTGGGAACATGAAATTGTCCAAAATCTATTGGTATGGTGACGCCTTAAGTGTTCCCTTCACTGGAACTAAGGCGCCAAGCCCAACCCCACCACATGATTTGGACCAGTGCACAAAGCAAGGTCAATAAAGACTTGGATGAGTGAGTTTGGGGTGGGAGAACTTGACTAGTCCTGACCTCAACATAATAGAACATCTTTGGGATGAATTAAAGCGGAGACTGCGAGCCAGGCCTACTCGTACATAGACACACTCCTAAACCTAGTGGACAGCCTTCTCAGAAGAGTTGAAGCTGTTATTTCTGCAAAGGGTGGGCCAACTCAATATTGAACCCTACGGACTAAGACTGGGATTCCATTAAAGTTCATGTGCGTGCAGAGGCAGGCGTCCCAATACTTTTGGTAATATAGTGTATATTCAGTAGGTAAGCTTTGCATATCATTGATTTACAGTCTGTTGCAACATCAGACATGACATATAGAATTGTTAATGTTAATAATGCTTTAAAAAACGGTATTTTATTTCATGGGAGGAATGCAGCATTGCCTTTCATAAAAGCTTACATTTATTCTGTTAAGTTTTGCGTGCCGTCATTTTGATTTGTTGAAGTTGATTCCGACCTCGACTTTTAATCTGTGTGCACAATAAAGGTGGCATAGAATTTCTCAGGCAATACTAAATCATCTTATGATCACAGGTAACATTTGTATTTTATCTCCCTTTTATGTCTTGCTTTGCGGTGTCACACACACTTTTTAACTGAACCCCAGGGATAGACTCTGTCCTCAATACCTTGGTGAAAGGGGACAATAAACAGCCATGGAAAGAAAAAAAAAGTCTTGTGTCTGGAAGTTTTCCCATGTTTCAAGGTCAAGTTTAATTTTTCTAGCCTCACATATAAAGTAAGACTAGGTTTCGTGAGGAAAAGAATAAAGATGAATTAAACCAGCCTGCACAATCAGCGGGCTCTATAACTCTTATTACAATTACAGGCTGAGTGCCCCTGCTCGTTTATCATTGTGAAAGGTGTCAGACTTTGTTCACAATTAAATAAAGTACAAAAATGGGTGAGATTTTGGCAAGATAGGAGGAGGTTTTCTCCATTAACCTCAATAATGATGGCAGGTAGTGAGTGTTTAAAAAGGGGAACTATAATAGTATTGGGGCCACTGTTTAGAAAAATAATAATAAATGCACATTTGTTGCAGGTAAATCAGATCACTGGTGCCATGCAGGTCTCCTTAAGGGCCCTCTCACACAGAGCTTTCTGTGAGTGGACTCCGCTCTGCTCAGCAGGGATCGATCCGCCGATCCCCGCTGAGTCAACGGATGACAGCTTTGTCTCCACTCACTGAGCAGAGATGGAACTGTCAGAGCCCCGCTTTGTTCTATGGGGACCGGGTGACAACGGACCACCTGTCCGTTGTCATCCGATCCGCTCCGCTCCGATTCTACAGACGGATGGAAAATAGGGGCTCCATCCGTCTGTTTTTCACGGATCGAAGCGTGCTGGGAACATGTTACATGTTCCACCCTAAAAATGGGTGGAACATGTTTCCAAAGGTTAACTTACCCTTTAATGCATTGAATGCATTAATGTGAAAAACCTTCTGCATTTAGAACCATTTTAAATAGGGCATTTGGCACCAGCCTAGGAATTGAATGTGTGAGCATGTGCGCCTGTATGCACAGATGCCTGTATGCATTTTCACACAAACCGTTGTGCCCATGCAATATACTGGCAGAAATTCCCAGCCTACTTCTTGGTGAATGAGCTCCTCTGTTCTAGATGGTATTGTGGCACCATGCTGGGATTGCCCACTTTGTCTTCTTGTTGCCAGCCCTAAATTGTGTCCTGTCCATGACTCTGTATCTACCTACTGAGGCAGTTGTTTTTATATATTGTATGGCTGCTTTTTATGCTATTCTTGTAAACTTATATACAAATAAAGGTGTTTTAGGAATTACACTATATGGAGCCTTTTTTCTCCATCTATATTGCTCATTAGTTGATGGAGTAGGGGAGACTGTGGGAACGCCCCCCCCCCCCCTTGGGACCTGCGGATCGGTCTGGGGACGGTTGATAAAGTCGGCCTTATCGGGACCAGTCTATCGTGGATTCCTGTTGGGTCTGTCCCACACAAGCTCGATTGATTTGCTGGCTACATGGCCATGTGAATCCAACTTTTCTGGTAAGCAGTACATCTTGGCATTTCCTGTCGGCTGTGGCACTGTGGAATCACTGGAGTTGGACTCATTTCTTTCACTGGATTTATTATTTTGGAATTTCTCACCTTTGGGACTTTACTAGAGACTTTTTTCACTTTTACAATTTTATGATATTTGCATATGCACTTTATTGATGTATTTGTATTTATTTGCTTATTTATTATTATCCACTTTAAGTTGTGCTGTATTTAGAGATTTCAGCCGATACAGCAGGGATCATGAGGGTATGATTACTCTATCTTCTGTGGTTATATAAATGTTATCTAGTTAGTTGATCATATCCCCTTCTCAAGAGAGAATAAATTCAGTTCCTGTGATCTTTCCTCATAGCTGAGCTCCTCCATGCCTCTTATCAATTTGGTTGCCCTTCTCTGCACTTTCTCCAGTTCCCTGATATCCTTTTTGAAAACTGGTGCCCAAAACTGAACTGCATATTCCAGATGAGGTCTTACTAATGATTTGTACAGGGGCAAAATGATGTCTCTCTCTTTGGAGTCCATATTCCTCTTAATACAAGAAAGCATTTTGCTCACTTTGGAAACCTCAGCTTGGCATTGCATGCTATTATTAAGCTTATGTTCTACCAAAACCCCCAGATCCTTCTCCACTCTGGATCCCCCCAGTTGTAGTCCCCCTAGCGGGTCGTGGCCTGTCCATTAAGGGCGCACGGACGCCGCCCCCTCTATTCACGCCACCCCCTATATGAATAATGGATATATTCATGCATAGCATGAATCTATCCACTGGCCCCTTTCAGGACATCGGGAGCATGAATTACAGTGGCGGGGGTGTTTTTTTGAAGCACCTGATTAGAGCACAGGCTCTAATAGGCTTCAAAATAGAGTGGACTCGGAGCACAGAGCATTGCCCTTGGAGCCCACTCACATGTGTTAGAAAAGCAAATGAATATTCGCTTTTCTACCACTGAATCGCCTCTCTGCCAATCATGAAGCGTGGGTCTGTTAACCGTTTCCTGATTAGCTGAATGGTCAGGGAGGGGGATGCACGGTGGAAACTGCCGTGATCCACACCACAGGAGGAGAAGGAAAGCTGCCGCTCGCCGGACACCACTGCCCTCCTGCTGGCTCGCTATCTAGATAGGGTAAGTGCGGGGCTTTGATGTCCCGACTGCCCCCGGGGAGAGGGGGCATGAGGCTGTTTGCTGCCCCCCCAAAAGAAAAAAACACCAACCGCCTCTGCCCCCTACTATGTATGATGCATGCATATTCTTAGCCCCCAAGTGCCTAACTTTAAATTTATCAACATTAAACCTCATCTGCCACATGGTCGCCCAATTAAACAGTGCATTGAGATTGATTTGTAAGTTGATAGTTGACTGTATTACGGACATGCAGACATCTGTTTATATTAACTGCCTTTACTCACTCTGGTTTCATTGTGGTTTACTAATGAAAATTGCTTTCCTAGCATGTGTTATTGCAATGACTGGAATTAGGTTAAAGCTATCATCACCCTAAAGGAGCTCATAATGCCTCATTTTTCACATCGACTGTATAGAAAGATAGTATGAAATTTGTATTTTGTAGTTATACAAATTAGTACTTAGTGTTCCTTGCAGTTTAAATTATTTCTATCACTAGAGGGCCAAAAGTAAACTAAAGGAAGACAAAAATTGTACTATGGGTAGGACTTTAGAAGCACTATGAAACCAATATTGTACTAAAATACAAAATGTTTATTGAACAATTTTTTTAAAACCAGGCATCACCCATGAACTTCCCAGGAGCTTGGACAGATGGCGTACTGGCCATTACGTTTTTTGGATTGGGACACTCTAACTATTCATTGTGTGATACCTGCTGGGCTCTTTATGTGATATGCTCAAAGGGCCGGACTGGGAATAAAAACCAGCCCTGGAAATAATTTCATATCAGCCCCATAGCAGTAATATACCAGCCCAACAGCATAACGTCATTATTTTTTTGTTCATAGAAGGGAAAACTATGCATTTTAAAGCATATTTGAAGAGTGTATTATATATAGATAAGACAGATATGAAAGCACATAGGTATATAACAGCAAATTCCAGTTAGAAGTAGTAAAAGTGGAGCTATCATCAAGGGGGACACCAGGAACTCTGGGAATGTGGGGGGACTCTGGTGACCAGAGACCACCTTCTGCAGAAAGAATACACTAAGGTAAGGGGGGGTGGGTTACTGATACAAGAGGGAAACCTTTATATCAGTGACCCCTTACATTATTGTATTCACTCCCCTCCTTACATCAGTGACCCCCCTCAGACTGGCCTGGTGGCGCTGTCCTCTCAGGTGCACCGTGCAGGGCTCAGTTAGTCGGCTCCAGCTTGGTGGCTCTGGTTTTATCCTGTAGTCTCCACAGTCCACACACGCTTGACTTCTCCCGTGACCCTCATCCTAGCTGCGCTGCCACTCATGACTCCTCTCCAGACTCCCTCAGAGACTGCAGATATGATATAAGACAAGAGATGGTCAGAGGTTGCGGACATGATACAAGAGATAGTTAGAGGCTGTGGGCATGGTACAGGAGATCAAAACAAATAGACCTAACTGATACTGCCTTCCCCTGCTAGGTCAGAGATCCGCGCCAGTGTAGATATAGTTAATTATAATCAAATAAGCAGCCACTTTAGAATATCAATACACAATGTCAAATGCAACAACTAGTATAGGGCATAAGCAGCGCCATTAGCTAAAACAAGTTCAGACGATAACAGATAAATTAAGAGCACAATATTATTGTAGCAACATAACTTGAAAGAGTGCAAACAGCAATAGGTAGAGTGAATGCACAATGTTATTGTAGCAACATAAGAGAAAGTGCCTGTGATAGATAACAGTCCACAGTGATAAAAGGAAAAAAATGGATTCCAATGTCAGCCTGGATACGTCATAGTTATTCCTTAGTAAAGTGACTAGCGTCTTCCACCACGTGAACCATGCAGGTGTTCAAAGTAATAAAGGTGGACCCTTACCAGTGCATGTTGCTAGGCACTATTCATGCACCAAAAACGCCTTAGTGCCGCACTTAGTATTCCAGATTAGACTTTCAGAGTTTCCAGGGAACAGTCATATGAGGGATAAAACATATAAACCAAGGCATAATGTAATACTGTAAAACTTCTTTAATCCTCAAAATGACTTAAAAACATCCCCCCTTGACTTATGTACTCTTACCAGAACACTGGAATCAAATCGCATATATATTGCATGTAGACGCATCCTCGGTCCTATGCAGGCTCACTGAATGGCCTCTCCTCCACGGTCTACCTCCGTCCATCGGGGAGCAGGGAATGAGTGACATCTGTTGCTGTGAGATGCCGTACAGTCCAATCACGACGCGTTTCGTCACTAAGGACTTCAGCTGGTGATTCCATCAATATGTGTCCTTCCATGTCTCCCTCTTTGGTATGGATCACCCATTCCACCATGGTTTCCACCCTGTGCTGCTTCCCTTGGTTGAGACGGGATCATCCTTGCCTCAGCCCCGGGGCAGACTCTGTTATGGCTCTCCCCTCTCTTCCTCTCAAGCTAGGCCAATTTTCTGAGCTGACATGTACATAGGAGAAACTCTCCCTATCCATGGTTGTATTTATTTTGTACTTCTTAATGAGTCTGATTAACTTATTTATATTTACAGCAACCATATACTTTTTTACATCATTCTTATCATGTGTTTGTATATTCATGATCATTTTATTCTATTTATTTTGTGTCATGTTTTGTTCGTATGTGGCATGTCTCATCTAAAGTCCCAGGAACAATTTTTCCTTTGTTTAGAGACTGCAGACATGGTACAAGAGATCAATGCAGCCTCGCTGTGCCCATCAATGCAGCCTCACTGTGCCCATCAATGCAACCTCACTGTGGCCATCAAATGCAACTTCACTGTGCCCATCAATGCAGGCTCACTGTGCCAACAATGCAGCCTCACTGCCCATCATATGCAGCTTCTTTACTGTGCCCATCAATGCAGCCTCACTGTGCCCTTCAGTGCAGCCTCACTGTCCATCAAATGCAGCTTTACTGTTTCCATCAATGCAGCCTCACTGTGCCTCTCCATGCAGCCTCACTGTGCCCATCTATGCAGCCTCACTGTGCCCATCAAATGCAACTTTACTGTGCCCATCAATGCAACCTCACTGTGCCCATCAATCCAGCCTCACTGCCCATCAATGCAGCCTCACTGTGTCCATCAATGCAGCCTCACTGTGCCCATCAATGCAGCCTCACTGTGCCCATCCATGCAGCCTCACTGTGCCTGTCCATGCAGCCTCTCTGTGTCCATCAATGTAGCCTCTCTGTGTTCATCAATGCAGCCTCACTGTGCCCATTGATGCAGCCTCACTGCCCATCAATGCAGCTTTACTGTGCCCATCAATGCAGGCTTACTGTGCACGGTCATGCAGCCTCACTGTGCCTGTCAATGCAGCCTCACCATGCCAATCCGTGCAGTATCACCGTGCCCATGAATGCAGCCTCACTGTGCCCATCAATGCAGCCTTATGGGTGCCCATCCATGCAGCCTCACTGTGGCCATCAATGCAGCTTCACTGTGCCCATACGTGCAGCCTCAATGTGCCCGTCCATGCAGCCTCACTTTGCTTGTCCACGCAGCCTCACTGTGCCCATTAATGCAACCTCACTATGCCCATCAATACAGCCTCACTGTGCCCATCCATACAGCCTCACTGTGCCCATCCATGCATCCTCACTGTGCCCGTCCATACAGCCTCATGGTGCCTATCCATGCAGCCTCACTGTGCCCATCCATGCAGCCTCACTCTGCCCATCAATGCAGCCTCACTGTGTCCATCAATGCAGCCTCACTGTGCCCGTCTAAGCAGCCTCAGTGTGCCCATCAATGCAGCCTCACTGTGCCCATCCATGCAACCTCACTGTGCCAACCCATGAAGCTTCACTGTGCCCATGCATGCAGCCTCACTGTGCCCATCAACACAGCCTCACTGTGCCCGTCTATGCAGCCTTAATGTGCCCGTCAATGCAGCCTCACCAGTCAGTGCCTGGATTATGCACAGCAGGCATCTAACGCTGTATTTGACATGTACACACACAGTGGTAGATGCCTGCTGTGCATAATCCAGGGGGAGGAA
>BLSH010151925.1:411071-427748 GCA_018402905.1 Glandirana rugosa | reverse complement strand
CCCCCCCCCCCCCCCCCCCCCCCCCCCCCCCCGGCTACTTCCACCGCTTTTAAAGAAAAGTTCAGATGTTAAAACAAATAGAACGTTAACATAGGCATACTAAAGGGCACATTAATGGTGCCAAAACATTTAGAAAGGCAGGAGTAGATTCACTGCCTGTATGGTCCAGGGTTGACGAGGTCGTCAAGGCGGCAAGGCCTATTGCCTTCTCTATACATCCCATGTGAACTTTTGAAGGGTGAGAACTGAGTATTTTAACTAGTGGTCAGGTAAGTGCTCATCAAATCAGGGGGAGGAAGGCATAGGAAAAAGGATAAGGGGGGAGTTATACTTCCCATCCATAAGGTGAACAATCTGAATCCTTGTGCGTAGACTTCAACGGACTCCAGGGTGGTCATCTCAGGGATTCGCCCGACTGCTTTTATATGGCGGCTTAGCTGGAGATCTTTGCTTGCCCGCTCGCTGTGGTCGTTGGGTAGCTGTTGAGGGTGAAGGTCCTTCCGGAGCAGGGCTTTGATCCATGTCAGTGTTAAGTGATAATGATCGGCTTCCTCGGGGGTATGGAATGTGAGGTGTTCTCCCGATTGCGGATGAATATGTAGAATCGCAGGATATGCGAGTGTGAATTTGATTTGTTGGTCATGTAGAGTTGTGCATATTGCAGAATAGGCTTTGAGCTGCTTCATTACTTCAATGGAATAATCTGCAAAAAGCAGCAGTTTCGCGCCATCGACCATGAGTAAGCGAGATCTGCGAAATTTTTGTATAATCGCATTCTTGTCTGCATAGTTCAGGTATTTTACTATAATGTGGCGAGGCTTGGCACGGTTTTCTACGAAGTGTCCTATTCGGCGCGCTCGTTCCACTGTGCATGGCATTTGCAGACCGAGTTGTTCTGGTATTATTTTAGAGCAGATCGTGTGGAGTTGTGCGTTAGGTATCAATTCAGGGAGTCCAATCACTCGTAGATTGTTTCTTCGTGAACGATTTTCTAAATCGTCCAGTTTATCCCAAATGTCTTTATGGGAAGTAGTGAGTCGTGCAAGTGTTGCTGCGGATGCAGTGGCCTCGTCTTCCAACAGAGAAATACGCTCCTCTGTCTGTGTGATTCTTTGGCTTTGTGTTTTCAGCTCCATGTGAAGTTGTTCTAGGCCTTTCTATACAGCTGCATCCACCGTGGCTGCGAGGGTAGGAGTGAGGAGGGCCACGACCGCCTGAGCTATGCTGGCGGGAGCGGTCGGATCTGCATCCGAAGGGGTGGAAGCCGGGGAAAGTTTGTTTGGAGGAACGATCGTGGCGCCTGGAACGACCGCCATGTTGGCTATGATTGCGGCCTTGTCTCCCGTCCCAGGAATTGCGGCGGAAACTGCCCGGGCGCATGACCGCTCTACGAAGCGGTCCATATGGGTCTCCCCGGTCTGTCAGAGAAGGAGGGTGGCGTTCCTCGAGGAATAGCCGGTGTTTAGGGCACATTTAGGGGAGCGGGTGGCGGGAGCTGTCTCTGCTCACCTCCTTCCCATTAGGCGCCGGAGTGGCTCTTTTTAGGATCTTCTTATCTATTCATTTACATAATACCAAAAATGTTGCAGACTTAAACTGTGCATTTATGAAGAAAGGACAAAACTTTGAATTATATAATATATTATATTTTTAATTTTAATTATAAAATGAATGACATCTGATGAGACCTGTATTCTGGCCAAAACAGTACACAATTCATAGCACTGTGTAAATATATAGTACTTGATTCCCTAGGATTTACAGAATCAACTAGGGCACCGATTCATAAATGTTATTTCTCCAGAATGGACTTAACCACTTGACCTCCGTAAGGTTTTACTCCTCCATGACCAAGGCATTTATTGCTGTTCAGCCTTGTGCTACTTTAATTGTGCAGTCATGCAACGCTATACGCAAAATACATTTATATATTTTTTTCAAACAAATATAACTTTCTTTTGGTGGTATTTCAATACCACAGTTTTTCATTTTTTTGACATTTGAAAAAAAAAAAAACAATATTTTCTAATTTATGTTATAAAACATATCTAATAAAAAATAAATCTAATTGCTCCATAAATTGAGGCCAAAATGTTTTCTGCTACATGTGTTTGCTAAAAATAAATCCCAGTAGGTCTGATGTGTGTGAAAGTTATAGCGTCTACAAACTATGGTATACTGCAGGCCTCGACAAACCCCAGGCGCCAGGTCGCCATGGCGACCAGAAATCGCGTCCTGGCGAGTGACTGCCGTTTCTTCTCTCCCCATGGTAAAACAGCGAGTCAGATTCAGCGAGAGCCGAGAGTTCTCTGCTTCATCTAACACACAGGTGTCAAACACAAGGCCCGCGGGCCGAATCCGGCCCTCCAGGCCATTTCATGTGGCCCTCGCACCTCTCCTGCAGCTGCAGGGGAGCTCCAGCCCACCTCTGGTCCTCCTCCAGACCCTGTACTTTCTGCTTTCCAGCAATGCATCCAGCTTCTTCCCAACAGCAGCATAAGGTAAGGGGGTGCACTTTGATGTAAGGGAGGGTGGAGGATTCAACTTCTGATGGTGGGGGTGACTCTTGACATCTAATGTAAGGGAAGGGGATGCTCTGGACATATAGTCTTAAAGATACAACCGGCCCTTTTATGGGCAATCATAATGCTGATGTGGCCCACAATGAAAGTGAGTTTGACACCACTGATCTAACAGCTGTTAAACTTGGCAGCTGCCCGGGATATTTGTTTCCACTTAGACTGAAGAAAAGTAACAAACAGGCTGCCTGGAATAGTTGTTGAGAGTTAGAAGAACAAACACAACAATGTATCTTCTTCTTTCCAAGCAATGATCTCCGGGCTGTCAGGAAAGTTTAACCATTTAAAGACTAAATCCTCTCTCACATTAGTGGTTTACAATTAAATATCCAGTGTTTTCTGCTAGAAAATGACTTGGAACCCCCAAACATTATATATTATTTTTTAGCAGAGACCCTAGAGAATAAAATGGCGGTTGCTGCAATATTTTATGTCACATGGTATTTGCGCAGCGGTCTTTCAAGCGCAATTTTTTGGAAAAAAATACACTTTTAATGAATAAAAAAAAACTAAACAGTAAAGTTAGCCCATTATTTTTTTGTATAATATGAAAGTTGATGTCACACCACGAGAAACGTGACCTTTATTCTAAGCAACAAAATTGTGATAAAGCCCTGTGTGCCATCAACAAATACCACTCTATGTGCAGCTGGGCTCCAGAATTTCATGGTGACCGGAAACCCACCAGAGCAATGAAAAGTCACTGTGGGGGACAGACATGTAGGCAGGAAGTGGCTGCAAAGAGGCAGCAGAAGATCAGCAGCGCTGGAATACTTTTCACCTTTTTTTTTTGTATTTTATTTACAATGTCACTAAGGCTTTGTTTAGATGTGCAAGTTGGGTGGTAATAATGTGCAGTAGAGACGTGTTTTTGCCACCCTTAAGCTCCATTAGGTAGGAGATGAGGGCGTTTTACATGCCGCAGTCACAATGCATTCAGCATAATAAGGAGTTTCCCCCATAACAGATTTTTTAGTGTCACTCTTTCTGGCCAGCCTATAACCCTGATGTAATGGTGGAGTTATTGACTGGCTGCTCTGCTGTGAGTAACTTAGGGTTAGGGGCGCAAATTACTTGTCTTACCCCTGGCGCTGACAACCCCACACTACACTATAAAAAACTGGCTCCTAACTTTTTTAGCCGGCTCCTAGATTCAAGGCAAATTTGTCAAGCCCTGGTATACTGTATATAGAGGAATTTACACAGGCATAGACGCTATACTGTAATGGTGACTTATAGAGGGACTGCGATCGGTAGTGGGCAATCTGACGTTAACAGACACTATCTGGGAGGGTCACTGACATCGTTAGTGATAATAATACAGTGATCAGTGATAATACTGTACCTTGTAAACTGTACTAATGACACTGGCCATTCAGTTGATTTCAGCCAAAATCAGTGGTATGTACAGGTATGTGATTGTGCCTGCACCTGCCGCACGCTCACAGTATATTTACTGTGAGTGATTGGCATGTGGTTAAAATATTGTCGATAGATAGATAGATAGATAGATAGATAGATAGATAGATAGATAGATATAATTGATTATTATTGCAAATAAAAATTTACAATGAAATTTCAAAAAGGTAACTCCTTTCACATTCAAATTTCACTTACACATCCAAAAAAACTTACACAAACATAAATAATTATAAACGATCACAAAGCATTAACCCTAACCAAATATTTCCTAACCTGATTAATTTCCCCATTTTATAGCCTTAGGGCTCATTCCCACCTAGACGATTTGCGATCCGACTTGTGTCGCCCCAAGTCGCCTGACATCAAAAATCCCATTGAAATGAATGGAGCCATCTTAATATGCGCTACTCAAGTCGCTCCGACTTCAGAGCGACTTCTGAAAAGGTTCCTGAACAACTTAAAAATGACTTCTAGGCAATTTGAGCCCATAGAAGTCAATGGAAGTCACTTCCAAGTTGGATCACCGTCTATGAAGAAGCGACTTTGAAGCGACTTCACAGGAAAAAGAATAGAATTTTTGAAGGCAACTCCCCTCCCTCTCTTCTCTGATTGGCCACAGGCAAAGTCGCCTGGCATAGAGGTTGCTTCAGGTCATGTTGTAATGCCCAAAGTAGCTCTGAAGTCTCTTTCAAATCGCTTTCAAATTGCCTAGCAAAGTCGCCCCTGAAGTCGGATCGCCTAGGTGTAAACCGAACGTAAATTGCATGCAGGGAAAAAAAACTCTGTCTGTACCTATTTGTTCTAATTTTAATATTCCTGATACTTCTGCCTGATGGTAATAATTAAAACAGATGATAAAAGATGGCCAGAATGAGATGAATATCCTACTATATTGATGGTAGATTCACTACTGGATGAAACAGCGTTATGTGTAGTTTTGACTTTTTTTTTGCAGAAAAATTACGTTTTTGCAGTTAGGGAGATGGGTATAATGTAGTTGTAGTTTCTTGTGTTTTGTCAGGTAAACGGTTGTTTACAGACCTCAATGGCTCAAACTCAATTTACACACAGCCTAGTCATATGTGACTCACCCTTCTCTTCACCCTCACCCCACCTTTCCGCCTGCCATATTCATACCAGGACAAACATATTTTAACAGAAGGAGAAACTAAAAGCAAAAATAAAAAGCAGCGTAATGCTCTGTAACGTCAGTGTCATGGGTATACACTGTATTAAATGTTTATTTGTAAAATAAGGGTACTGTATATAAAGGATAAAGGCTCTTGTCTAACACCTATTAAAGTGTTTTCTCTCTCAATGTTCATAGTCTGGGGCTCTCCTTTATATACACTACCCTTGACACTACAGAGTGACCACCCGGCCGCATCCTGAGGTAGCAGCCCAGGCCCACAACAGGCCACTATCACTCATACAACATTCGGGCATCTAACTTGGGAAAGTTTCCCATTCTGTCCATCTGTCCTCTTATCTATAACCCGTGACCAATCAAGCCAGTTCAGAGCGATCTCTACCTTTCTAAAACAAACATATTTGTAAAATAAAGTATTCATATAGACATAATAAACATGTTATATATATATTATATAATGAGATATAAAATGTAAGTATAATTTAAGAACTTTAGCTCTTGCACCTGTATACTCCTTAAGCACCAGAGCATTTTTTTTCCTATGGGCCTGTTTATTTGGCATTAACTTAGATAACAAAATAATGCACATATTTTTTTTCTATTTTATGCAATATATAGACAAAAATAAATTGAAAAAAACAAACAAAAAAAATGCTATTACCACAGCCAGATCTCCTCTGTACCCAATCCAGAGTAGCCCAGCCTATCCCCCAGGGATGGGAGGGAGACCATTCATGAGTTTAGTGGCGAAAGGGTGCTTCAAAGCTTCGCACTTCCTGACCTCAGATGTGTGGCCTTCCATCCAGGCTTTGATGCAGCAGGATGGAAAATTTGCCTTAGACTTCTGGAGAGCGCTCCAGCTCCATCACTTCCTTCAGAAGTTAGGCGTACCAACAGAATATGGAAGGTCCCCAACGCCTTTTGAATTGCACTGCATGGATGAGGGCACACTGCCCCAGACCCTCTCTGTGATGTACTCTCTATTGATTGCGCCACAGGGCGAGTTCCAATTACCTGAACTTGCCAAATGGGAAACTGAACTAGGATGGTAGTTTACTTCTGCGCAAGATGTCAGGATTATCCACTTCGCCCCCAAATCATCGGTGTGCACGCGTATCTAGGAGAGCAACTATAAGCTACTCACCAGATGGTACTACACTCCATCAGTTTTACACTGCCTCTTCCCAGAGGCATTAGATCGCTGCTGGAGATGCCCGAGAGAAAGGGGCACGTTGCTGCATATATTTTGGAACTGCCCAAAACTGGCAGACTTCTGGAGAGAGGTACGTAGGCTTACACAACAGTTTACAGAATATTCAGTGCCAGAGGACCCGGCGTTCTTCCTTTTGCACTGCTCTGACATTCCCATTACTACATACAAAAATTCGGTCTTACGACACCTCCTTAACGCTGCCAAACTCTGCATTACTTTGTGATAAAAGGACTCTAACCCCCCGACCATCCGCATGTGGCTTAGGAAAGTTGAAGACATCAACAAAATGGAAGACCTGGTCCTATCAGCACAAAACAAACACGAACACGGGGCTTCTTTGGAATATGTTCATATACTCTGAAGAGGGCAGGTCCCTGCTGGAGGGCGACGAATAGGCTAATATAACACCATCCTCTCCAATCCATTCTCACCCCCCCATCCTCCCCCTCACCCCCCCCCCCTTTTTTCCTTTTTCTCTCCTCTCTTTTCTCTTTCTTTCTCCCCTTCTTTCTCTTCTGTTTCCCTTCCTCTTTTCTCTCTCAATTTCTCGATTAATGTGTATTTGGAAAATACGGGGTACCCGGCCAAGAGTGCATCTCAGCAGCCTACAGTGAATCTACATATGGATACTATATTTACAACCTGTTATTCTGTTTGTTCATTTTTTTGAGTAATGTGCTGTGGCTATCGGGGCATCTTTGTATGCATCTTTCAGATTTTAGACTGTGATGTATATGGTTGGTTACCTTTTGACCTTAAATAAAGGATTTGAAAAAAAAAAACACAAAAAATTACATTTTCTTTTTGATCAGTGTTAGTTTTTCTTAAAAATATGGAGGTCTATTTATAAATGTTTTTACACAGGATTCAAACAACTTTTACCCAGGATTCATGCATTATTCTACTTGAATCCATTTAGAAAAATGTGTTCCAACCAAATTCCATCTACCGACATCATTCAACCTGGGAGAGGAACAGTGCAAGTTTGGTGGAGAGGAACTGGAAGGCAGCACTATGGCATGGAGAGGGTGAGTATTGGTTGCCATGTTTTTATAACGAAGGAGTGTGTCAGGAATATGCTGTACAGCCAGAATGAGTGCTATTCTGGTGTCCCCCAGCACAGTGGCCTGCAGAGCTTAATTAGTCATCACTAAAAACTGGCTGTCAAGCTCCACCAAAATTTCCACTACTTGACTCTGCATTTTCTCTGTGTGCCCTGCATTACCATAGACCTTTGTCAAAGGTAGTTTATCCTGTGCCCAGTCTGACCTCTTAGTTGCCCAGGAGCATGCCTAGGTTAATTGCCTCCTGAGGTGACTTGGAAAAAAATCAATAGGCAGTATGATCTCTAGGGTGGGGGTGGGAGAGGCATTCATGTCGCAGCCATTTTTGCTGTCTCCCCTTAGGTTGCTTGCTTGCTAGCACAGAAACCAATGATACTCAGGCATGGCCGCCAACATTCTAGCAACCAATAGCACTGTACATTTGTGTCCCATTTATTGCTAGAATGCTGACACCTGGGCTGCAAAGCATCCTTGGTGGTGTCCTTGCAACAAACTCAATAATGCTGCCCTGTGTACTGAGCTAGAGTGTCCAGCATAGACTCAGGCCTCCCTGTCGCCCAGCACTGAGCGCTGCCTGAAGCAATTACCTCAATTTGCCTATTTAGTGGCACATCTCTGCTGCCACCCACTACCCTGCTCTGCCATCTGATCCTGTTCTGCCGGATTCCTCCACCCCAAACTCGCTCATCCATATCTATATGTCCAAATCATTTGGTGGAGGGGAGGGGGGGTTATGGTGTGGGGTTGTTTTTCAGGGGTTGGGCTTGGCTCCTTAGTTCATGTGAAGGTAACTCTTAAGGCGTCAGCATACCAAGACATTTTGGACAATTTCATGCTCCCAACTTTGTGGGAACAGTTTGGGGATGGCCCCTTCCTGTTCCAACATGACTGCGCACCAGTGCACAAAGCAAGGTCCATAAAGACATGAATGAGTAAGTTTGGGATGGAGGAACTTGACTGGCCTGCACAGAGTCCTGACCTCAACCCAATAGAACACCTTTGAGGTGAGTCAGTGCCTGACCTAACATATGCGCTTCTGGAAGAATGGTCAAACATTCCCATAGACACACTCCTAAACCTTGTGAACAGCCTTCCCAGAAGAGTTGAAGCTGTTATAGCTGCAAAAGGTGGGTCAACTCAATATTGAGCCCTAAAGACTAAGGCTGGGGTGCCATTAAAGTTCATATGCGTGTAAAGGCAGGCGTCCCAATACTTTAGGTAACACAGTGTATGTGGACAGATAGGTTGAAGAAAACTTACTAGCTCCTAAAATTTTTTTAGACTCACTCATATTTTACCGTGTTGTTGTAGGATTATGTATGCTGTCAGTTGAACTGTCAAGTCATCAAATGGCTGGTGTCATGACTAGAGCTGAGCGAACACCTGGACGTTCGGGTTCTGCGGGTCCGAACAAACTTTGGGAAAAAGTCCGCTTTCGGCACCGAACGTTGCCTGAACATTATCCCGGACCCCGAACCCCATTGAAGTCAATGGGGAACCAAACTTTTAGGCACAAAAATGGCTGTAACAAAGTCCTGGCAAGTGCTAGAGGGCTGCAAAAGGAAGAAAAATGGGGGTAAGAGTAGGGCAAGTGCCCTACAAAAAAATGGGGATAGGGAAAATAAATTAAAATCAAAAAAACTAGGAGATGATTTTTGAACAATAATGTGTCACTTACAGCTGCAGCTAGAACCTCTCCCTTTAGAACTAGGAGATGATTTTTGAACAATAATCTGTCCCTCTAAGCAGAAGCCTCTACCTAGTGCAGTCAGATCGCTCAAAGCAGCAGTATGTGAAATCTCAAATTACTCCCACAATCTGATGGTTGTGTACGATCCCACAATCTGATCGTTGTGCACGATCGTAACGATTGTTGTGTTATGAAGGATTTGATCTGCAATCTGTCACTCAAAGCAGCAGTATATGAAATCTCAAATTTCTGCAATCTGTCCCTCAGAGCAACAGTAGTAGTAATCTCAGGATGCAGGATCAGATGTTAAAATGTCTGCAATCTCTCCCTCACAAAAACGCCGGCAGCATCCTCTCCCTACACTAACCCAAGAGCATGTGACATGCAGCACTGTGACTCCAGCCTCATATAGAGGCTGGGTCACATGATGCACTGGTCAATCACAGCCATGCCATTAGTAGGCATGGCTGTGATGGCTTCTAAGGGCAAACCAGTGAAACGCTTGTTGATTGGCTGCCCTGCAGCTATTCAACATGCGTGATCAACTACCAGAACCCAGAACCCGAACCCGAACGTTTTTTGAAATGTCCGTGTTCGGGTCAGGGTCCCAGACACCCGAAAGTTCGGTACGGACCCGAACGTTACAGTCTGGGTTCGCTCAACACTAGTCATGACCATCATGGCAACTGAAGAGCAAACAGAGGCTAGTGCCCCGTACACAGATTGTCCGTTTTTTTCACATGCTAATCTCAGATCGAATCGGAAGAGTTTACTGTCACGAAAATTCTCGTACAACAGAATAAAAAATCTGAAGTGATGTCATGTGTTGTAGTGTATTTGTATTGTACTGTCGGACGCCAACTGTACCAATTAAACGAAATCGTATGATCGGGCACCATTCGAGAAAAATGTTCGTGTTTGCCTGATCTAATAATATCGGAGGAACTGCTGTGATCGGCTCTCGAAAGCTCTGTACTAACGATCCGATTATCGCACAATCGCTTTGAAAGCGGGATTTTTTGTCAGATTTGCAGATTGTGTGTACGGGCCATTAAATGGCAGCTTCCTTGGCTGTAAAGTTTAGGAGAGTTTCTTTCCACTTTAGGAAGACTTCGGTTGATGTACTAAAGGCATAGGAAATTTTCTTTAGCCTGGTCAATGAGGTGAGGTTTTGCTGACCTCCATTATTTAATCATGTGCAACCAAAAATACATAATTCTTTTATTTTCTTTGCATGTGATTGGGTATTCTTTGAAAAGTGAACTTTTCATCTGATTCACCAAGCTAAATTTCCTTGCAAACGAAAAATTCCCTTGCAAAATGAACAGTCTATTTTCCTTTAATAAATCCCCCCGCCCCCTTTTAAATTTAGCCCATGTGCCAGTAGAGCTCTATTCAGTATTTCTGTACTACTAGCGCATTAAATATTGACTATAATAGGAATATAGCCATTATTTACCTTATATTAGGGGTCTGGAAGCCAAAAAATGCGAAAGAAGAATTTTCAACCCTATCAGATAGCAAAGAGGTGGAAAAAAAAGAAAATTATTTAGAACAGATAAGTAGGAGGAAGATTGGGTTTATTAATCGCTAACATATTTGAGAATTAGCAGGACGATCCTCTTGAAAGTGACAACAAGCCTGTTGAACCTTAACGCAAACCAAAGCTGGACGAGGGTTCTGGAATGCCTTTGTTAATCCCCCCGAGGCCGTGACAAATGACTCCGCCAGCCCCAACGTGCATTATGACTTAAAATAAAACCATGGAACTGCTCTGAAATGTAATATGAAAACAATTTTCACCCTGTGTGTTATCTGGACTGCAGTTCTTTTTTTTTTCTATAAAACGATGTATATCAACATACATCACTGAAATAAGGCAATGTGGTTTTTCACATTACTGGCAAAGCTCAGCACTTAATGGTTTGACTGGATAAATCCAGCAGCTACATATACAAACCATTCAATAAACATTCAGAATTTGCGTTCGGCTCTGCGGCCAGCGCATAGTTTGGGAAGTCTTTAAACACAGACGAAAATGTACAGTTACCTTCCAAAAAGGAGCCAAACTAAAATAAAGAATTTATAAGAAGGCAAAACTGCACAAAGGGAGCCGTGCACTAAATGTTTAAATAAAGTGTGGGGCGAAAATGTTTTCTTAATTGTTTTTAATTTTTTAAAGACATTTTTTTCACGTGAATTTTACAGTAAAATAAAATTTTAGCATGCTTAAAGCAGTTGTATACCCTCCAAAGGGATTTTATCTACAGATGAGCCTATAATAAGACTTACCTGTAGGTAAAATGAATATCTCCTGAACCTATACGGCAGGGTTTCTCAACCAGGGTTCCATGGAACCATAAGGTTCCTCCAGAGGTTGCTAGGGGTTCCTTGAGCAATGATCAATTTCTACCTCTCAGATAAATTCCCATTGATATTATTGATCTTTATAGCTATCTGTAAGGGGGTAATTCTTCCCAATGACCACAAGTATAAGGAGCGCACTTCCCATTGACCATCACACTAATGTATCAGGAGTTGTAGACTTTAAATTTCTAGCAGGTGTTCCCCGAGATCGGAGAATTATTTCAAGGGTTCCTTGGTGTTGAAAAGGTTGAGAAAGGCTGCTATACGGTTTAGGAGATATTCCCCCTGCAAGCAGCTGCGACGTCCCGGCGCATGCACCGTGATGTCCCGGCGAAAGGCCCGGTGCCGGAAAGATGGGCTCCGGCGTGCACACGGGAGTTAGGTCTCGTGGCTCCGGCCAGTCACATCACTGGAGCCATGTACCCAGAAGCAAGATCTGAGGGAAGACGCCCACTCCCTCAGAGGGGATAGAGCAGCCCTGACGGATCTTCATTCAAGGTGAGTATTTCATATTTCATGCAGTGCATTCTAGCTCATTATGCTATTGTCTTGCAGTTTTTGTTTTTCTTTCCGTTGCCTGGGTATACAACCGCTTTAAAGTGATACTAAAGTCTAATTTTCTTTCTTTAAAAATAACAAACATGTTATACTTACCTGCCCTGTGCAGTGGTTTTGCACAGAGCAGCCCAGATCTTCCTCTTCTTGGATCCTTCACCGGCACTCCTGGCCTCTCCCTCCTGTCAAGTGCCCCCCACAGCAAGCAGCTTGCTATGGGGGCACCCGAGCCGAGCCATAGCTCTGTGTGTCCATCCAGACATGGAGCCATGGTTCAGCCCCGCCCCCTCTCTCTCCTCATTGGCTGAAAGCAACAGGAGCCAATGGCGCCACTGCTGTGTCTCGGCCAATCAGGAAGGAGAGTCCCAGGTAGCCAAGGTATTCGTGCACATCTTTGGATCAAGATGGGGCTCAGGTAAGTATTAGGGGGGCTGAGGGGGGTTGCTGTACACTGAAGGCTTTTTATCTAAAAGTGGATGTAAACCCTCACATATACCCAGTGAAGTGAACAGCCTCAGGATACACAGAGATGAAACAAATCTCCTTATATAAGTTTTACATGTATATATGCTGTCTTCACATTTATATACTGTTTAGAAAGTGCACATTCTGTTAGAACTTTCCCCTCCTGATTCCCCTCTAGGAGGGGATTATTGCTAGACACTGTGAGACAGCTGATTGGAGGAAAGGCACACACCCCCTCCCCACACATGCAGAACTTGCCTGCGAATTGTGCAGCAGTCTGCTAATCTATTTATAGCAACCTCCTCCGACACACACACTTCGATCTTCGGGTCTCGGAGAGCTTGTCAAAAGTTATCCAGCTGATAAAAGAGGACCGGAGCAGGACAGAGCTATGGGACACAGGGCTTTAAAGAGAGGTAAGAAAACACTGCAGATAAATGTGCCCAGCTCAAATTTCATGAATCGGGTTTACGTCGACTTCAATGCATAGAATGCATTAAGATAAAAAAAAGTTCTGCCTTTAGAATCACTTTAAAGTGGTATTAAACCTGAAAGTCAACATTTATTATATTGCAGCTTACCAATTCCTAGATGTGATGGCTGCATTCATTTTCAGTTTTTACGCTTTCTTACCTTTATTTTTTACCCGGTGATCTGGCCAGTAAGATGTGTGTTTTCAAACAGAACAAGTTCTCCTGCAAATGTAACAATTTGAGGGTTGAGATAAATCATTTACCACTGACATTGAGTGGTTACCGTTGTAGCCATGCGTCCGTAGGGGTTGCTGGAAGTAGTGGTTCACCTGCTCACACTGCCCTCAATCACACTCCTTGCTTGCATCCAGAGTCAGAAAACAGGTTGGCTTCTTTGTTTTGTTTTTTTATTAGGGGGTTAAACTTGGATGGGGTAAGGATGATTATGGGATGCCCATGGATCAACAGTTCTTTACTCAGGACCTCTATATACACTCAGTATATACACTTCTATTTCTTCCTCCAGCACAAATCTTGCTTCTCAAATATCTCCTTGTTCCTCTCTCCTGCACAACACTTGCTTCTGGCCTAGCTAGTACAGGGTGAGGTGTGCTCTGGCTTTGACCAGGCCTCAGTAACCGCCTTTTGCAGGCAGGGACCCTGGGCCACTATAGTGTAGAGAAAGTTTGTAGTAGTGCTAGCTAGCCTGATGGACTACTGCTCCCAGCCCTTCAGGCCTCAACAGTCCTCCTGACTGCAAACCCTGCACACCACAAGGAGGCAGGGGAGGGGATTTGTGTTGAGTGGGGGAATTTGGTAGCAGCGGGGGGTAGGAATTGTTCTAGGAGAGAAAATTTGGGGGGGGGGGCGGGGGGTTGCGCTAGGAAAGGTGATTTGGGGGATTTGGATTGGAAGAGGGATGGGAAAAGAGGATTTGTGCTAGAAGGGGGGATTTGGGGTGTTTGTGCTAGAAGAAGTGATATGGTAGAGGGGATTTGCGCTAGGAGTGGAAACTTTTTGGGGAGTAGGGGGAATTTGTGCTTAGGGGGTAAACATGCAGATTAAAGCTCAATTTTGTTTTTTTTTTGTGGGCGGGGTGTTTGATAACACATAACGCTTATACATCTTGGGGTAGGGGGTGCAGTTTGGTATGTTCGGCATGGACTCTAGATGGCCTTGTCCTGGCACTGCCGCCACACCATGCTACACCCCACCTACATGTATCTACAATGTGAGCTGGAATTTGGAATCAATTTGTTAGTGTATCTAAATCTGCTAGTATATCTAACACCCCCCTGCCCTAGACTGACAATGCTGCTGTCCAAAGGTGCCCCTGTGCTCCTTCATCCAGAGGGGAGGCAGTCTAATACAGAAGTTTTGTTACTGGCCAGATCACCAGGTATAAACAGAGGAAAAGACCCTAAAAAGAGAAAATGAATCCAGACATCACATCGAATGATTTTGTAAGCTGCAATAAATTACATTTTTGGCTTTGAGTTTAATAACGCTTCAAGGACAGACTTCTGTTAGAAGGCAGATTCTAATGCAGTGCAACTATAGCTGCTATTCAGGCCAATGGAAATTTGACTAAAAACACAAAATTAGTCCAAAAATGAAGCTTTGGTGATTTATTCATATGCATGTATGTGTAGTGGGGGTCCACTCTGTTACCCACGGATCCTGCACTTCCCCCTATTCCCGAGGCTTTGCCAAGTGGCCGCCGAGATTATACAGGTTCCCTTAGCAGGGAGAATGCCTGCCAGCTCTCTGCATGGATTTAGATTTTTCTCCCCCTCTTGTTTCTGTGTGCAGAGCAGGACACACACACACATGTATCAGGTTACACTGCTAGTCTCCTGTGTTTCTATGTGTATAAGGAAGAAAGCCAACAGAAGGAGCAGTTACAGGAGCCAATCAGAAGGACTTTAACAAGCTGCAGGAAGTAGCTGCAAAGGACTCTGGAATATGAAATCCCTTTACCAGACGGCTCCATAGCCTTGTATAGAGTATTGAACTTCAAGTCCAGCATGTTCAGGAAGGGGAGGAAATGAGAGACTCCATTTTGATTCCCTGAGGAGAATTCGGTCAGAACGTGGCAGAGGAAGAGAAAAGACCTAAGAGAGGGGCGCTGCCTCTTAGGTCTTTCCATTGCACAATCTAAGGCCTCTGGGACCAGTGGGGACATCCAGCCTAAGAAGAGGGGGATCCCAGGTGCACATCCAGACGCACCTGCACCGACAGAGAAGCATTCCAGGGTGAGGCGACCAGTTGGGTCACTAGGAAAACCTGCCTGTCCCAGGAAGCTCGTTTGGCCCCTGATCGCAGGATTGGGTGAGAGGGCCCATTTGCGAGAAACAGGGATACTGCACAGACAGAGTCATATTGAACATTGTACACAGACATCATTGCTTGTAATCACCTTGCTGTTACTTGTAGTGCCTTAGGACACAAGGTCATTTAGATAGAAAGACACTGTATACAGACACCATCGTCCTTTTACCCAACTGAGGAAAATAATGCATTCTTCCCTTAATGATCTGGGCCAGTTATGTTATTTGGGATTACTATCCAGAAATTTAAGTGCACCAACAAGAGTGGCTAGCTGAAGATGCCAAGACGTATTTAACTTTAAAGGAACTGACGTCACTATTGCCATACCGCCTCACAATCATATATCCAGGGCTCTGGTATGCAGTGGTTGTGTGGGACAGCCTATCTGGGAAGTTAAGATATTGACTATTTATTTGAATACAGTGTTTGTTATTGGGCCTGTGGTGCCAGGAGACAGAAGAGAGGGATCTGACATAGAGAGCGTCAGTCTCCTGCTCTCCTCCTGCCTGGACTCATAGAGCCAAACTTGAGCAAAGGTAACCAATCTGGTACAGATTGCCATTTCCTAATTTATCGTTATTGAAGGGTTTGCTCTGCTCTTGAGGTTGTTCTAAGGTTCTGAATCCCCTGGAAGCAGCCTGAATGTACTATTGAGCTATATTGCTCATAACCTCAGTTAATGTTCTTCTATCGCATTCCTTGAACATATAGTCAATGTTTGTTACCTATCCACAGAAATACTACAATAAAGACAATTTGTGTGTTTTATAATAACGTGTTTCTCATTGATTGTTGCACTCACACTATTGCCAGGTGTGCCAGGGGGGCTGAGACAGTTCTTCAGGGTTGAGAGGCAGAATACAGGACTGAACATACTTAGCGGCTCCTGCAGGGGTAGCGCTACATATGAATAATTCTATTTTTCTTGCCCATGCAGTGAAGTCTATTGTTTTAAACTAAAAATATAATAAACTCCTGAAAAGAATTTCCATACAAATTAGCACTTGCTACAACAAAGCAAGATGTAAAAAGCTAGATATATTTGTAAGAAAGCCAGTACAAAGAAATGGGAGACGTGTCAGTCAATTAATATTTTCCATCCTAGTGACAGGTGCTCTCTTTATTTCTTGCAGGGGTGTAACTACAGTGGTTGCAATTGCAACCGGGCCCCGTGCTCCAGGGGGCCCATCTGCCTCCCTTGTACACCTGGAAAGGAGGGATGGCATTTAGAGGAACCAATCCTCCTAATGGAGGAGATTGGTTTCTCTGTATGCTACCTCCCATCGCCCCTCCTATCCAGTTTACTTGTCTTCTGCTGTTTCCAGGGTCCCTGTGTGCTTCCCTGATAATATAAAAATCAAATTTTGT
>BLSH010151925.1:371223-391520 GCA_018402905.1 Glandirana rugosa | reverse complement strand
CCGATGAGGGTAATGATGCCAACCACTATGGATGTACATCGAGACACAGGGGCTCAGCCACAAACAACGCCGACTTCCGGATTTTTAAGTCACCAATGTGTCCATGCTCATCCTCTACGGGTGTTCCAGGAGTTCCCGGTGTTACAAGTATACATCACAACTCGTTTGGGCCTGACATTGCAAGCCCAGGCATGGCTTGAAAGCCCACAGGCACCGTGTCTGGACCTGGGCCTGTAAAGTTTTTAGACCAGTGAAACGCTTGTTGATTGGCTGCCCTGCAGCTTCTCAACACGTGGAGTAAAATAGCAGAACCCCGGACCGAACCCGAACGATTTTTGAAATGTCCGGGTCCAGGTCTGTGCCACGGACACCCGAAAGTTCGGTACGGACCCGAACGTTACAGTCCGGGTTTGCTCAACACTACATATGAACATTGTGGCCCTTGAGGACCTTGTGGGCATCTCCTACTCGTACCTGTGTAACCACTGAATTTTTAGGCCTTCAGCCGCAACAAACACCGACTCGGGGACACAGAGCTACATGTAGGTATCACCAACCGTAGTAATGGGAGTAGCCAGGACCTTCTACCTCGCCAGTTGCCTTGACTAAAAACTCAAGAACTGTAATCCCCACCACCTTCCCCAAGAAACCTGGAACTCAAGAAACAGGAGCCGGAGGGTGGGACGTTGCCCAAGCATGCTCTCCTCCCACTACTGGCTTCCAAAACCCTTCTATAGATCCCCCTACTTTTACAAACTCCTTTTTAACCCTATCCTGTCGGCCCTATGTTTATGTTTTCTCCCTTCTACTCTAGGCCTATCTTTTGTCAAAGCTAAGGCCGGCCATAGATGAAGTGATTATCTTTCCTGCAACCACTGTAATCACTCAATTCCCCCATCAACAAAGTCAGGGTTGATAGGGGAATCCCTCCTGTGAAGCCAATGCATTCACAGTGAACACAGTGATTATTGCTATGGGCTATAACAGCCGCTAGCAATGATCACATGTAAAATCCGACAGGCTGGTTGTACCCAAGTTGATCGATCGATCAGCAGGATTCAAACTGTCTATGGCCGGTTTTAATTGAACAATTTAAAGTTAAAAACTGATTGGCTACCATGCACAGCTGCACCAGATTTTACATTATACAATGTTCATATTCAATTTCCTTTATATTTACCTTCAACTATGTAGTGCAAGGGCCTGCCTGATTGCATACAAATTGAAAGTGTTTAAGTTTGACCTCATATTATATGGTTTTGATAAATCTAAAGGAAAATTTCACAAGAACATTGTATAATGTATGGCCAGCCTTAATCAACTCCAGTGTATTGCAATGCACCTTGGAACATATGTAGATGTGCATAGACTTGCATTTTGATGTGCTTCCATTAATTACAATAGAAAAAAAACATATGGACAAAAATGCCTAGGTGTGGATCCAGCCATGGGTGCTTGTACAAAAATGTATCATAAGCCAGTTAAAGCAGTATTAAACCCAAAAGCAACCATCTCTTATATTGCAGCTTACCAATTCTTGGATGTGATGGCTGCATTTGTTTCCTTTTTTAGGATTTCCTTCCTCTATTTTCATCTGGTGACCCAGCCAAAAAATCTGTTTTTTAAAAACCCTTGTTCTCCAGAATAATGCATTAGTTTACATGGATAAGACACTGGCAAGGGTGATTAAAAGGATCAGCTTATATTCATGTAAAAGCTTTACAAGGGAAAACTGTTTGCTGTAACTGGTTATAAAGTATGAGCTAGAGCTTCATTCATTGGAATGCATTAAGGTAAAAAAAACTTGCCTATAGAACCACTCCAAGCAACCTGTTTTTAATAAAGTGGGCCAGCATCAAACTTTCTCTAGTGATGCCCCCCATGCCACGGCAGAACAGAATCACATTCCCAGTTGCCTCTCCACAAACACCACACATTCACAGCAGCCTTCACAATGGATCTATCCATCCAGTCCAGGTTATCCTTGATGGTGTGGCAGCCTGGGCTGAAATTACCATAATAGAACTTGTGAGCCAGTGCCAGGGCAGCAGGTTAGAGAGGGCATCACCAAGCTTCAAACTGTACACATTGTTATACATTGTTCCCAGAGCAGCAGTCCCAGTGACAGCGTGATCAGTGTCCACATAACCGTGGTCATCCTTAAGCTTTATCCAGCATGATTCTGCCCAGAGTCAACAGTATAAACATTTTCCTTCAATGAGTAACATTTCAGGGGTATTTTCCTTCTTTTAGGCCTTGGCTCCACAGAGGAGGTATTCTTGGACAGTCTCTGGGTGTAACACAGCTGGCGGTGCCATACTTGGAACCCATAACTTGGCTACATGATGCAGTGTCATTCACAAACTGCTCAGACGCACTCTCGTGCCCCGAGACGACGTCTGGTAGGACAAAACGCCACGTCGGGTAAAGGGCGTACTGACTTCACCGAATGACAGGACCTTTATTAGCTGGCCAGCTATTTTACATGCTTGAATGTTCGTATACCAGTGCAATACTTTTTTTATGCAATAAATATATCTACAGTATTACACTATTGTGAGCTTCTATTTACACATATACACCATGGGTGAGAGCTCCAGAGAAGGAAGGACTGCCAACCACCAATACTAGAGGATGGCAGAGGTAGCCAATTGGCCACAGCACTTCCCCTGTGGGGACCCTGACGGGGGTTAATTTGCAAGCCCATCCTTGGCTTGTTTCTGGTAAGCAGCCATTCTATCTGGTGGTGGCACTTTGATTTGTTTGTTACACTGGGTGAAACTGGAGCACCATTATTGTCATATCTGCATTAGGTGTTTATGGGAGATCACATCTTGGTCATCATCTTCATGAACTCTATCACAGCTTTTGAAAAGAAGACTATTTTTAATCACATTTTATGTTGCACAGGAATTTTTGCTTATCATTTAGGCACATTCGTGTGGCTAATTTAATTTGTGACCATATTATCTCATATATCAGTTTTCACATTGTTGATATATATGCTCATTAATGTGTTGTTTATTTACGAAGTGGGTACATACACTTATGAGGATTAATTACCATTTTTAGTATTATATGAGTTTAATTTTTAGCATGGTCATTTTCTATATATGCTCTCTCAGTAGGAGATGCTGGCCAAGTAGGTACCCCCTTAAAAAGACCTTGTCAGGTAAAAAGAAATCTTAAAGGAATGTCCCTGCAATAGAAGGGCTCTATTACTCACCTCTCCAGGAGCCTGTGTCCCTTACCTTCCTCCATTCCGGCACTGCAGCCCCTGTCGGTCTCTTCAGCATAGGACACTTCCGGGAATATTAAAGCCCTGTGGCCCCTTTTTACACCTCCATGTGCTATGATTCCCCATTCTGATTACTCCTTCACTGCTGTGGCCTATAGTGTTGTAGGAGGTTGAAGGATAGGACAGTGGTGCACGGTTTAGAGAGATCAGTAGCTCAAGTAAATGAGTAGTTTCTCCTGCCCACTTCCTTCAGATGGTTTTGAATGAAGTTTCGTCTGTGCTCCTTCTTTCCTTAGAAATCACAGTGCTCTAGGAATCCTTTTTTGTGGGTGAATTCTGTATTACTTGTTGATTTGTAAAACAAAAATATATATATATATATATATATAGTAATAAAACAGATATAATAAAGGCCCCTTGAGCCCATAAGGAAAAGGAGCCTTGACTGCAGTGAGCATGGTCTAGTGACAGGGGCATGGTTAAAAGTATGAATTCAAGCAGGTCAAGATGATTAGCTAATTGGGCAGGGGGTGAAAGGTTGGGCCTGAACTCTATAAAAGTTCCTACCTGAGATAAAATCTTCACTCACCGTCCCTATTCACTGGAGATCCTCTGCTCCTTCCATGGTGGCAGAATGGCTCTCCCGCATAAACCAAATTTGTGCAATGGAGGAGTTGATCCATATATCTCAGGACATGATCCACCACTTTCAAAAGATATGGGCGAGCTGGACTCACTATAAGACTACCGTGGATTATGCTAAGGTGCTTTTAGGCAAGGTAGGAGGGTCTAGCGCCCCTCTTTTGCTTTTCCTTTCTAGGTTAGGTAACCTAGCTTGCCTTTTTCTTTTGATATTTGTGCTTGCTTATTGTGTTATCTGTAAAGCACATATTATTTCATAAAATCTTTATGGAAAAAAAAAAAATCTTCACTCACTGTTTGAAGAAAAGAAAGAAGAGTAGCCCCCCCGCCCATCCTAATTTTCTTTTCTTTTTATTTCGGTTGTCACAGCTTCCCCAGTGTTTTTTTTTTTACCTTGCCAGCTTTAAATGTTTCATTTAATGGCTTATGCCCTTCAGTAGCAGTTCAACCAGTCTGTCTGTACAGAACTTATGGTGATGACTATTAGCAGGTTATTGAATCAAATCATGTGCTTGGAAGTTTGTTTTATGCAGAGGATAGCTTTACTTTCATGGTGGAATATCAGAACATGAACAGGAACAAACAGGAACCAGATACAAACATTCTGTTATATCATAGAACACATTCACTATACACCATAATACTGCAGTCCCACCTGCTTGTGTAGGCAGGTATAATGCATATGTATATAGTTGACAGCACACAGTACATTACATGATGTTGCTTTTTCCAACACCACTTCTCAACAGCATGTGCTTTATTAAATTATATTTAGCTTCTTCTGGAAATAACTATGACATTCCTTCGACAAAGGCTTGGTGTGTGCGCCAGCAGTCATCTCGTCTGATGGGCAATAGTGAATGGCAATAACACCTTGCTCTTGATTATCCCTCAGTAGGTGATAGTCGATGACATTGATGTGTTTGGTCCTAGGATTGACCCTTTCTTATTGCTTAAGCTTTATACAGCCCTGGTTGTCTTTAAAAATGGGAATTGGCTTTGACATGTCTATCCCAATGCCCACAAAAAGTTGATGAATCCATATTGCTTCTTGACATGCGTATGCTGCTCCAATGTACTCTGCTTTTTTTTTTTTTTTTTTTAAAGAATTTGTTTATTGAGTTTTCTAAAACATAAAATAGTGTAACATACAGAAAAGAAAAAATTAAATTAGAAATGCAGTGTAGGTACATCAAGCATATATTGACCCAAGAAAGCTAGTGGGAGGTGTGGCCCACGGATCCAGCCGGACCCTTATCACAGGCCACATACACCACCAGCTGAATAACTGCATCTATCCGTTCAAACCCATTCACACATCCAGACATACAACAAGGTCAGACATGTTATAATACGTTTGCCTCCCCCCCAAACCCCCCATCTCCATCCACTCCCAGGGGCGGACCCCTCTGAAACCCAAATCCTGCAAGTTCAAGGACATATGGATGAGAAAACCCACTCTTTCAGTTTCACTGGGATAATGGGACATCTTTTCAGAAAGAATCCGCAATATCTAATCATGGTTGCCATATTTTAAAAAAAAATTTGGGGCACGCTCTGCCATTATATATTAATTTAAATACAGGTATACACTTATTGACCATACGATAAAACATCTGTATGCTGGGAGCATTGGCATCATTGGAGTCTCGCTAAAGTCCGGGTATGAGTCCGGTGTACAATCTCGTTCATAATTCCAAGGAGACCAACGTCTGGAGTTTTCGAAACCGATATACCTAGACTGTTCTCAAAGAAAAAAAATATCATTTCATCATAATCATTCCAGAATGTTGCAAGTACAAGTCCAGAACATGTGAAGATGGTCAGCTTGCGTTTCACCACATCTGGGGCACCTATCAAATGAGGCGACGCCCATGCGAGCCAACTTAGCGGGGGTGTAATGTAATTGGTGGATAAACTTGAATTGAATAAACCTATCATTCAGACTAATGAGATCAAGAAAGCAAGCCTCCGAGGCTTTCTCCCAAGCATCCTCAGACAGCTCCGGGAGCATCGCCCTCCACCTACTATATGCAGTTTGGTATGGGCTGATTCTCATTGCCTGTAGACGGGAGTAGATGGTCGTAACCAGTTTGGTGATATCAGGAGAAGAGAACACCATCTCAAGTGGCGTTTCCGTGAGCCTCTGGTGCAAACCACCAAATTGCGCATGTATGGCATGTTGCAGGAGTAAATACTTAAAAAAGAACTTGTTGGGCACCCCACATCTGACCTTGAGTTCATCAAAAGTGACAAACGTGTCTTCCTTAAAAACATGCATCATATGCGTAATGCCCAAACGGATTCACCAGCTCGAATCCGGGTGCCCCAGAATCTCTGGAAAGTTAGGGTTATGCCACATAGGGTCATTGGGAGACCCACCCCCATCTATTCCCAAAATCTTGTTGCCCTCCTGCCAGGCTAACCCGCTAATATCCACAGGTGACATCCGAGAACTCCGCCCAGGCTTAGATCTATACAGTATATCTACCACAGAGGCCCCCGGGCCAACAATCGCAGCCACTAAAGAGGTGGAGGAGTTCTGCGAGGGTTTCTTATACCAGTCATATGTATATGTAAGTTGTGCCGCTAAGAAATAGTACCGGAGGTTTGGGCAAGCCAAACCACCGTCCGCCACAGGCGCCTGAAGGGACTTTTTAGATATGCATGGATGAGCGCGCTACCATAGAAAAGAACTCAGGCTCTTCTCAAGGTCGTTAAAGAATCGCTTAGGTAAAAAAACTGGGGATGCACGGAATACGTACAAGTATTTTGGAAGGTATATCATTTTGAAAATGTTTACTCGCCCTATCAAATTAAGGGGCAAAGATGACCAGGTATGAAACCTCGTTTCCATCACGGATACTATAGAGGAAAGGTTAAGAGTTTCAAATTTCGATAGATCTGCATGAATCATTATACCTAAATATTTAAATCTCGAGTGTACTGACAGTTTCGACTTAAATACGTAAAGTCCCTTACGGGACCTAAAGGGAACGCCACTGATTTCTCCCAGCCCACTCTCAGCCCCGACGCTCGTCCTAACTCCTCCACCACTTCCATCAAGTCCTCAAATGAATCCCTCTCACCATCCAGATATATAAGGGCATCGTCAGCATAAAGCGAGATTTTTTCAGACATCTCCCCATATCGGATGCCCCCCACCCGTTCCGTCTGCCGCACGGCCAGAGCAAGAGGCTCCATTGCCAGGGCGAACAGGAACGGGGAAAGCGGGCATCCCTGTCTCGTACCTCTTTGCAGCGTAAACACACCTGAGACATCCTTGTTGGTACATACCCTGGCTTTGGGATTAGTGTATAGTAGGTGAACCCATTGTATGTACTGAAGGCTAAATCCCATGCCGTGCATGGTCTCCCAAAGGAAGGACCAGCTCACAATATCAAAGGCCTTTAGCACATCCAAGGATAACACCAGCCCACTACACCGATCAACGGCTGCCCTGTGGATATTTATATAAAGCCTTCTTATATTATCGTACGTGCTCTTCCCAGGCATGAACCCCGTCTGGTCCGGGTGAATAAGATGAAGAATAACTTGTTGTAATCTACCTGCGAGTAGTTTAGCCAAAACTTTCACGTCACTATTAATTAAAGAGATAGGGCGATAAGACCCGCACAATAGCTTATTTTATTGGGGCTTGGGCAGTACCACAATCAAGGCTTCCCCCATCGAGGTCGGAAGTGTCCCTTCCTGAAATGCTACCTGGAACAGCGAATGCAATTTTTGGGCCAAGACTTCAACATAAGTCTTGTACCATTCCGCAGGGAGCCCATGCAGCTCTGGGGTCTTATTAACAGGCAAGGAGAGAATAACCTTAGTGACCTCCTCTACCGTAAAAGGTTTATCTAGTATATCCCTGTGAGACTCCTGTAGAGTAGGGAATTGAATGGAGTTCAGAAATCCAATCAACTCTTGTTCATCTGGGGGATCCAGCTCCGCATACAATTGTTCATAGAAGGACCTAAATGTTTGATTGATGGCAGTAGGATCAGAGGTAGTCACACCATTTGACATTTCTATTTGTGAAATAGAACGGTAGACTTGGTCAGTTCGGGAGAGCTAGGCCAACAGTTTCCCATTCTTTCCACTATACTCCTGCAACCTGGCACATTGGTAAAGTAGTTGTTTCTGAGTACCGTCAGCTATTTGTATGTCCAACTCCCTGTGTGCCCCCACCAATGTACCATGAGCTTCAGCAGTCAGGTTGTCAGCATAGCTTGCCTTGGCTGCCTCCAAGGAGGTCTCTAATGTCCGAAGCCTAGCCTGACCGAGCTTCCTATGTCTGGTTATATTGGAGATAAAAGAGCCTCTCATTGTCGCTTTAAATGCGTCCCATGTGAGACCCACAGGGGAGGACTGAGCATTATCTGTCCAGTAGTTTGACATGTCCTGAGACACAGACTCTTTCATTCCCGGAACGGACAGCCAAAGAGGGCTGAGCCGCCACACCCGGAACGAAGGTCTATGCCCCAGATCCAGTTCCACCACAACAGCCAAGTGGTCAGATAGCGTCTGGGCCAGGTAACCAACTGATTTCACATAGGGGATCATCTCCCGCGTGCCCAAAGCATAGTCCAGCCTGGAGAGAGCACGGTATGATTGAAACTGACATGAGTACACCCAATCCCCAGGATGATGCTGGCGGCACAGATCCACATAGCCATACGTTTCGCACCACTGGGCGGAGAGCTTGGACTCATACCGTAGGGGTCACAACTGGTCTAAGACAGGATCCAGTACCGAGTTGAAATCCCCCACGATAAGAGTAGCCACCGCCCGAAGCAGCGCCAACCGTACACTCAAGTCTGTAAAGATTGCAGCTGTGACAGGAGGGGGGGCATATACCACCACCAGTAATAACTGCTTGTTATGGATAAAGCAATGTACAAGTACATACCACCCATTGGGGTCCGTAAACACCTGTTCACATGTAAAGGGGGTGCCTCTACGTATCAGAACCGATACACCCCGGGCATAACTGGAGTACGTGGAGTGATAACCCCACATGACCCATTGTTTTTTAAGAGCTAGTATTTTTATGTTTCTTGTAAGCACAAGATATGCAGGTTATGCCGTTTAAGGACACTGAAGAGGGAATTTAGAACTCAACCCCCTGACATTCCATGAAATACACTTAATCCATGCCATGGGGAAATAAAAGAATTTAAGTAGGTGTAGTGATTCACCATATTAAGAGGGCATCCAGCAGGTCCCCCCACCCTACACAGCTGCAACCTGTGGGGTAGGAGGAGGCGGCATAGAAAAGTCTGACAAACACACACACACACACATTCACACACCGTTCATACCAAATAACAACAACGAATAAGAAAACAAAACATCCCCAGGTTCAGAAGGCATGATCACCCTCCGACCAAGCCCCTGCCCTGTTCCAAAAAAACAAGAAGCGGGCTTGTGCCCTGTAACCATTAACCTGAATGGAGGTCCAGCCTGTGCAGCCAAGTCCCATATAGATGTATAACAAAAAAACAAAAAATGTTCACAACCAAAGGTATTCAGTGCAGTCCAGAATCCCATAGTGGGATCTCCCACTAGAAAAGGGGATCTTTTAGCAAACCCTCCCCATTATAGGGGGACATACAATTGGCAAAGGACACCAATTAGATGTAAAACAAAAAATTACTCAGATGCATAGATCAGGTATCTACAAGATTCCCGACAGTCCGGCAGGCCAGGGATTCAAACCAGGAGATGGCTGCCCCTGGAGTTTGAAAAAACTGAACTTAAATGTACTCTGCTTTAATTGAATATAGAGCGACAGTTACCTGCATTTGACTAGACCAACTGGTTCTGTAACAAAGGGGTGGGTGCAACAAACACACGCGGAGAGTAGGAGTGCTCACACAAGCTTTAATGAGGGATGCGAGGCTAGCCTGCAGCCAGGCGACAGGAATTTCCCACAGGCAGGGAAAAGGGTTAGTTCGGGCACACAGTGTATGCAAAGTTCTGGTAGCAATAAGTCAGTTCACTCGCCGCATGGCACATGGTGAGTTGGTCCTCGTCTGGGGCAGGCACACAGCAGATGGCACACAGAGGGCAAAGTCCTTAGCGGGGAAGCTGGCAACACAGAGCAGGGCACACAGGGAAAAAGTCCTTAGCAAGGAAGCTGACAACACAGAGCAGGGCACACAGGGGCAAAAGTCCTTAGCGGGGAAGCTGGCAACACAGAGCAGGGCACACAGGCAAAGTCCTTGGCTGGGGCTTGCAGCACGGAGCAGAGGGCACACGGGGCAAAGTCCTTGGCGGGGGCGTGGTCTTGCAGCACGGAGCAGGGACATACAGAGGCAAAGTCCTTAGCAGGGAAGCTGGCAGCACAGAGCAGGGCATATAGGAGCAAAGTCCTTAGCTGGGACGCTGGCAGCCCAGAGCAGGGCACACAGGGCAAAGTCCTTGGCTGGGGCTTGCAGCACGGAGCAGAGGGCACACAGAGGCAAAGTCCTTGGTGGGGGTCTTGCAGCACAGAGCAGGGGCACACAGAGGCAAAGTCCTTGGCTGGGGCTTGCAGCACGGAGCAGAGGGCACACAGAGGCAAAGTCCTTGACGGGGGTCTTGCAGCACAGAGCAGGGGCACACAGAGGCAAAGTCCTTGGCTGGGGCTTGCAGCACGGAGCAGAGGGCACACAGAGGCAAAGTCCTTGGTGAGGGTCTTGCAGAGCAGAGGGCACACAGAGGCAAAGTCCTTGGTGGGGGTCTTGCAGCATAGAGCAGAGGCACACAGAGGCAAAGTCCTTGGCTGGGGCTTGCAGCACAGAGCAGAGGGCACACAGAGGCAAAGTCCTTGGTGGGGGTCTTGCAGCACAGAGCAGAGGGCACACAGAGGCAAAGTCCTTGGCGGGGGTCTTGCAGCACAGAGCAGAGGGCACACAGAGGCAAAGTCCTTGGTGGGGGTCTTGCAGCACGGAGCAGAGACACACAGAGGCAAAGTCCTGGGCTGGCAGCTCACAGCCAGCACAGGTGGGGGAAGTCCAAGGGGAGAGCAACTGTGGCCCCGCTCCGGCCCTTTAAGAAGCCGGGCTGGGCGCATGCCGGTCTCTTGGCAACCCCACGACCTGGCGTCAGGTTGCCGTAGTGACAAGCCCTGCCCCCCTCTCCGGGCCCCACAGGGAGCGCAACCTTTGTCTCCCCAGCAGGCACAGAGTGCGGGAGATCGAGACCATGCTGTGCCCGTGGGGATAGAAGGGGGGGAGCGTGTGGCTACAAGCTGCCAGCCTGCAGGTGAGAAATCTCACCCACAGGCTGAGTAGGGGGCCGACGTCCCGGCGCTGGGCTGAGAGCAGAGGATGCTGCCTCAGCAGGGAGAAGGGAGGGGGGACAGGAGCAGGAGAGGGACAGGGAGGGGGGAGAGGAGAGCAACCGTGAAAAGTTCCTTCCCCGTACTGGAAGATTAATCCACTTTTAGATTTGCGGTCTGTACAGTCCCCAGCCCAATCAGCATCTTCGTATCCGACAAGTTTTGGATTTTACATTGCTGGTAACTGTAACTTCATCTGAATTGTTCCTTTGAGGTACTGCATCACTCTTTTATTCCAGTCAAGTTGACAGGGAGCTGAGACTTTCCTGTGTAGTATGCCCACTCAGAGGCATAACTAAAGCTTTCAGGGCCCCAGTGCAAGAAATTATGAAGGACCCCCCTGACCCCTGGCCAGGGCCCTTGCCTCTTCACGCTGATCCTGGGGCCATTTACTCCCATCGTGGGTCCCTTTATTACGGTCCTGCTGCGACACCCCTTTCTGCCATCTTTGGGCCTCCCCATGGTGGTGAAATGCCAGGGTCGCAATTTCACCCTTTGCAATTCCCTCACTGGTGTCAGCAGTTTTTAATTTTATTATTTTTTACAATTTATTTTAGGAGCTCTGTTGGGGGGCTTTGATGAGATATCAGGGGTCTAAACAAACCTCAGCCCTCAATCTCCATCTGTGTAGCCTCAGCTGCACATAATGAATGGACAGGAATATTGAGTACCGAGCCTCCCATTCATTCAGAAATGGAAGTATAGTAAAATCAGTTTACTGTGCTTCAGTTATGAATGAACCAATTGGTACCAATCACTGACTGTGTCCATTTAGAAAAGGAAGGAGCCGGTAAATGTCAAATTTAACAACCCATTCCCATCTCTCCATCATGACACATCTTCTACAGCAGCTGGCAGGAGAGAGGAGGGGGGAAGACAGCATCTCTGTGGGGGGGACCAGGGAAGCACACAGGGACCCTGGGAACAGCAGAAGACAAGAAAACTGGATAGAAGGGGTGGCGGGGCAGCATATAGAGGAACCAATCTCCTGCATTAGGAGAAAAATGGAGGAGACTGGAGCATGGGGCATGGGGCCCGGTTGCAATTGCAACCCCTGAAACCCCTATTGTTACGCCCCTGTGCCCACTGCTGCGGCTATGTCTGGTCTTTTCACAGTGGCAACATATAGTAGCTTGCCGATTGCTCTGCGATACATGTCATTGTTGGGTAGCAAGTTTTCTGTTTAATTGCTTTTTGATAGCCTAGTTCCATAGAAGTTTTCACTTCTTTTGCATCTTGCATATGGAATTGTTCCAAGATTTCTGAGATTTTCTGAGATTGGTTGAGAAGATAACTTCCATCTTCTTCTCTCTCTATTTGGATTCCCAAATAGTAGCTAATGTTCCCAAGCTGAGAAATTTTCTTTCAGCTTGTGAACTATCTGATTGTAATCCCCTTCTTGTTTGAAACAGGTTAGAATGTCATCAACATAGTTAAGGATGTATATCCATCTGTCTTCTTGATTCCTGGAGTGGAGACAGGGGTCTGCTTTACTTCTTGAGAACCCCTCTATGGTAAACACTTTGTTCACTTTCTCATTCCACATCCTTGCAGATTGCTTAAGACTGTAGATACTGTTCTGAAGTTTACATACTAGGTTGTCTCCTTGCTCAAACCCTGGTGGTTGCTCCATCTAGGGATTTTTTTTAATGTCTCCAAATAGGAAAGTAGTCTTATTGTCTAGGTGTTTCACTTGCATGCTCTTCCCGGCTGCAACGCTAAGAAGCGCTCTGATGGTGGAGTGCTTTTCGACAGGAGCAAATGTTTCATCGTAATCTTCACCGAATTTCTAGGAGTAACCCTTGGCAACTAGTCTAGTGTTTGTGGATATTCCCTTATGTGTCTGAATTTACTTTGAAAGTCCACTTACTTCCTATAGTTTTGTGGTTAGGAGGGAGCTCTGTGAGTGTCCAGGTTTTATTTTCTTGAAGTGACTTTAATTCTTCTTCTGCTGTCTTTCTCCATTTATTGGCTTCACATTTGGCAGTTTTTATACAGTATCTCACAAAAGTGAGTACAACCCCCCTCACATTTTTGTAAATATTTTATTATATCTTTTCATGTGAAAGTACTGAAGAAATGACACTTTTCTGCAATGTAAAGTAGTGAGTGTACAGCTTGTATAACAGTGTACATTTGCTGTCCCCTCAAAATAAATCAACACACAGCCATTCATGTCTAAACCACTGGCAACAAAAGTGAGTACATTCCTAAGTGAAAATGTTCAGATTGGGCCCAATTAGCCATTTTCCCTCCCTGGTGTCATGTGACTCGTTAGTGTTACAAGGTCTCAGGTGTGAATGGGGAGCAGGTGTGTTAAATTTGTTGTCATCGCTCTCATACTGGTCACTGGAAGTTTAACATGGCACCTCATGGCAAAGAACTCTCTGAGGATCTGAAAAAAGAATTGTTGCTCTACGTAAAGATGGCCTAGGCTATAAGAAGATTGCCAAGACCCTGAGACTGAGCTGCTGCACGGTGGCCAGGACCATACAGCGGTTTAACAATACAGGTTCCACTCAGAACAGGCCTCGCCATGGTCGACCAAAGACGTTGAATGTACATGCTCAATGTCATATCCAGAGGTTGTCTTTGGAAAATAGACGATAGACGTATGAGTGCTGCCAGCATTGCTGCAGAGGCTGAAGGGGTAGGCGCTCAGCCTGTCAGTGATCAGACCATACAAAGCACACTGCATCAAATTGGTCTGCATGGCTGTCTTGCCAGAAGGAAGCCTCTTCTATAGATGATGCACAAGAAAGCCCGGAAACAGTTTGCTGAAGACAAGCAGACTAACAACATTTATTACTGGAACCATGTCCTGTGGGCTGATGAGACCAAGTTAAACATATTTGGTTCAGATGGTGTCAAGGGTGTGTGGCGGCAACCAGGTGAGGAATACAAAGATAAGTGTGTCTTGCCTACAGTCAAGCATGGTGGTGGGATTGTCATGGTCTGAGGCTGCATGAGTGCACTGGGGAGCTACAGTTCATTGAGGAAACCATGAATGCCAACATGTACTGTGAGATACTGAAGCAGACCATGATCCCCTTCATTCTGAGACTGGGCTGCAGGGCAGTATTCCAACATGATAACGACCATGAACACACCTCCAAAATGACCACTGCTTTGCTAAAGAAGCTGAGGGTAAAGGTGACGGACTGGCCAAGCATGTCTCCAGACCTAAACTCTATTGAGCATCTGTGGACCATACTTAAATGGAAGGTGGAGGAGCGCAAGGTCTCTAACATCCACCAGCTTCGTGATGTCATCATGGAGGAGTGGAAGAGGACTCCAGTGGCAACCTGTGAAGCTCTGGTGAACTCCACGCCCAAGAGGGTTAAGGCAGTGCTGGAAAATAATGGTGGCCACACAAAATATTGACACTTTGGGCCCAATTTGGACATTTTCTTAGGGGTATACTCACTGTTGTTGCCAGCGGTTTAGACGTTAATGGCTGTGTGTTGAGTTATTTTAAGGGGACAGCAAATTTACACTGTTATGCAAGCTGTACGCTCACTACTTTACATTGTAGCAAAGTGTCATTTCTTCAAGTGTTGTCACATGAAAAGATATAATAAAATATTTACAAAAATGGCAGGGGTGTACTCACTTTTGTGAGATACTGTATGTCTTTTGACAGTGTATGCGGGGTGGTAGCCCCTTTGTACTCTGAGTGGATTTTCTGATTTCAGGCTGTTCAGCAGGGATTATGGTGGGGAACTTGTTTTAGGCATTGTGAGTTCCCCCTCTTGTTCTGACTCCTGCACAGGTTCACTTTGGTCAAATTTTTCTTCTGGTTTGCTTGACATACTCACTTCACAGCTTTCAGGGATCAGTGTTTCTGGTGATAGGCTCTCATCAAAATAAACACTACGGCTTATTGTCACTTTGTCAGTCTTTGGGTCTAGATTCTGTAAGCCTTAGTTTTCTCACTGTAGCCTACTAGAATGCCCTCTATGGCTCTGTTCTCCAGCTTGGATCGCTTTTCAGTTAGAATATAGGCATATGCTTTACATCCAAACTCTCTGATGTACCTTAAGCTAGGCTTTGATCCATGCCACATTTCAAATGGAGTACTTTTAATAGCTCTTGAGGGTAGTCTGTTCTGTAGGTAGGTTGCAGTCATGACTGCTTCTCCCCAGTACTTGTGAGGTAGGTTGGCATCCGACAACATGCATCTGGCCATTTCTATAAGTGTGATTTTTCCTTTCTTCTACACCATTTTGTTCAGGAGTGTATGGTGCGGTTGTCTGGTGTACAATTTCTTGTCTTTTCAGGTATGAGGCCACTTCTTTGCTTATGTATTCTCCCCCATTGTCAGTGCGTATTATTCCTGGTTTCTGTTGGAATTTGTTGCTAGACATGGCAACAAACTAAGTTTCTCTGACGTTTCATTCTTGTGTTTCATTAGATAAGTAGTTGTGTACCTGGAATAGTCATCAATGAAAGTCAATAGATATCTGTTCCCGCCTGATGTGGGAGTGTTCAATGGACCGCATACATCACTGTGTATGAGCTGCAGGGTGTGGGTGGTTTTTCTTTGAGATGCCTGTGGAAGGGGAGCATGTGCGGCTTCTACTTCTATACAGCACTTGCATTTCATGAGCACTTTGCAAGCGGTTATTGTCAAATCTTCTGATAAGTCTCTCTTTATAATATCCTGTATAGCTTCGGGACTTCTGTGCCCCAGCCGTCTGTGCCATAAGTGAATACATTGGCTGTGTAGATCATTATAGTCTATATTGGCTTGCTGGTCTGTGGTGATGAGCTTGTATAGGTGATCATCCAGTTTTCTTTTTGCGAGGAGTTGCTTATTATTGTGAATTGTGCATTCATCACCCTGGAGCTTAACTGTGAGACCATTGTCTGCAAGACTTTTCACTGATAGAAGGCTGCCTTCTAGTTTTGGTACATACAGCACTTTCTTTACAAAGATACTCCGCTCGCCTTGTGGTGTAATGCAGTTCAGAAAGCCCTGGCCTTTACCTTCGGCAGTGATGCTTTTCCCGTTTGCTAGGAAAACTTTGTCTTTTGCACTATAATCAATGTTTGTGAAGAAGGTCTCATCGCACCTGAGATTATGCACCAGCAGCGTGGCTTTCCGCTCTGTGTCACTTTAAAAGCGCCACTCCATGATGTGTCTACACTTTCCATTGTGGCTGCTTTGACTCTTTCTTTTGTGGATAGCTCTAGCTTTTGCTGCTCGGCTTTCCAGATAGAACAGTCCTTTTTTAAGTGACCGGTCTTTTTATAGCAAAAACAGGCTCTGCTTTATTTGTTGTGCTTTGTGCCTTTGTACATTTTAAGAGCTTTGTCATCATGGTGCGTATTTTCTTTCCTTCTGTCATATTCATTGATTAATTTCCCTTTGACATATTCCATCGTTAGTTCCTGCTTGGGTCTGGTTTCTAAAGTGTTAATAAGAGCAGTATATGTCTCTGGAAGGCTGCAGAGGAGCATGGCAACAATATGGTTATCTTTGATGTCCTTTGTGATGGCACACAGCTGCTCTATGATTTCTTACATCGCTTTCACATGGTCACACATTTACTGGCCCTCTTCTAGTCTCATCTTGTATAACTTTTGTAGCAAAAACAGTTTGCTGTTTAGACTTGAACGCTCATGCAGCTTTTGTAATGAAGTCTACATACCCTTGGCCATTTTCTCTGTTCTTATGTTGATAAGCTGGTCATCTTCCACTAATAAGCTTATAATTGCTTTTGCTTGCCTATCCTTTCTGTCCCAATCCTCCATCACTCTGGGCCTGTCGGTATCCAGCACTTGCCACAAGTCATCATTGTTCAAAAACATTTCTAGCTTAAATTTCCATAGCTGGTAATTGGCATTGTTCAGCTTTGCTATTGCAAACTTCACATCTGAACTGCTTGCCATCTTTCAGTAGTTTTCATACAGTACTCATAGACTCACTGTAGAATTCTTTCCAGTGCCTAAGCTTGCAGTATCCTCTTCACTGTCTGGGTACTACTGGGTGCGCTGGGACCCATAACCTATTAGCAGGTTATTGAATCATGCACTTGGAAGCTTGTTGTATGCAGAGGAGAACTTTACTTTTCATGGAGAAATATCTGAACATGAACAGGAACAAACAGGAACCAGATACAAACAAGTGCATATAACAGAAGATAGACCATACATCCTGTTATATCATAGAACACATTCACTATACACCATAATACTGCAGTGCCACATGCTGGTGTAGACAGGTATAATGCATATGTATATAGTTCACAGCACACAGTACATTACATGATATTTCTTTTTCCAACAATGGCAGGCTTCTTAGACTAGGTCCATTAAGGTTTCAAGAAGAGCTCACAGTACATCTGTGACTGGCATGAGTTAAAATGTTTATGTTGGAAAGTTGTTATGAAATATGAAACATTTAAATAAAGCTGTGGCCTTGCCCTTTCCAACTTAGTCTGTCTGAGTGTCGGTTAGTATGCTTTTAGGCACAAGTTCCTCTGTAGTCAAGAACAGATATAATATCTGTGTTGCCAATGATTGCAGTAGGGATGGGCCTGATGTTCAAGTCAAACTTAAGTTTGACTGAAATATCCGGCGTTCACCCATTTGCCGAAATGCAAACATTATGGGGCATTCGCGGAAAATTCATGCGCCACTGGATGCCCCATAATGCGCTGTAAGATTGCAGTGCATTGATGGGCGCTGATTGGCCAAAGCATGCACATGACCTGCATAATTTGGCCAATCACAGCACGCTCTGTTGCGAGTCCACGCCCCACATTATATAAGGCTGCTTATATAGCGGCCTTATGTAGTGTGTGAATATGGAGAAATAGAGAGAGATTAGGCAGGCAGTTTAGATAGTGGATAGAGCGTGTAGACAGTTTAGTATATACCCAGAGTGCAGGCAGTGAAGAATATATATTAGTGTAGTATATATTCCAGTGTAGAATATATTTGCAGTCAGTGCAGGCAGTGTATTAATATATATATATACATACTGTGCATTCAGTGTAGACTATATATAAAGTGCATTCAATGTAGACTATATATACAGTCAGTGCAGGCAGTGTATTTTTTTTTTTTTAAAGATTTTTATTGGATAAACAAAAGGTAGCATTTACAGATAGGTGCATCATACAAAAGAGATACATCATACAAAAAAGAGTAATGCGTTTCATCTAACACAAAAGTATGGGTAGCATGACGTGAGAGCAGATAACAAGTGGCTGCATCATAAGGAGCCAAGAATCATATAGTTGGCACCAGGTTGTTACTAACATTACCAGATGGATCACGCTGGTGAAGGGGATAGAAACTAAAGGAGGGGGTGGGCGGGGGGGGGAGCTGCACATTAGGGGTAGCAAAGCTGCACCTGAAGTCCATGACAAAGGGAGACGGGATTTCTCCCTCAGGGGTTGAGAGAGTCAATTGAGAGATGAAGGATCCGCGAGAGATATTTGGATAGGTTGAGTGTGTTCGCATTGCAAGGGTGTTATCCGGTATACTGGGTTCAGTGAATATCATCGGAGGAAAAGTAGGTTGAGGTTTCGGGGTAGAAGGAGAAGGTGCGTTTGAGGTTTTCCTCGTCTTCAGGGGTGAGAGCACAGGCGATGAAGGCATTCTATCTCTTCCAAAAAGACTGAAGCGTCCGTGGGTGATCTGGGTTAGTGTTGACTTTGTCCTTGTAGAGAAGGGATTTGAGTTCGTTAACCACCAGTTGGAGGGAAGGGGGAGAGGATTCGGTCCAGGTCCTCAGAATGATACGTCTAGCAATTAGGAGGCATATGGAAGACCAGTCCTTATCATGGGAGTTAGCTGACCACAGGCCCAGTTCCTTGTCCCAGTAGCCAAAGATTAAGAGAAGGGGGTCTTTGGGCAGGAGGAGAAGATTGACGAGCTGGATGTACTCTATGATCTTGTCTCAGAATGCCGAAATGTATGAGCAAGTCCAGAAGCGGTGGGCCAGGGAAGGCCTGGGAGACCCACATAGAGGGCAGGAGGCCCGATGGGTGTTTGTTTTGTCCATTAGGAAGGGTACGTAGGCTCGGTGGATGATTTTTAATTGTGTTTCTCTCCAGATTTCGTTGGGAGTTCATTTTATCGTATAATTATAGCCGTCCAGAATTTTTTGTTGAAGGTCTGGGGTGGGAAAATCTTTTTCCCAGTTAGTACCGTGGGGTCCACTGTAAGGAGAGCTTGCTTTGCTCAGGAGAAGTTTATATATTTCAGAGAGGGTGTAGGAGCGTTTTTGTATTAAGGTATCCAGTGTGCCCTTGGAGATTCTCAGTTGACTATTGGGGCAGGCCCTCCTGATAAAGCTTCTGGACTGTAGAAGGTGAAAGAAGTGGGATTTTGGTAAGGAAAATTCAGCCATTACAGAGTTCAAGTCCCGGAGTTCACCTGAAGAGGCCACGCAGAGGGAAGAGAGATTATTTAGGCCAGAGTTCTCCCACTGAAGGTAGACGGTGTTGTGGATCAGGCCTGTGGGAAAATCCGGATTGCCCCTGAAGGGGAGGTAGGGGGAGAACGACAATGGTAGTTTGAAGAGTTTTCTGTAGGTTCTCCAGGCGATAGCAGTGTCCCTGAGTAACTGGTTATGTTGTATATATGGGGGAGTGCTCTTCCATTTGGAGTGGAGTAGACCCGTCAGGGAGTAGGGATGGACCATTTCTTTCTCTAGAGCATAGTTAGAGTATCTTGGAGTTTGAGTGACCCAGTCCATGCTGAATCTTAGCAAGGAGGCAATGTTGTATAGCCTGATGTTGGGGAGACCAGCGCCTCCATCGCGTCTGGGGAGATGAAGCTTGGTCAGAGCAATTCTAGGTCGCCTTCCTCTCCATATGAAGGAGGATAGCGACTTGTTGAGAGTTTGGATGTCTTTGTGTTTTAACAATAGGGGGATAGTTTGGAGGGGATAGAGAAGGCGAGCGAAACTGACCATCTTTACCAAGTGACATCTCCCCATAAGCGAGAGAGGAAGATCCATCCAGTTCTCAAGTTCCCGTTGATAGGAGGAAAATAGTGGTTCTAATTTGCCCTTGAACTCTTGACCTACCTAGAAGGAGAGAGCGAATACCCCTCTACAGTGAACCA
>BLSH010151925.1:335486-369578 GCA_018402905.1 Glandirana rugosa | reverse complement strand
AACAAAGACAAATAATAAACATGGGAGGAGAGGGAAGGGGTGGGGTACGACGTGAGATGGGGGGCTTTGGGTAAAGATGGTCGACGGGTTGGCTGTGGTATGTCCAGGTCGGGGTGATGCAATGGGCTTGATTTGAGGGGAGTCCCTTGCATACTATTGGTGGAGTGCTGAAGTGGGGAGAGAGGGTTGGGGGGGGGTACTCTTAATATAGGACCTTGTAATTCCCAGAGGTGAGGGGATAGTTCTCCTACCAGAGCTTCTGCATGAGGGAAAATTCTGAGTGGGAGAGGTGTGACTCTTGGAGTAGGGCGATATCTGCTTTCAATCGTTTTAGGTGGCGAAGGACCTTCATCCTCTTGATGGGGGAGCAGAGACCCTTAATGTTCCAGGATATAATTCTCATGGGGGGGGGGGGTTGGGAGAGAGGGGTGAAGTCGTGAGGTGGTTATCATACGTTCCCTGAGGGGAGTTTAGTTCGGGTAACGTAGTGGGGCTGGACCTGTATGGTGTCGGTTGGGCAGCTGGTAGAAATGGGTTTCGGGGGGTAGAGTGCAGCATGGGGTGGGGAAGGGAGAGGAGGGTACAAATAATAAACAGAAACAAAGCAATACAGAAATCTTCTAGGCACTTCACTTTTTTCCACATGGGTAACTGCCTATGATGACTCCCTCTGCACCTCATATGATTGGAGAACAGTAGGTCTGGGCCGTGAAGGAGGCACTATTAACCTCACCTAGTCGTATCTAGGAGGATTGTGGAGCAGGTGACATATGCAGGAAGACATGTGGATTACTGAGAGTAAGGAAAACATGAACTACTAGTCTGGCTTTAACAAGGCAGAAATTGGCATAACAATAGGCACATACAACTCATGGAGGAAGTTATAGGTAGCATCATGCCGCCCTTCATCCATGAGGGGTGTTGCTCGGGGCACTTGTTCGTGTGGAGTGGTTGAGCCACGGGAGAAAAATGATTGAACAGGCCCTCATCTGATGGTCTGGTTTAGTGGGTGGAAGTGTCCAGTGTTCCGGAGATCTTGGGTCTCTTGGGGGAGTCCTTGCGCGGGCTTCTGTGGTCCAGGGGTCTTGTGGTGTGGGGAGAAGGGTTCCCTTGGACTCCATGAGGAGGAGGACGTAGGGAACGGAGAAAGAGCTCGGCCTCCGCGGGGTCTTGAAATGCAAGCTGGTCTCCATTAGGTCCCCGGAGTCGTAGCGTTGCCGGGAAGGCTAAGGTAAACTTGATTTTCTTTTGGAACAATTGTGCACATACGCTCTGGAAGGCCTTTCTCTTCTTGGATACTTCCACTGAGTAATCGGCGAAGACGAGGATTTTTACGCCGTCGACTTGGAGTGATCTGTTTTGTCTGAATTTCTGTAGGATGCTGGATTTATCCGAGTAGTTGAGATATCTAGCTATAATAGGGCGAGGAGTGGTGCGGTCGTTTCTCAGTGGTCCAAGACGATGAGCACGCTCAACCAGAGCAGGAGAGGAAAGGCCCAAGGCTTCGGGAATCCGGTTAGCACAGAATTCGGCTAGGTTGTGTGCTGGAAGGGACTCCGGGATACCCACGAATCGAAGGTTGTTCCTTCTTGACCTGTTTTCAAGGTCGTCCAGTTTTTGGAGTATGTACTGGTTGGTTTTCTCTTGAGACTGTTCAAGCCCCTGCATTTGATAAAATTCGTCTTCCAGGTTTGATATGCGGTGTTCCGCTTCGTTGAGCCTAATCAAATGGTCTTTGAGATCTTTGTGAATAAGTGCCATGCTGGCTTGGATGGCTCTCTGAACAGATTGCTCAATCGTTGGGGTGAGAAGGGCTGCCACTGCACGTGCTATGCGTTCGGTGTCAGAATCCTTGGAGCCCAGGGGTGTATGTTGAGATGGAGCGCTGACGTCCATGTCTGGGTCTCCTTGTGCAGCACTGTCAGGTCCACCGTGTTCGTGCTGGCTCTGATCGTTCGGGCTCGGAACGGGCGGATGAACGATCGCTTGAACGATCGGATGCGCGTTTCCCGAAGCCACGGCTGAGCAGGCCGGAGCCGCGGCCTCGATTTCAAGCCGACGTGCCGGGAGCGATCTGGGTGCACCCTTTTCCACGAACCGGTCCATCCGGCTAGGAGAAGTGTTCGTTGAGGGAGGTGAGGAGTATAGAAGGCAGAATCGGCCGGTTTTTCAGGGCAGATAGGGAGCTAGCTGAGGGCACAGCTACTCCATGTGGCGCCGGAACCGGAAGCATGCCAGGCAGTGTATTGATATATATATATATATATACAGCCTAGTGTGTGTATATATATATATATATATATACACTCTGTAGAGTTGAGTGAACCCGGACTGTAAAGCTCGGGTTCGTACCGGACTTTGGGGTGTCCGTGTCCCGAACCTGAACCCGGACATTTGAGAAAAAGTCCGGGTTCGGGTTCGTTATTCGGGTATTTTTCACGCCTTTTCAATAGCTGCAGGGAAGCCAATCAACAAGCGTTTCACTTGTTTGTCCTTAGAAGCCATCACAGCCATGCCTACTACGGTCTCCCACCCGGTCCCATGACGAAAGCTCAGAGTTGGCACCTGAACCCCATGGTTATCTGTCTTTCACCTCAGCCCCTTGTAAATCAGCCAAGCAGTCTGAGCCCCAAGTCATGCAGCAGTCGCTTATGCTTTTTGATTACTCTGCTTATGTGCTTTCCATGGGCCATCCACATAGCTCTGCCCCAGAAGTGGAAGACATTGAGTGCACCGATGCCCAACCACTTCTATTGCAGGATGAGGACATGGAAACACCACCGCAGCACGTCTCTGTGATGACGAAACACAGGTGCCAACTGCTGCGGCTTTCCACAGTGTGCAGACTGACAAGGATGGCAGTGGTGAAGCGTGGGTGGAAGATGATGTGGAGGATGATAAGGTCCTAGACCCCACATGGGATGAAGGTCATGCGAGTGAGGTGTGCAGTTTGGAGGAAGAGGTGGTGGTCGCACAGAGGCGCCAGCACAGCAAAAGAGGAAGCAGGTTGCAAAAGCAGAGCGAGCGTCCCCTAAACAGTATCCCTGCTACTATCCACCGCACCTGCTAGGGACCTAGCACACCAAAGGCAGCTCAAAGGCATTCCCCGGCGTGGCAGCTCTTCAGACAATGTGCTGACGACAAGACACAAGTGGTTTTCACGCTGTGCAATGAGAGCCTGAAGCAAGGCGTAAATGTTCTAAACCTGAGCACAACCTGCATGACCAGGCATCTACATGCAAAGCACGAGCTGCAGTGGAATAGAAAGAAAGAAGAAGAAGAAGAGAAAGAAGAAGTACCCCCCTACCCACCCGTGATCCCTGGCCCTGAATGCCAGCATTTCAAAATTCCTGGCCTTTGAAATGCTGTCATTCCGCCTGGTGGACACGGACAGTTTTAAAAACCTGATGGCGGTGTCTGTCCCACAGTACGTGGTTCCCAGCCGCCATTACTTTTCCAGGTGAGCCATCCCTTCCCTACACAAACAAGTTGGGGACAAGATCAAGTGTGCACTGCGCAACGCCATCTGTGACAAGGTCCACATAACCACTGATACGTGGACCAGTAAGCACGGGCAGGGACGCTATATCTTGCTAACTGCACACTGGGCAAATGTAGTGGTGGGTGGGCCTGAGACGGCTAGTTGTTTGGTGCATGTCCTTCCACCACCGAGGATTGCAGGACATTTCTCTTTGCCTCCTGTTGCCTCCTCCTCCTACTTCGCTTCCTCCCCCTCTACCACTGCAGGGCATTTCTCTTTGCCTCCTGTTGCCTCCTCCTCCTACTTCGCTTCCTCCCCCTCTACCACCTCCACTTCCGGTCAGCGTAGCACCACCACCAACTTCAGCACATCCAGGGGGAAACTAAAGCAGGCTGTTTTAAAACTGAAATGTTTGGGGGATAAAGCCCACACTGCGCAGCAGCTGTGGATGGGCATTTAACAACAGACTGATGAGTGGTTGTTGCCACTGAGCCTCAAGCCCGGCCTGGTGGTGTGCGATAATGGCCAAAATCTCTTAGCAGCTCTGGGCCTAGCCGATTTGACGCACATCCCTTGCCTGGCACATGTGCTGAATTTGGTGGTGCAGAAATGTCTAAAAAACTGCCCGGATATGTCAGAGCTGCTGCAGAAAGTGCGGGCCATCTGTGCGTGCTTTTGGCATTCTCACCCTGCTGATGCTCGCCTGTCTGTGCTGCAGCGGAACTTCGACCTTCCCACTCACCACCTCCTATGCAACGTGCGGACAAGGTGGAAATCCACCTTGCACATGCTGGAGAGACTTTGCGAGCAGCAGCAGGCAATAGTGGAGTTTCAGCTGCAGCACGCACGGGTCATTCGCTCTGCGGAACAACACCACTTCACCACCAACGAGTGGGCCTCCATGCGAGACCTGTGTACCATATTGCGGTGTTTCGAGTACTTCACCAACATGACCAGTGCCGTTGACGCTGTTCTCAGCGTTACTATCCCACTTCTATGTCTCCTTGAAAAAAACACTTTGGGCGATGATGGAAGAGGATGTGGCAAAGGAGGAGGAGGAAGAGGGGTCATTTCCACGGTTATCAGGTCAGTCATTCACAAGTGGCTCGGAGGGTGGGTTCCTGCACCAGCATAGGCCAGGTCAAAAAATTTTAAGCCAGGGCACATTTCTGGTGGATGAGGAGGACGAGGATGATGATGAGGAACCATGTTCGCAGCAGGGTGGCACCCAATGCAGCTCGTGGGCATCACTGGAGCGTGGCTAGGGGGATACGGAGGACACAGATGATACACCTCCCACAGAGGACAGCTTGTCTTTGCCTCTGGGTAGCCTGGCACACATGAGCGACTACATGCTGCAGTGCCTGCTCAACGACAGCCAAGTTGCCCACATTTTAACTTGTGCTGATTACTGAATGGCCTTCCTGCTGGATCCCCGTTACAAGGACAACGTGCCGTCCTTAATTCCCTCACTGGAGCGTGATCGGAAGATGCGAGACTACAAACGCATGCTGGTAGACGCGCTGCTGAGGGCATTCCCAAATAACATCGGGAGCTCAGTGGAAGCACAAGGCGAAGGCAGAGGAGGAGGAAGAGGCCGCCAATGCAGCTGTGGCACCGCCAGCACCTCAGAAGGCAGGGTTAGCATGCCCAAAATGTGGAAAAGCTTTGTCAGCAGCATGCCACAACAAACAGCACCACCAGCTGATAGGCAACGTCTTAGCAGGAGGCAGCATTTCAGCAACATGGTGGAACAGTATGTGTGCACACGCCTACACGTACTGACTGATGGGTCTGCCCCATTCAACTTCTGGGTCGCCAAATTGGGCACATGGCCTGAGCTTGCCGTTTATGCCTTGGAGGTGCTGGCCTGCCCTGCAGCCAGTGTATTGTCTGAATGTGTGTTTAGCATGGCAGGGTGGCGTTATCACAGACAAGCGCAGCCGCCTGTCCACAGCCAAAGTGGACAAGCTAACGTTTATTAAAATGAACCAGGCATGGATTCCACAAGACTTGTCTGTACCTTGTGCAGAATAGACATTTAGACCGGCCTCACACAGCCATTGGTATACTTTTTTTTTTTTAATATGTCTCAATATTTTGGGGGCTACCCCAATTAGAAAAAACAAACAAACAAACAAAAAACTGTGTTGGCTACCTCCTCCTCCTCCACTGCCACTTCCACCTACACCGCCATGGTCACCGCCTCCTCAACCTATAGGCTCCTACTCCACATACACCTCCTCCTCCAATTTTTATTTTTTTTATGGGATTTTAAGTTATTTCCCTATCCACATTTGTTTGCAGGGCACTTGTCCTACTCTTACCCCAATTTTGCCCTCTAGCCCTTTCCAGGAATTTTTGTGCCCAAAGTTTCGGGTCACCATTGACTTCAATGGGGTTCGGGGTCCAGGGTCAAGTTCGGGTCAAGTTCGGTGCCGAACCCAAACTTTTTCGCAAAGTTCCGACGAACCCGAACATCCAGGTGTCTGCTCAATGCTAATACTCTGCATTCAGTGGAAACTATATAGACAGTGCATTCGGTGGTGTACAGTATATAATCCACTTCAGGCAGTGTGTTAATATATATATATATATATACATATATATACTCTGCATTCAGTGTAGTCGATATAGACAGTGCATTCTGCAGTGTACAGTTCATACACTTCAGGCAGTGTATTAATATATATATATATATATATATATATACAGTATCTCACAAAAGTGAGTACACTCCTCACATTTTTGTAAATATTTTATTATATCTTTTCATGTGACAACACTGAAGAAGTAATACTTTGCTACAATGTAAAGTAGTGAGTGTACAGCTTGTATAACAGTGTAAACCATCCGAACCAAATAAGTTTATCTTGGTCTCATCAGCCCACAGGACATGGTTTCAGTAATCCATGTCCTTAGTCTGCTTGTCTTCGGCAAACTGTTTGCAGGTGTTCTTGTCCATCATCTTTAGAAGAGGCTTCCTTCTTGGATGACAGCCATGCAGACCAATTTGATGCAATGTGTGGCGTATGGTCTGAGCACTGACAGGCTTAACCCCCCACCCCTTCAACCTCTGCAACAATGCTGGCAGCACTCGTACGTCTAATTCCAAAAGACAACCTCTGGATATGAGGCTGAGAAAGGTCGACCATTCTGAGTGGAACCTGTCCTGTTAAACCATTGTATGGTCTTGGCCACTGTGCAGCAACTCAATTTCTGGGTCTTGGCAATCTTCTTATAGCCTAGGCCATCTTTATGTAGAGCAGCAATTATTTTTTTCAGATCCTCAGAGAGTTCTTTGCCATGAGGTGCCATGTTGAACTTCCAGTGACCAGTATGAGAGAGTAAGAGCGATAACACAGAATTTATCACACCTTCTCCCCATTCACACATGAGACCTTGTAACACTAACTAGTCACATGACACCGGGGAGGGAAAATGGCTAATTGGGCCCAATTTGGACATTTTCATTTAGGGGTGTACTCACTTTTGTTGCCAGTGGTTTAGACATTAATGGCTGTGCGTTGTTATTTTGAGGGGACAGTAAATTTACACTGTTATACAAGCTGTACACTCACTACTTTACATTGTGGCAAAGTGTCATTTCTTCAGTTTTGTCACATGAAAAGTTAGAATAAAATATTTACAAAAATTTGAGGGGTGTACTCACTTTTGTGAGATAATATATATATATATATATATATATATATATATATATATACACAGCCTAGTATACATATATATATATATATATATATATATATATATATATATAATAGAGTGTTTTCACTCATGTGGGGAGTTTAAAAACATTTATAAAATAAGATTGAAAAGTACACTGTTTTGACTTCTTTACTGTGAAACGGTGTTACATTTCATCACTCACATGTCGAACATATTGTCACATTTAAATGACAGGGGAGTTTTATTGTTGTGTGTCGGTAATTACAGATTTGGTGACCGTTGTTTTCACTCATGTGGGGATTTACTTTTACAGGTTTAACCCGGGTTAATCGGTAAAAGGGAGGGGCCACAGTACACTGATCAATCACTATATATATATATATATATATATATTTATATATATATATATATACAGTATATATACAGTTGTGCTCATAAGTTTTTTAGGATTTCTTGGCCATTTTACAGAGAATATGAATGACAACACTAAAACTTTTCTTTCACTCATGGTTAGTGTTTGGCTGAAGCTATTGATTATCAATCAACTGTGTTTACCCTTTTTAAATCATAATGATAACAGAAACTACCCAAATGACCCTGATAAAAAGCTTACATACCCCAGTTCTTAATACCGTGTATTGCCCCCTTTAACATGACAGCTTGAAGTCTTTTGTGGTATTTGTGGTTGAGGCTCTTTATCGTCTCAGAAAGCTGCCCATTCCTCTTGGCAAAAAGTCTCCAGTTCCTGGAAATTCTTGGACTGTCTTGCATCAACTGCACGTTTGAGATCTCCCCAGAGTGGTTCAATGATATTGAGGTCAGGAGACTGAGATGGCCACTCCAGAACCTTCACTTTATTCTGCTGTAGCCAATGACAGGTCGACTTGGCTTTGTTTGGATTGTCCATGATTTGGATCAATTTCATTTTGGAATGTCCAAGTACATCCCATGCGCAGCTGCCTGGCTGATGAATGCAAATGTTCCTCCAGTATTTTTTGATAACATACTGCATTCATCTTGCCATCAATTTTGACTAAATTTCCTGTGCCTTTGTAGCTCACACATCCCCAAAACATCAGCGATCCACCTCAGTGTTTCACGGGCCTTGTTGATTCCTCTCTAAATGTAGCGTTTACGGTTGTGGCCAAAAATCTCAAATTTGGTCTCCTCACTCCAAATGACTTTGTGCCAGGAGGTTTGAGGCTTGTCTCTGTGCTCTTTGGCGTATTGTAAGATGGATACTTTGTGGAATTTGCGTAGTAATGGCTTTCTTCTGGTGACTCAACCATGCAGTCCATCTTTTTTCAAGTGCCTCCTTATTGTGCATCTTGAAACAGCCACACCACATGTCCTGTATTTCACCTGATGTTATTTGTGGGGTTTTTTTGCATCCCAAACAATTTTCCTGGCAGTTGTGGCTGAAATTTTAATTGGTCTACCTGACCGTGGTTTGATTTCAACAGAACCCCTCATTTTACACCTCTTGATTAGAGTTTTTGCACTGCTGATTGGCATTCTCAATTCCTTGAATATCTTTTTATATCCCTTTTCCTGTTTTATACAATTCAACTACCTTTTCCTGCAGATCATTTGACAATTTTTTTGCTTTCCCCATGGCTTTGGTCTGTCAGGAGTCCAGAAACTCATTGACCTTTTATACACACACACTAATTACAAGAAAACAGATCACAGGTGAGGATGGTTACCTTTAATAGTCATTCAAACCCCTTTGTGTCAATTTGTGTGCATGTTATCAGGCCAAAATCACTAGGGTGTGTAAACTTTTGATCAGGGTCATTTGTGTAGTGTCTGTTGTCATAATTTAAAAAGAGTAAACACGGTTGATTGATAAAACATGGCTTTAGCCAAACACTAACCACGAGTGTATCAATCATATTCTCTGAAAAAGGGCCAAGAAATCATAAATTCTGCCAGGGTATGTAACCTTGTGAGCACAACTGTATAAACGCTGCATTCAGTGTAGACTATATATACAGTGCATTCAAAATTGTTCTCCCGTACAATATCTTCCCAAGATTTTTACTCCACAAAGACGTACCTCATCCCTTAGTCAATATATACAGATTGTAAGGACGGGTGTTCCCCAATTGGGATTATGCGGTGCAAAGAGACAAATAAATACAAATCATAAAATCAAAACAGTTTTATTAGTTACAAATAATCTAAAAAGTCCCAAACAGTAGGGACAGAGACATGAAATGTGAGAACTGTAACATACAATTACAAAATGCAGGTCACTTGTACAGGGTATTAGATGGGGTACCCAAATTTGAAAATTGGTGATTAGGTCAAGAATATCCCGACATGTTTCGCCTAAATCAGGTTTCCTCAGGGGACTGAACCGATAGCACCAATCAATATTCCACGACACCCCAGATACCAGGGGCAGACCCACAGGGATTCCCACAGCCACAGGGGGAACCAGCAAATTGGGGACTGCAGAGGGTGCACACAGTCCAAGAGTTGCCAGGAGTCAAAGAACGAAAGAACGAAAAACTGGGGGCGCAGAGGCAAAAAAGCCCTTAGGGCGATATAATCATAGTGCTGGGGAGATATATATTCCTCATGTAAGGCACCTCTAACATAGTTCACTACACAAACGCCCCCAGTTCCCCCCGGCAGACATGTTAGAGGTGCCTTACATGAGGAATATATATCTCCCCAGCACTGTGATTATATCGCCCTAAGGGCTTTTTTGCCTCTGCGCCCCCAGTTTTTCGTTCTTTCATTCTTTGACTCCTGGTAACTCTTGGACTGTGCGCACCCTCTGCAGTTCCCAATTTGCTGGTTCCCCCTGTGGCTGTGGGAATCCCTGTGAGTCTGCCCCTGGTATCTGGGGTGTCGTGGAATATTGATTGGTGCTATCGGTTCAGTCCCCTGAGGAAGCCTGATTTAGGCGAAACATGTCGGAATATTCTTGACCTAATCACCCATTTTCAAATTTGGGTACCCCTTCTAATACCCTGTACAAGTGACCTGCATTTTAAAATTGTATGTTACAGTTCTCACATTTCATGTCTCTGTCCCTACTGTTTGGGACTTTTTACATTATTTGTAACTAATAAAACTGTTTTGATTTTATGATTTGTGCCTATTTGTCTCTTTGCACCGCATAATCCCAATTGGGGAACACCCGTCCTTATAATCTGTATATATATATACAGTGCATTCGGTGGTGTCTAGTATAAGGCACCACCAACACCCAAGGCCCGATTTTTCTGCACCTGTGCGACTGGGGCATGTCATTACAATTTTTAATATCATTTTTAACAGCAGGGCCTGTTCCTGCACCCAAAAAGATTAACTGTGAGGGGTTACAGTGTTCAGGCACCACCAACACCCAAGGCCCAATTTTTCTGCACCTGTTTGACTGGGGCATGTTATTACACTTTTTAAAAATAATTTTCAACAACAGGACCCGTTCCTGCGCCCAACAAAAGTAACTGTGAGGTGTTACAGTGTTCTGGCACCACCAACACCCAATGTCCAGTTTTTCTGCACCTGTTTGACTGGGGCATGTCATTACAATTTTTAAAATTATTTTCAACAGCAGGGCCTGTTCCTGTACCCAACAAGAGTAACTGTGAGGGGTTACAGTGTTCTGGCACCACCAACACCCAAGGCCCAATTTTTCTGCACCTATTTGACTGGGGCACATCATTACAATTTTATAGAGTGCAGCCCCTGTAGTATATACAGTTGTGCTTATAAGTTTACATACCCTGGCAGAATTTATGATTTCTTGCCCATTTTTCAGAGAATATCAATGATAACACAAAAACATTTCTTTCACTCATGGCTAGTGTTTGGCTCAAGCTATTTATTATTTATTATTATATTTACTATTTTTAAATCATAATGACAGCAGTAACTATCCAAATGACCCTGATCAAAAGTTTATATATCCTGGGGATTTTGGCCTGATAACATGCACACGAGTTGACAAAAGGGGTTTGAATGGCTATTAAATGTAACCATCCTCACCTGTGATCTGTTTGCTTGTAATTAGTGTGTGTGTGTGTATAAAAGGTCAATGAGTTTCTAAACGCCTGACAGACCCTTGTATCTTTAATCCAGTGCTGCACTGACGTTTATGGATTCTAAGTCATGGGGAAAGCAAAAGAATTGTCAAAGGATCCATGGGAAAAAGTAGTTGAACTGTATAAAACAGGAAAGGGATATAAAAAGATATCCAATGAGTGGAAAATGAGGGGTTCTATTGAAACCAAACCACGGCCAGGTAGACCAACTAAAATTTCAGCCACAACTGCCAGGAAGATTGTTCAGGATGCAAAGAAAAACCCACAAATAACTTCAGGTAAAATACAGGACTCTCTGAAAACATGTGGTGTGGCTGTTTCAAGATGCACAATAAGGAGGCCCTTCAAGAAAGATGCGTTGCATGGTTGAGTCGCCAGAAGGAAGCCATTACTACACAAATGCCACAAAGTATCCCACTTACAATACTCCAAACAGCACAGAGACAAGCCTGAAACCTTCTGGCACAAAATAATTTGGAGCGATGAGACCAAAATGTAACTTAATGCCGTGTATTGCCCCCTTTACCATCAATAACAGCTTGAAGTCTTTTGTGGTATTTGTGGATGAGGCTCTTTATCTTCTCAGATGGTAAAGCTGCCCATTCCTCTTGGCAAAAAGCCCAGTTGTGGCTGAAATTTTAGTTGGTCTACCTGACTGTGGTTTGGTTTCAACAGAACCCCTTATTTTCCACTTCTTGATTAGAGTTTGAACACTGCTGATTGGCATTCTCAATTCCTTGGATATCTTTTTATATCCCTTTCCTGTTTTATACAGTTCAACTACCTTTTCCCGCAGATCCTTTGACAATTCTTTTGCTTTCCCCATTACTCAGTATCCAGAAACGTCAGTGCAGCACTAGATGAAAGATGCAAGGGTCTGTCAGGAGTCCTGAAACTCATTGACCTTTTATACACACACACACACACTAATTACAAGCAAACAGATCACAGGGGAGGATGGTTACCTTTAATAGCCATTCAAACCCCTTTGTTTCAAATTGTGTGCATGTTATCAGGCCAAAATCACCAGGGTATGTAAACTTTTGATCAGGGTCATTTGGGTAGTTTCTGTTCTCATTATGATTTAAAAAGAGTAAACACAGTTGATTGATAAAAAATGGCTTTAGCCAAACACTAACCACGAGTGAAAGAAATGTTTTTGTGTTATCATTCATATTCTCTAAAAAATGGCCAAGAAATCATAAATTCTGCCAGGGTATGTAAACTTATGAGCAGGGGCGTAACGATAGGGGTTGCAGGGGTTGCAATTGCAACCGGGCCCCATGGTCCAGGGGGCCCATGTGCCTCCCTTGTACACCTGAATAGGAGGGATGGTGGGGGTGGCATTTAGAGGACCCAATCTCCTCCATTTTCCTCTATCCAGTTTACTTGTCTTCTGCTGTTCCCAGGGCCCCTGTGTGCTTCCCTGGTCCCCCTGGGGCCTGCTGCAGAACTTGTGAAAGGGCCCCAATGCAGTACCGTAATAAAGGGACCCACGATAGGAGTAAAGGGCCCTGGGATCAGTGGGAAGAGGGAAGGGCCCTGGCCAGGGGTCAGGGGGCCCTTCATAATTTCTTGCACCGGGGCCCTGAAGGTTCTAGTTACGCCTCTGCTTATGAGCACAACTGTATAATATAGTTCAGACTATATAGTTCAGTCAGTGCAGTATATATAACACAGTGTATTGAAGTGATTAAGGGGAACCCCATGACAGAATAAGGAAGAAAAACAACATGGGACCCCCCCAAAATCCATACCAGGCCTTTTGGGTCAGGTATGGATTTTAAGGGGAACCCAATTTTTTTTTAAATGGTGTGGGGGTCCCACCCCAAAATCCATACCAGACCCTTATCCGAGCATACAACCAGGCAGGTCAGGATGGTGGGGTGAGCGAGTGCCCCCCTTCCTGAACCATACCAGGCCAGATGCCCTCAACATAGGGTTGATGGTTGTCGGGGTCTGCGGGTGGGGGGCTTATTTGAATCTGGAAGCCCCCCTTAACAAGGAGGCCCCCAGATTCCGCCCCTCCAAGTGAATGCGTATCGGGTTTATAGTACTCCTACCCATTCACCAAAAATGTGTCAAAAAAGAAGAAAACACAGGAGACAGTTTGGTACAAGTCCTTTATTAAAAAATAAGAAAAAAAAGACCCACAATGTAATCCACATCAATTACGGCGTGCGACTGACCTGAAAAATAAGAAAAAAAAATGACGGCTCCAGCTCCTCCTCGATGGGAGGGCTCCCGCGACTGATCTATCTTTGCGGTGACAGTTTCTTGATATGCAAGGGCGGGGCCACCCAGGGACATAAGTGGGTGACCCTGTCCCCTTCTGATGTCATGTGACCCTCGTCCGTAGACCCCAACAACCACAGCCCAGGGTTGTTGGGAAAAAGCTCTTGGCCCATCAACATATGGACAAGGTACCTTTGGGTGGGGGGTGCAGAGCCCCCCTGCCCCAAAACACCCACCCCCCCATGTTGAGGGCATGTATGTAGCCAGGCACAGTTCAGGGTGGGTGCTCGCTCACCCCCCCCCATCCTGCCCAGCCAGGCTGCATGCTCAGCTAAGGGTCTGGTATGGATTTGGGGGGGCTCCATGTCAATTTTTTTTTTTACATTTTGGCATTGAGTTCCCCTTAAAATCCAAAACAAACCGGCTTGACGGCGCGCGAAGATGGCCGCTTAACTGAGCAGCTCCCCCGGCCTGAGGGAGAGAGAATGACAGGGAGAGCAAACGCACAAGCCCAGCACACTCCAAAGGAGCAGGGGAACGGCCCGTACACGATGTCAGGCAAACGAAAAGGAGAGGAACGGCCACGGTCTACCTAACCGTGGTTTGGTTTCAACAGAACCCCTTATTTTCCACTTCTTGATTAGAGTTTGAACACTGCTGATTGGCATTCTCAATTCCTTGGATATCTTTTTATATCCCTTTCCTGTTTTATACAGTTCAACTACCTTTTCCCGCAGATCCTTTGACAATTCTTTTGCTTTCCCCATTACTCAGAATCCAGAAACGTCAGTGCAGCACTGAATGAAAGATGCAAGGGTCTGTCAGGAGTCCTGAAACTCATTGACCTTTTATACACACACACACACTAATTACAAGCAAACAGATCACAGGGGAGGATGGTTACCTTTAATAGCCATTCAAACCCCTTTGTTTCAAATTGTGTGCATGTTATCAGGCCAAAATCACCAGGGTATGTAAACTTTTGATCAGGGTCATTTGAGTAGTTTCTGTTCTCATTATGATTTAAAAAGAGTAAACACAGTTGATTGATAAAAAATGGCTTTAGCCAAACACTAACCACGAGTGAAAGAAATGTTTTTGTGTTATCATTGATATTCTCTGAAAAATGGCCAAGAAATCATAAATTCTGTCAGGGTATGTAAACTTATGAGCACAACTGTATAATATAGTTCAGACTATATAGTTCAGTCAGTGCAGTATATATAACACAGTGTATTGAAGTGATTAAGGGGAACCCCATGACAGAATAAGGAAGAAAAACAACATGGGACCCCCCCCAAAATCCATACCAGGCCTTTTGGGTCAGGTATGGATTTTAAGGGGAACCCAATTTTTTTTAAATGGTGTGGGGGTCCCACCCCAAAATCCATACCAGACCCTTATCCGAGCATACAACCAGGCAGGTCAGGATGGTGGGGTGAGCGAGTGCCCCCCTTCCTGAACCATACCAGGCCAGATGTCCTCAACATAGGGTTGATGGTTGTCGGGGTCTGCGGGTGGGGGGCTTATTTGAATCTGGAAGCCCCCCTTAACAAGGAGGCCCCCAGATTCCGCCCCTCCAAGTGAATGCGTATCGGGTTTATAGTACTCCTACCCATTCACCAAAAATGTGTCAAAAAAGAAGAAAACACAGGAGACAGTTTGGTACAAGTCCTTTATTAAAAAATAAGAAAAAAAAGACCCACAATGTAATCCACATCAATAACGGCGTGCGACTGACCTGAAAAATAAGAAAAAAAATGACGGCTCCAGCTCCTCCTCGATGGGAGGGCTCCCGCGACTGATCTATCTTTGCGGTGACAGTTTATTGATATGCAAGGGCGGGGCCACCCAGGGACATAAGTGGGTGACCCTGTCCCCTTCTGATGTCATGTGACCCCCGCCCGTAGACCCCAACAACCACAGCCCAGGGTTGTTGGGAAAAAGCTCTTGGCCCATCAACATATGGACAAGGTACCTTTGGGTGGGGGGTGCAGAGCCCCCCTGCCCCAAAACACCCACCCCCCCCGTTGAGGGCATGTATGTAGCCAGGCACAGTTCAGGGTGGGTGCTCGCTCACCCCCCCCCCATCCTGCCCAGCCAGGCTGCATGCTCAGATAAGGGTCTGGTATGGATTTGGGGGGGCTCCATGTCAATTTTTTTTTTTACATTTTGGCGTTGAGTTCCCCTTAAAATCCAAAACAAACCGGCTTGACGGCGCGCGAAGATGGCCGCTTAACTGAGCAGCTCCGCCGGCCTGAGGGAGATAGAATGACAGGGAGAGCAAACGCACAAGCCCAGCACACTCCAAAGGAGCAGGGGAACGGCCCGGACACGATGTCAGGCAAACGAAAAGGAGAGGAACGGCCACAGAAGCTGACGGCGTTCTTTCAGAAACCGTCCCCTCGGATGCGGCCTGCGCAAGATGGCGCCGGGACAGGGACAGCACGGAGCTCTGAGGCCTACACGGACCTGCCTGATGATCCTCGAAGCACGCCAGGTAACTCACCCCCACCTACACCACTCAAAGCACGTATGGGGGACAGTCCAGCCAGCGGCAGCCCAGCCAAAACTCGGATGAGGCTGGAATCTCCACCGCCATCCCCTCTTGCAGAGGCGCCATTTCTCCCCTTAAAATCCAACCAGGCACTGCACTCATCTATGGCGGCATTCCCGACAAGTGGACAACCAGTCATAGACACAACACTGAAGGAAATGCTATTGTCCCTGCAAACTTCATTATTAACGGACCTGTCCTCCATGTTTTCCAAATTCTCTGCTGACATCCACAGGCTAGATGACAGAGTTACATACATTGAACACAAAATGGATGACAGCACCAATACAATTAATGCACTGGTTGATTCCTATGATACCATACTAGAAGACAACAAGTGGATTAAAAATAAACTGTCAGATTTAGAGGACAGGTCCTGCAGGGACAATATTAAACTCAGGGGGATCCCAGAGTCTGTCCCACCAGCAGCGTTACAGCAATATGCTAAGGATTTAATGATGGCCGTCATACCAGATTCCAAACCTGTTGAACTGTTAATCAACAGATTTCACCGAATAGCTAAACCGCCTCACCTAGCAGCTTCTGTCCCCAGGGATGTGCTCATGAAGGTCCACTTTTTCCACGTCAAGGAAAGAATACTGAAAGAGGTCAGGTTACAGTCGAAACCCCCTGCACCATTTGAAAATATACAATTATATCCGGATCTTTCTAAGCATACACTGCAGCTTCGCAGACAACTGAACACCGTGACGAAGGCCATGAATAACCACAAAATTCCATACAAATGGCGATATCCAGCAACCGTGTTGATAACAAAAGATGGAACGAATCATCTCATCTCCTCATTGCCAGAAGGCATGAAATTAATATTTCAATGGGAAATCATCATTGACCCACCGCACACAAACAACCCGTTCTCCATTCCAAAAAATCCACTGCCGCAACGCGACAAGTATGCCGGTAACCTACATGACAAAGAAGGCTAATATCTCTCATATATCCATTATACAATGTGCAACATTCTCCCCAGCCGCGCTTTGCGCCGTTGACACTAACTGTTTACCCCACCAGGCGGCTCTATTGTTGTTTCGTTTGCCGCCGTTCTACCTACTAAGGAATATTATCCCTTAGTTTCTCTTGATATCTGTTTTTTTTTCACTAGCTCTTTGCTTCAACAATCCACTTCTAGGAATCCACTCGAGTGATCATCCACTGCCAACCTAGGTGATTACCAAGACCTCATGGCAACACACTACTGAAGCACCATCGAGACCATTGCACAACAGTAAGTGAACTTAACATCACCACACACTCGCCTCCAACACCATGCCAATCAAAATTCTCTCCATTAATGTTAACAGGCTTAACCACCCAGTAAAGAGACATAGCCTATGGAAGACTGCTACAGATCAACACTGTGATATCTTGTGTGTACAAGAGACACATTTTCTAAAGGACTCCCAACCCAAATGTGCCCACAAGGACTTTCCCCATACTTTCTTTGCCTCATTCTCCACCAAAAAGCGGGGAGTAATGATAGCACTGAGGAATACCTTGAAGTTCCTGATACAAGAATCCTTAGTGGATCCTAATGGCAGATTCATAATCCTCCTCTGTTCCATTAACGACATAACCTACACTATCGTGAATCTATATGCTCCCAATAGTCACCAACTTAAATTTTTACAAAAAGTCATGCGGAAACTAAACAATATCCAAAAAGGTCATACTATTGTATGTGGAGACTTTAACCACTTCCTTACTGGGCACTTAAACCCCCCTCCTGCCCGGACCAATTTTCAGTTTTCAGTGCTGTCGCTCTTTGAATGACAATTGCGCGGTCGTGCGACGTTGTACCCAAACAAAATTTGCGTCCTTTTTTTCCCACAAATAGAGCTTTCTTTTGGTGGTATTTGATCCCCTCTGCGTCATTTCTGATCGCCCCTATAAACAAAAAAAGAGCGGCAATTTTGAAAAAAAAAACCAATATTTTTTACTTTTTGCTATAATAAATATCCAAAAATAAAAAAACTAATTTATTCATCAGTTTTGGCCGATATATATTCTTCTACATATTTTTTTACAATCGGCGTTTATTGATTGGGTTGCGCAAAGGTTACAGCGCCTACGAACTATGGACAAATGTATTCACATATCGATTTATTTCTGGTTGATAGAGGTCTCTTGCAAAAAATAAAGGCCTCGGAGATCCACACCACGGCATGGTCGGACCACGCCCCAATCAGTATCGTAATTAACGACTCTAATACCCATGCCTCATTCACTATGTGGAAAGCAAATAAATACATACTCCAACATAACGTACACTCCAAAACTCTCGCCAACCAACTGCTGGAGTATTTCCAGATTAACGAGGGCTCAGTGGGGGATCCAGCCGTGGTGTGGAATGCCCACAAACCTTTCATCAGAGGCAATTTAATCCAAATAGGCTCGTGACTAAAAAAAAAGAGGATGCAGCGTGTTGATTCCCTTCTAGCCCAGATCGCAGACATGGAAAAACTAGTAAAAGCGAGTCCGAAAGCCCCGCAAGCATTTAAAATCATCAGCCTTAGAATAGAACTGTGCACACTTCTTCTTGATACATATACCAAGATGCAAAACAAAGTTAAACAACTTCTATACTCCACTTCCAATAAGGCTGGTAAGGCATTTGCCAGACGCATCAAAGGTTGTCGCATTAAGTAGAGAATTGAATATTTAATCCACCCCCACTCCAACCAAAAAATCCATGACCCTCAAAAAATAGCTGATGCATTCAGCACATATTATAGTGATCTATATAATCTGGCCAGTGATCGAACAACACATCAACCAACGGCTGAAGACATAGCCTTGTTCTTACAACAAATAAACTTACCCTCACTGACTTCCTCACAACTGGAGCGCCTGAATGCCCCTTTTACTCCACAGGAGATCCAGATCTCCATTAACCAACTTCCAGCCAACAAAGCACCAGGACCCGATGGTCTGACGGGTGAATATTATGAGCAATTTGCCCAAATACTGACCCCGCACATGTGCAGGGTTTTCAACGACGCTGCGTCCTCCTCTTCATTACCACGTGAAATGTTACAAGCTACAATAATAACTTTGCCCAAGCCAGGGAAGGAGCTGACTAAACCCTAAAACTTCAGGCCAATTTCGTTATTAAATTTAGACACCAAAACTTATGCAAAAGTCTTAGCGTCCCGCCTGGTAGATATTCTACCATCCCTAATTCACAAGGATCAAACTGGATTTACCAAAGGCAGGCAATCCTCTGATGCCACAAGATGCCTAATTGACATCATTCATCATGCGGAGTCCACTGGAACGCCTTCTCTGCTTCTGTCGTTACATGTGGAGAAGGCGTTCGACAGGGTCCACTGGAACTATTTACGAGCAGTACTACATAAATTCGGATTACAAGACAACATTTTCCATGCAATCATGGCCCTTGACTCTACCCCTACAGCAAGAGTATTCACCTCTAACTCACTCTCTAAACCATTCCAGATAAGTAACGGCACCAGACAAGGATGCCCACTCTTGCCACTGATTTTCAACCTAATGATGGAACCCTTAGCAACCCAGATAAGATCTAACCTCAAGATATCAGGCTTTAACATAGGGCAAGACACCCACAAAATAAGTCTGTTCGCAGACGACGTCATATTGACACTGACCAACCCGGCTCCTTCTCTGACAGAGGCTCAAGAGACCCTACAAAGGTTCAGTAGGATCTCATATTATATAATCAATGAAACAAAATCTTATATCCTGGATTTGGGGCTGAATGCAACCACCAAACTTTTATTGCAAGGCAAGTTCTCCTACACATGGGCTAGAAACTCTATTGCATACCTGGGGATCCAGAAAAAACCTATACACAACAAATAATGCTCCATTTCTTAAAAATCTTAGAACAGCCCTGAACTCCCTAGCTAAACACGAATTGTCCTGGTCAGGAAGGTTGGCCGCATTTAAAATGCTACATCTCCCACAACTGCTGTATATCTGTCACGTACCTGGTGGATGAGTCTGACTTATGCAGTAGGTAACCTCCCTTACTACCCTGACTCGGGAAGCCTGGTAGAGTAGACAGGTGGCTCGGGAGTGCAGGATGGCACGGCAGGCAGAAATCAGCAAAGTCAGGCAATCCGGGTCACAGGAACAGAGGAATCGATACAGGTCGCTCAGGAATACACACTATATGCTGTAGATCAGACAGCACTTGCTGCAGGAAGCAGGAAGTTTAAATAGAGCTGCTCATCCTGGAAATAGAGGAAACCACAATCAAATATAATTAACCCTTAGTCTTCTAACATTGCCCCCCCCCCCCCAAGGGGCAGCCTCCGGATGCCCAGCCGGGCCTTCAGATCCGGATGGGAACTCCAAAAAAGACGGGACAAGTTCGTTGGCATGGATGTGTTCCTCGGGTTCCCAAGAATTTTCCTCTGGTCCATACCCTTTCCATTTGACCAGGTACTGAATCAAGCCCCCTCTTTTTCTGCAGTCGAGGATGGCCTCAACTTCGTACTCCTCCTCTCCATCCACAAGAACTGGTTCAGGTGGGGCCGTGTTCCTACCTGGAAACAGATCCCTTGTTACAGGTTTGAGCAGGGTAACGTGGAATACTGGGTGCACTCGAAGTGAAGAGGGTAGATCCATCTCATAAGCCACACTGTTAACTCTTCTCCTGACTGGAAAAGGCCCCATGAATCTAGGTCCCAGTTTCCGTGAGGGGCATGAGAGCTTCAGGTTCCTGGTAGAAAGCCAGACCGGATCTCCAGGTTTCAAGTCCAGCTCCCCCCGCCTCCTCCTGTTGAAAACCCGTTTATTATATTCCTGTGTCTGGGACAGAGTCTCCTGAAGGAGTTTGTTATTCCTTTCAAGAAAGTTGGTGATGTCTTGCGTGGCCGGCACGGCACTTTCAGGTAACACCTTGGGAAGGAAGGAGGGGTGGAAGCCGAGGCTCGCCCAGAATGGTGACTGGTTGGTGGCTGAATGGACCGAGTTGTTTTAGGCGAACTCGGCTACTGGTAGCAGGGAGACCCAATCATCCTGAGCAAACGAGGAGTAGCAGCGCAGGTACTGCTCCAGGATCTGGTTTGTTCTCTCCGTCTGGCCATTGGTCTGAGGATGGTAAGCGGAGGAGAAGGCTAATTCAATTCCTAAGACTGAGCACAACGCCTTCCAGACCCTGGACGTAAACTGCACTCCTCGATCAGACACGATGCTGGTTGGGAGGCCATGGAGGCAAACAATTTCTTTGATAAAAGTCTCTGCCGTCTGGACTGCCGAGGGTGTGTCTTTCATGGGGACGAAATGTGCCATTTTTGTCAGGCGGTCGACTACTATGAAGATGGTGGAAAATCCCTCCGACGGGGGTAATTCCACTATAAAATCCATGAAGAGTTGCGACCATGGGCGTTCAGGGATGGCGAGTGGATTAAGAAGCCCCCAGGCTTTGGTTCTGTCAACCTTGCTACGAGCACAGACGGGGCAGGCCTTCACGTATTCCCTGCAGTCCTTATCGGCTGTTGGCCACCAGAATGACCTGGAGAGTAGGTCTGCAGTTTTGCGACCTCCAAAGTGTCCCGCCAACTTATGGTCATGGCATAGTTCCAGAGCTGCTAGACGTTGCCCTTCAGGGACAAAAATTTTCGACCCGAACCGCCACAGCCCATCTCGCAGAATCACCCTGGGATCCGGTGCGGTAGAGGTCCTCTTGGATCAAAAGGAAATTACTTGCTGGGAGGATGGTATTAGGCGGAGAGGTGTCCCCTGGTTCCAGGAACATCCGTGACAGGGCGTCCGGCTTCACGTTTTTAGACCTGTAAGTAATGTGAAGCTGGAAGCGGGAGAAGAAAAGGGCCCATCTGGCCTGACAAGGTTTAAGTCTCCTGGCAGTGCATAAATACTCCAAGTTTTTATGGTCTGTAAAAACTAGGACTGGGTGTACGGCTCCCTCCAGCAGGTACCGCCATTCTTGGAGAGCAGATTTTATGGCGAGAAGCTCCCTATCCCCCACATCATAGTTGCGTTCAGGGGGTGTCAGTTTCCGGGAGTAAAAGGCAATTGGATGCAGTGCCGCTTTTGGTCCTTGTCTTTGGGACAGGACCGCTCCGACTGCCATCTCTGAGGCATCCACTTCCAGGATGTAGGGCGAAGCAGGGTCAGGGTGTCTCAGGATCAGAGTAGAGGTGAAGAGCTTCTTGAGTTGCTGAAAGGCCGCCTGCGCCTCAGGGGTCCAGTGGAAATGGGAGGTCTGCTTCGTCAGTTGGGTGATGGGTGTGATTACCGCCGAGAACCCCTTGACGAACTTCCAGTAAAAATTGGCAAAGCCAACAAAACGCTGGACTGCCTTTTTGTCGGTAGGTGCGGGCCAATTCACAATGGCGGAAACCTTCTGGGGGTCCATTGTAATGCCTGAGATTGACAGGATGAAACCCAGGAAGGAGATACTGGAGCACTCGAACACACACTTCTCAGCCTTAGCGTAGAGGCCGTGCTGACGAAGGCGGCTTAGCACACTCTTGACATGGGTTCGGTGCTCTTCTAGGGAAGGGGAGAAGATGAGGATGTCACCTAAATACATCACCACAAACTGATCGAGGAAGTCCCGGAAGATATCATTAACGAGATGCTGAAAAGTGGCTGGTGCACTGCAGAGTCCGAATGGCATGACTAAATATTCATAATGGCCAAATCGGGTCTGGAAGGCCGTTTTCTATTCGTCCCCCTCCCTGATCAGAATGAGGTTGTAGGCCCCGCGGAGGTCCAATTTGGAGAAAACGGTGGCAGAACCTAGCCGCTGGAACAACTCCGGAACCAGCGGGAGAGGGTATCGGTTCTTGACCGTGATTTTGTTGAGGTCTCTATAATCAATGCAGGGTCTCAGGGATTTGTCCTTTTTCTCCACAAAGAAAATCCCGGCCCCGGCGGGGGATGTAGAGGGCCGGATGAATCCCTTAGCGAGATTCTCATACAGATAGGACTTAAGCGCTGCTAGTTCCTTCTCTGAAAGCGGATAAATTCTGCCGAATGGTACTTCTGTGCCTGGAAGCAGCTCTATGGGGCAGTCGTAGGGGCGGTGTGGCGGCAAGACATCTGCCCCTTTCTTGCTGAACACGTCGATGTAGTCGTGGTATACAGCAGGGACCGCTAGGCGGATTTCCGAGTCCGGGTCAGAGTCCGGGCAGGATGCTGCTAGGAGCGAACCAGCAGAAGGTGGGAAGCAGTGGTGCTGACAGTAGGTCGAGCTGAATAGTACGCTGTCAGTGACCCAGTCAATAAGAGGGCACTGTGCTCGGAGTCAGGGCAATCCAAGGATGACTGGAGCCAGTGGGGACGCTATGGCGTCAAGGAGCAGGAGTTCAGAATGACCCTCACAGGTACGAGTCAAGAGGGGGATGGTCTCATGAGTCACCGACCCAGATTTGATGGGCGACCCGTCGGCCAGGTGAAGAGTCATTGGGTGTGCCTTGATCCTGAGGGGTACCTGGTGTAGTGCGGCAAAACCCAAGTCCATGAAACAGCCGCAGGCTCCAGAGTCTATGGCTGAGACGGAGACATCCCCCCTGGGCAGCTGCAGGATTGCAGTCTTGGGATCGGGAATGCTCAGTATCCCTCCTTGGTTGCATGGAGGGGTCCTGCCTGACTTGGTGGGGCAGGTCCGCACTGAGTGTCCCGAGCCTCCGCAATACAGACACAATCCATTGGTAATCGTCTCTGTCGCTCTTCAGGAGGAAGGGTTAGGCGCCGTGGACCGCCCAACCGGGGTACAGGAGGGCGCTCGCAGTAGGAGGAGTACGTGGGGGTGCCAGACTTTTCAGCACAACGCTCCTGCAGTCGGCGTCCAGAGTTGGTGGCACACCCACACGAGCCAATTCATCCTTCAGTGGCTCGGACAGTCCCATCCGGAACTGGAACCGGAGACCCGCATCATTCCATGCAGCGTCTGCACTCCAGTGCCGGAACTCCGCCACATAGTCCTCAGCGGGATGGGGGCCTTGCTGGAGTGCATGGAGGGCAGCCTCTGCAGAAGCAGCTAGATGGGGGTCCTCGTAAAGTCTGGTCATAGCCTGGAAGAACCGGGCAAGGTTGGTGGTCTAGGGAGCCGAGCGCTCTAGTAGGCGGTGAGCCCAGGCCTGTCGTTCACCCCGGAGGAGTGAGATGACCAATCCCACCTTGGTGCTCTCCTGAGAGAAAATACTGGGCTGCAGGGAGAAGAACAGTTCCACAGGAAATGCGAAATGCCCGAAATTTCTTACGGTCCCCTGAAAACCGCTCAGGCAAAGGTACTTCTGGCTCCATGGGTGCTGTGATGAAGGCGTGCTGTGGGAGCTCCCGGACTTGGTCCTCCAGCCGGAGGAAGCCAGAGTGCAGATCCCTCACTGCTTGGGCAAGGCTGGTCATCTGCTCACACAGTTCCTTCGTAAGGGAGGCCCCCTGCGCAGACTCAGGCATGGCTGTCTGATACTGTCACGTACCTGGTGGATGAGTCTGACTTATGCATTAGGTAACCTCCCTTACTACCCTGACTCGGGAACCCCTGGTAGAGTAGACAGGTGGCTCGGGAGTGCAGGATGGCACGAGGGTCGGACTGGGTCACTGGTGTTGGTAGAAGTCCGCTGGAGCACTCGTGCACTTGAAGAAGGGTCGTACAGGCCGGGTCGTGAAACAAGCTGGCAGTGCGGTACAAGAGGAGCAGGCAGATGGATGGTCGGGTTCAAGCAGGGTCGTCAACAGGCGGACAGGCAAGGTACAGGAGGGCTAGGCAAGAGAGTGGTCGTAGGCAGTCCAAAGGTCGGTGCAGGCAGAAATCAGCAAAGTCAGGCAATCCGGGTCACAGGAACAGAGGAATCGATACAGGTCACTCAGGAATACACACTATACGCTGTAGATCAGACAGCACTTGCTGCAGGAAGCAGGAAGTTTAAAATAGCTGCTCACCCCGGAACTAGAGGAAACCACAATCAAATGCAATAAACCCTTAGCACAGTCTTCTAACAATATCTTTCGAACACTACCCATACCACTCCCTAAACGCTTCTTCCAGCTTTTGCACACCAAACTAAATAACTTCCTATGGAAGGGTAAGAAGCCTAGATGAGCCCGATCATATCTCACGAAACACAATCTAGCAGGAGGCACAGGCCTAATTGACTTTGAGGATTACTACTTAGCCTCAATATTGTCCCAAACTAAAATGTGGATGCATCCCGACAAAGGTCTCCTGTGGTGCTCAATCGAACAAGCATCGATTCCCTGCATGCAACTGAGTCCTTGGTTGTTGTACAGCCCTTACCAATCTAGAGTATCTCCATCATTACCACCCTCTATTAAAGCAACAGCACATGCCTGGCACAAACTTATAAACTCCTCAAAGCATATACAAAACAGGATCTCTCCACCTATTCCCATCACCACTCTGACACTTCTGACAACGGATCTTAACATGACACAATGGTTGAGATGTGGTATACACTACATTCAAGATATACTCACAGACTCCAAACCTAAATCCTTCCAACAGCTACATCGGGAATTCAACCTCCCGCAAACTGAAAGGTATACTTACCTTCGAATTAGCCACAGTATCAAAGATATTAAAAACCTAATATATCAAGTCCCTGAGATGGCATGGAAATTTTTAACCAACATCAACTCTACTAGTAAAGGCATCTCCCTCTTCTATAACATACTCCAGAAAAAAAAAATCTTTCAAAAAACGAAACCATATCTCAAATGGGAAGCAGACCTTCAATGCCAATACACTAATGAACAATGGGCTGAAGCTATCAAATCCGTATATAAATGCACCTACAGTTCAGCACTCAGGGAAATGTACCGCAAAATAATGTTGAGGTGGTACATGACACCCGATACAACAGCTAAATTTGGTCCCCAAGCAACAGGCACCTGTTGGAGATGTAATACACAGACAGGGAGCATGTTCCATATATTTTGGGGGTGCCCTATGCTACATCCCTTTTGGAAAGCAATTTTCCGCATTCTCAATGACACAACCAAACTTCACTTGACTCAAACACCAGATCTGGCACTATTAAACTTAGGAATTGAGGCTATACCCCCAAGCCAATGGCTAATAGTAACTCATGTCCTCCTAGCGGCGAAATTAAGTATCACAAAAACACTTGAACAATGGTCCCCATGGATGCGCTGGTTAGCAGACACAGATTTAATGACACTATTGTAACCTAGATCTAAAATACTACCTTGAGGTACATATAGATCCTCCTTACACAGTCTACTCTAGCCAATATTATACCACGATACCAAGGTGCTCCCCCAATCACAGCAGCTCCCAGTAGGGGTGTCGTGTGGGGAGCTTTGTGACCACTCAGCAGATGGACCTGAAGCAAAGGGCTACAACTAACTTGTTCTAGATATAGTGATACAATAACAAAGTACCTTACCATGTTAAGGACTTGTTTTTAAGCTACAAGGTATGATATTCTCAACTCGAATGTACCTGTACTTATACTGTAATATGCAACTATCCTGAATATACTGTATTTCTTATTGATTTACAAGTGAAACATTAAGAAAGTAACATTAATATTCTTGTAATAAAAATCTAATGAGTAAAAAAATAAATAAATAAAATAAATCCAAACCAAACCGAAGGACTTGGAATGGATGGAGTGGGGACCCTACGCTGTTTTTTTCCTTGATTTTTTAAGTATATTGCTGGGAGCCGGCAAAACATTAAAGCCGCAAGCAATTTTAGATTACTTTTTTTCTTTAGAAATGTAATTTTGCTGCGGCACTGTTCTAAACATCACACAGATGTGCCACTTTACAGGCAGACTAAGGGGACCCCCCCAGGCACAATATTTAAAGGAATATTTAATTCTTATTGTTTCACTTTAAGCATTATTAAAATCCCTGCTCCTGAAAAATGGATTCTTGTAAAAACTTTTTTTGTATTGATACATGTCCCCTAGGGCAGTACCCGGGTCCCCATACACTTTTTATGGCAATAACTTGCATATAAGCCTTTAAAATTAGCAGTTTTGATTTTTCATGTTTGTGTCCCATAGACTTTAATAGGGTTTGCATGTTCGCACAAATGTTTTGCCTGGTTGCATGTTCTGGTGCGAAGTTATTTTGTGGACATGATATTAGGATGATACTAATATATTCGGCACCTCATCCCAAGTTAAACATATAGAACAGAAGAGATTTGGGATTTTCAGGGTACCAGCAAGGAATTTGCATACACAAAGATTTAAAAGCATAACATTTTATTGTATTAAATATAAAAACTCTAGAAAATTAATTTAAAAGAGATACACCAACTGGTGTAATAACATTCAGGCTCAATATTGCTTTGGATGGCGATCACTGAAACGTAGAATAATGTCCCAATACATTTCGCAAACCTTGTGTTCTTCAGGTTATATATTTAACCATCGCATTACAGGTGAGCTCTAACAAAGACAAAATATGATATCAGACAGTGTTCATACATATATCATAGATACCATTCAGAATGTAATTACATTAGTTTGCTCTGACCATATCCCAAAAGACTCACCAAACGGTCACCCCAGAAGTGCCCCCAGCTCCGTCCACATGAAAGGCTGGGAGAAGGCTATGTGCAGCTACAGGGGGTATAGGAGGACCAAGCTATATATGAAACAACAACAGAGTATAAGTCTATAAACCAAACATAGTATGGGACTTATCTTAACTAGTCCCAATCAAGGGCTAACCAGCCTCACAACTAGGTACTTACTATTGTGAAGTTTAGTCAAACTGTAATGAAAAGGGGTGCCACAATGGAATGGGATGAGTTAAAAATCAGCCATCAGTAATAAAATTTTCTGGTGCGAACTGAACCAGGGGATGTTCGGCCCATCCCTAGTCTGCGGAAATGAGGAGACACTGGTGCCTGAAGATCCTACAGAATCCAGCATTTTAGGGAGTGGCAGGTTCCAGGTGCCTGTGACTCAACCCTGTGACTCAACCCTGTGACTCAACCCCATGACTCAACCCCATAACTCAACCCCATGGTTCAATCCACTGAACCCTACATCACTAGAGTATGGGTAAAGAAAGGAAACACAGTGCTCGGCAAGGTACCAGGAAATCATCAATCCCGGAAGTGGTGGAGTCTGCAGAATATGTAGCCATTGGTGCCTCTTTACTGCTGCAGAGATCTGCAGGGGGACAGCAGGAGAGGGGAGTATTCAATGTTTTCTTTTCAGTGGGCAAATACATGTAAAGCTGTATTTTAGCTCCCAGTCACTTTAATGAATCCCTGAATGTGTCCAGGTTATCAACCCAGATTTGGAGTACTTAGAACTCAATGCTGTCTTGTATTGAAAATAATAATATATTTTGATTGTAATCCCCACTTTTGCTGTATTCCAGTTGAGCAAGATTTTGGCATCTTAAAGAAGAAAATCTAATTACCAGGCAGGCAGAGATCCATTTTTAGTGCAGTGTACTTAGAAACCGCAGTACAGTTTTATATTAGGGAACGTACCATTTGTCTGGCTGGTTTAGATTAGGACAACACATGGAGACAAGTGAAATTTAATGCTGCGTGTATTTACAATTTCTGTAGATTTAATTTTGGTTTGATGTCACTGTCAAAGCCACAACAAACTGGGAGAACTATTGAGAGCTGCAATTAGGATGTAGTAATCCCCCACTTACTGGGAAGAACACAGTATTTCATTGTGATCAGATGGAGATGGTCCCAGAACCTCACAGTATCACCATTACAGTGTTCTGATAGCAATGCGGTCACAAGAAAATAGTGGCACTTCGGTCAGTAAAATTACACACTGCGTTACTAGGTTGAGCAGATGAAAACAAAACAAAACATTTGTTCCCTAACTTGTAAATAGGAATTATGTTGGCGGGCTGATTCGGCAAGAAAATTGAGTGGTTTAATAGAAATAATTTGGAAAATGTGAAAGTGCGTGGTTTTTCTGGGAGTCCCTCACCCTTGACCTATGTTAATAAATGTAAAATTATTTAAGTGAACAATCGTAAAGTGTTCTATATTAATTATTAAAACAGTACTGATTTTTGGTAAATTGTGCAGAAATTGTAACCATTCATGCATAAAAATGCATAAAAAATCTTAAAAAATTGCACACGGTCTCGTGATAAAGAAAAATGCACAATTAAATAGTGAGATACAGAAAAAAATATATATATAGGAGTTAATATATATAAAAAATCCTTAAAAAATAATACACTATCCAGTAATGAAAAAGGTCAGATAAAGGAAGACTCTGGGGTTGATTTACTAAAGCTGGAGAGTGCAAAACCCGGTGCAGCTGTGCATGCTAGCCAATCAGCTTTTAAGCTCAGCTTGTTCAATCAAGCTTTGACAATAAAACCTTGAAGCTAATTGGTTTCTGTTTGGAGCTGCACCAAATTTTGCACTTTCAAAATTTTGTAAATCAACCCCTTTGTGTGTATAAATGTGAAAAAAAGGAGAGAAATCCTTTTTAATTGCGCTCCTCTGTAGAGATGTCACTCACTGAGATAATTTAGGGGGCTTACCAGATGGAGTGGACCTATTTGGTTTATACAAAACTAGGTCATGCAGGCTTTGGTGGCAATACACCCAAACTTCCTATATAATATGAAGGGACTCCTCTTCTTAGTACCCTCCACCGTGAAACCACCGCAAAATATGTATGGGAGGCTTACCAGATGGGGTGGACCTATTTAGCATACGCCAACATAGGTTATACAAACTTTGGTGTTAGTACACCCAATGGTAATCCTGTGGTTGCTATTGTCCCTTTAAGTAGAGCTGGGAGGCTAGGATATCCTCAGACATATCAGGTGATTCATTTTTAACTTGTACTCCAAATCACAGATAGTTTGTAAAGATTCCTCTTGCAGACCATTGATATTTCATAATGGAAAGAGAATTGGACCAAACATAGTGTGATACCGTAAAAACCAGCTAATTTATTAAACACAATTAAAAACACTCACATTTTAGCAGATGCATTGCGCTCATCTCAAAATACAGGTATGGAATAAAGCAGCGGAACCGACATGTTTCGTCTTAATAGGACATCATCCCGAGATTATTGAGACGAAACACGTTTTTATGGTATCACACTACGGTACGGTAACACACTATGTTTGGTCCCATTCTCTTTCCATTATGAATGGTCTGTGAGAGGAATCTTTACAAACTATCTGTGATTTGGAATACAAGTTAAAAATAAATCGCCTGATTTGTCTGAGTATATCCTAGCCTCCCAGCTCTACTTAAAGGGACAGTAGCAACCACAAGATTACCATTGGGTGTACCAATACCAAAGATTGTATAACCTATGTTGGCGTATGCTAAATAGGTCCACCCAATCTGGTAAGCCTCCCATACATATGTTGTGGTGGTTTCACAGTAGGGGTTACTAAAAAGAGGAGTTTGGGTGCATTGACACCAAAGCCTGCATGACCTATGTTGGCATATGCTAAATAGGCCCACCCCATCTGGTAAGCCTCCCATACATATTTTGTGGTGGTTTAATGGTGGAGGGTACTAAGAAGAGGAGTTTGGGTGTATTGACACTAAAGCCTGCATGACTAGTTTGGTATAAGCCAAATAGGTCCACTCCATCTGGTAAGCCCCCTAAATTATCTCAGTGAGAGACATCTCTACAGAGGAGTGCAATGAGAAGAGGATTTCTCTCCTTTTATCACATTTATACATATAAAGTCTTCCTTTTTCTGCACCTTTTCATCACTGGACAGTGTGTTATTTTTTAAGGATGTTTTATATATATGAACTCATATATATATATATATATATATATATATTTTTTTTTTTTTTTTTTCTGTATCTTCACTATTTAATTGTGCATTTTTCTTTATTACGGGACTGTGTGCAATTTTTAAAGATTTTTTTATGCATTTTTATGCATAAATGGTTACAATTTCTGCACAATTTACCATAAAAGCGGACTGTTTTAATAATTAATATAGGACACTTTACGATTGTTCACTTAAATCATTTTCCATTTATTTGCATTTATTCACATTTATAGCGCGGCACTTTTGGGTTTTCATTTTGTTACATTTGTCAGTTGTGCCAGCTGCTACACACTAGAGTAAGGGCAGCACGGTATTTTTACACTAAATAGTTCTTGATCTATGTTAACCAGACTCAAAACTAAGCCCCACCAGGCAATTCATCCTTGGGCGCATACAGCCCTAAACGTTTTTTACCACTCAGTACATTGGCCAGCCAGTGATGGCTGGTGGTATATTTGGGGGGGGCAAACAATGCACCCACAGCCACCCCCTCACCATTCGGTTGGGTTACCCCGCATCCCACCCCGTAGGTGGGTCGGTCAGGTCTGCACACAACCACCACAACCATTGGTCGGTCAATAGCCCCCACACATACCCGCTTCCTCTCCTCCAGTCAAGTTCCTCAACCCCAAACTCGCACATCCTTGTCTTTATGCTTTGCTTTGTGCACTGGTCCAAATCATTTGGCGGAGGGGGGATTATGGCGTGGGGTTGTTTTTCAGGGGTTGGGCTGGGCCCCTTAGTTCCAGTGAAGGGAACTCGTAAGACGTCAGCATACCAAGACATTTTGGACAATTTCATGCTCCCACCTTTGTGTGAACAGTTTGGGGAATGCCCCTTCCTGTTCCAACAAGACTGTACACCAGTGCACAAAGCAAGGTCCATAAAAACATGGATGAGTGAGTTTGGGGTCTAGGAACAGGACTGGTCTGCACAGAGCCCTGACCTCAAGCCTATAGAACACCTATGGGATGAATTAGAGCGGAGACTGTGACCTGGGCCTTCTTGTCCAACATCAGTGCCTGACTTCACAAATGCACTTCTGGAAGAAAGGTCAAACATTCCCATAGACACTCTCCTAAACCTTGTGGACAGCCTTCCCAGAAGAGATGAAGCTGTTATAGCTGCAAAAGATGGGCCAACTCAATATTGAACCTAAAGACTAAGACTGGGATGCCATTAAATTTCATGTGCGTGTAAAGGCAGGCGTCCCATCACTTTTGGTAATATAGTGTATATAAGTTTACTGGGATTTGATTATTGCCCCTTTTCATGATGATCTATACTGTGCAGAAAATACAGCAACCAATCATCATTTTATGTTCTCACTTCTGTATAATGGTCAGCTGTGAAATACGATTGGATGAAGTGGGTTACTGAACGCTGCATATTATCACTGCCTTTTACACTTCTTACTATTGAATTATCTTGTATATCTTTCAGATTACAAAGTTCACTCTTTAGATAATAAATCCCCATTCCTGCTTTGATGTTTATTTTAAAGTTTTAAACTGTAATGAGTTACTAGAAAAGTTCTTGGCACTTTTCAGCTTTTACTATAACACTTGTCAACGTAACTTAAACAGAAATCAGAATGCATTATATTCATACTGATACTTCTGCATTTCTTAATAAAAGCAACACAGATAATGGTGAGCCGACATGATGTGGTTGTACATAAAGTTTTTATCTTCACACATGACGACTCTGGTGATATCAGCATTTGTGTAATGCGACTGTAATTTGTGCACTCTCCAACAATGAGGTAAGGCTTCTGTACTTTAAATATTCTTGGACTGGAATGGTTGTCTAAAACCAATCCGACAGCAAGTCTATAATAGCTGCAAATTATCTCTGTACCTATCTATAAAATGTAACAATGTGAAGCCACAAGGTTTGAAATGCTCTGGTAATGTATGTTATTTGTAGATATGGTGATTTGGTGTTCCTGCTAGGTTTCTGGCAATATCTCTCTGTTGTGGTCTTTGCTTTTGCCTCCTTTCTCAAGCCTATGGTAAAGTTGTTGCCAGTGCTGGGGCAAGGTCATCCAACACCCAGGGAAAAGATACCAAACTGTGCCCTCCCTCCCTTAGGGTTGGGGTCAGGGCACCCCCCATCCCTGCAATAATCCATTGCACCCACGGCCACCGACCCTCCTGCCCACCCCTTGTCTCAGCCATGGATGTTACTCTGAGCTAGGGATAAGCTTCAGGTTCAATTTGAATATGGGTTCAACCTGAACCCAGCCTGATGGTGAAAAAGAAAACAAACTGGCCATACTGCTAACATTTGACAGAGATCTTTCACAAGTAACAATGTCTATAGTCTCATCTTGTACACATGTTAGCTTACAAAAGTAGTGATATGAATAATCTATATCAGTTGCGTAGAGGATCGGACATATACAATATTATTGCACAAAACACAAAAACACTATTATTGCGTAAATGGGAAGTAGGGGGTTAGAATTGGAGGAGGCCTCCAGGAGGCATCCCTAAAGGGAATAAGCTGTGCCTCAAGGATATTTCCCACACCAATTCAAAACAAAAGGGTGATCTGTGCTGATTGAATATTCTGTTCCAACGATGTGTCTCGTCCATTGCGTAGGAGGATGTTAACAGATAGAGAAACTAAACAAGATAAGTGATAATGGAAAGGTTAAAAGACCAAGAACGAGAAAGGGGGAAGTCAGAGAAGGGGAGAGGAAAAAGGAGCTTATGGATGTTTCGGTTTCTTTTAATGTGTGGATTGCATGGGTTGTTACCGACATGTGGTGGAAATTACATGTCAATAACTCCTTTAGAAATATATTTACCTAGAAAAATGGTGACGTGTTCAATACTTATTTTACCCACTGTATGTGACATATTGGGGTTTATTTACTATAGCACCATGGGGGAACAAATGGTCACAAACAACTAAAATCCCTAGAAAACGACTAAATCTAGTCAGAAAAGGTATTCACTAAAGCCCTGATCCACTAGTATGGTACGAGGTTTGTAATAAAGGTACATGTTAAGGGAACGAAAATGGTGCTGATCAAAAAATCAGTCAGTGACGACAAACCCACGATATCACTTAAGCTAAGACGTTGATAAAAGAGGGAGTCCCGAAATCACTTATGGAAAAGACTGATCTAAATCAGCAAAAGATCCCTAAAATCAACAAACACTGGTAAACAAGGGGGTACCACGATATCATTTATTTGGGGTTATACAGTGTATGTCACCCATTTTATTCATAACTTGTGCAGTGGTAAAAAGATCCATTTATATAAAGAT
>BLSH010151925.1:233858-261076 GCA_018402905.1 Glandirana rugosa | reverse complement strand
ACTGCACCCTTAGTGTTAACCCCTTCACTGCCAATGACATTTACACAGTAATCAGTGGACATTTAAATTTCTGATCGCTGTGTAAATGTCATTGGTCCCAAAAATGTGTAAAAAATGTCCGACATTTCCGCCCCAATATCGCAGTCCCGATAAAAATCGCAGATCGCCGCCATTACTAGTAAAAAATAATAATAATAATAAAAACGCCATAAATCAATTCCCAGTTTGTAGACGCGATAACTTTTGCGCAAACCAATCAATATACGCCGATTGCGATTTTTTTTTTTACCAAAAATATTAGAAGAATATATATCGGCCAAAACTGATGAATAATTTTTTTTAATGGATATGTACTTTAGCAAAAAGTAAAAAATATTGTTCTTTTTTGCAAAATTGTCGCTCATTTTTTGTTTATAGCGGCGATCAGAAATGACGCAGAGGTGATCAAATACCACCAAAAGAAAGCTCTATTTGTGGGAAAAAAAGGACGCAAATTTTATTTGGCTACAACGTCACACGACCGCGCAATTGTCATTCAAAATGCGACAGCGCTGAAAGCCAAAAATTGGTCTGGGCAGGAGGGGGGTTTAAGTGCCCAGTGAGGAAGGGGTTAATGTAATAGTAAAATGAATACAGATCAGGACGTAGTCAAAAACAGAAGCCAGGGTCAGGAAGCCAAAACAGGTAATCAGACAAGCCAGGATTGGGAAGCCAGGAATCAGCGTTGTCAGAAGCCAAAGATCAGGATCAGGAACCAGAAGAAAGGTCAGCCAGGCAAAATAATAACAGAAACACAGCACAGACATGCTGGATATGTTGACCAGGCAGGCACAAAAGGAATGAGCAAGGCAGTTTAAATAGCCAGAAGGGGCTGGCTATAGGCTGGACTAATGAGGCAGGTAATGGTAACCAGGTGAGTCACTGCCCTGACAACCACTAGATCAGATAGGCTGGATATGGACCTGTTTTCAAATACATTTTTCTGCAAATCTGCCACTTTCCTTAAAAGAATACTTGGTGATCTTGCCATGGAGGCTTTTGTTCAGACACTTCCTGTTATAGAGAGATAAATGTCTCTTAATTGTTCTTCTACGCTGTCAAGCTGTCACATGCCCCAATGGTGGTGGTTGCAAGCCACTGTCCAAACAAATAATTAGCAGACATGATCCACCATTGTCCATCAGATCATGCGGCTGCACTCATAGCGGTGAGAGCCATTGGCACCTGCTACTGTCAATCAGATCCTGAGAGGAGGGAGTGGGGGTGTAGCCAATCCGTACACATGGCTTGTTATGGGGGCGCATGCATGAGAGAAGGAGCAGAAGATGCCAGAAGAGGAGGGAAGGGGATGCTTAGTGCAATACAATTGCACAGAGCCAGTAAATATAGCATATTTTTTATTTCATTTAAAAAAATGAAGCTTTACAATAAATTTAAACGCAGGGGATCATTTCCTAAAACTAGGGAGTGCAAAATCTGGTGTAGCTCTGCTGAGAAACCCATCAACTTCCAGGTTTAATCGCCAGAGCTTAATTGAACAAGCTGAAGTTAGAAGCTGATTGGCTACAATGCAGAGCTGCACCAGATTCTGAGTGCACTAGTATTAGTAAATCTCCCCCACATTGATTTAACAAAATACATTTCATTCAGTTAGAATTTAGATCCACTTTAACTATGTTACTGGATCCTTTTAAAAAAAAAAAAAAAACAATGCCTGCTATCTAAATTAGGCTTCATGGTATTAGATCTACAGAAACTCTAGTGATCTGTCCTAGTAAGCCCTGTACTCCCTACCCCTCATAACTTCTGTTTTTTTAATCACAGTGATCAGACATAAAGTGCACTTAAACTGTATGTCAGCTTTAGTCCATTGCTTCTGCTTCTACTCTTTAGCAGTCACATTGTGGGAAGATGCATGCACTGGCACCATATTCTGTTGGCCCTAGGTTCTTATAGGGAACCTTAAGACCCCTTTCACACCAGAACGTTTTTCAGACGCTTTTGGGCTAAAAATAGCGAATGAAAAGTGCCTGAAAAACTACCCCCCATCCACCCTAGTGTGAAAGCCCGAGTGCTTTCACACTGGGGTGGTGCGCTTGCGGGACGGTAAAAAAGTCCTACAAGCCTCATCTTTGGGGCGGTGGGGGGGGGGGGGTGTATTCACAGCTCCTCCACGACCCCTGCCCATTGAAAACAATGGGGCAGCACTCCCGAAGCGCCTGAACACTGCTTTGGTAGCGCCTCTAACTGCCACTTTTAACCCCTTTTTAACCCCTTGTGGGGGGTCAAAAGTGAACCGTTGCCGCCTGAATAGCGGTGCTAAAGCGCCGCTATAAACAGCGGTAAACCGCCGCAAATTAGTGGTGTTTTACCACTAATGCTCGGCCGGCTCTGGTGTGCAAAGGGTCTAGAGTCATCAATCCCAATTCAGGGCTGAATTGAATATGCATTAATAGGCTGAGCTTAATACCTTAATACCCTCATATTCCTTCTGTATTGAACTGTATTGTAATTGTACTGTCTCTTTTTTATTGTAAAGCACTGAGCAAACTGTTGACACTATATCAATCCTGTATAATAATAATAATAATAATAATCATAATACCTGAGAGCCAGACTGTACCAGTCTTTCAGGCAATGAGTGGTCAAAGTCAAGCCAAGGATCAAGCCTGCAGGTTGGATATAATGCCAAGGAATAATGGTAAAATGTAGTTAGGATCAAGCTAAAGGTCAGTACCACTAGCTGGACACCAGAACAAAAAATAAGAACAGAAATCGGGGTCATCGGTCATAGCAAAGATCGGGGTAGGGAGAGATTACTTAATGTCAAGACAGTCAGAGTCACCAATGAGAAATCAGCAATTTTGACTATATAGGAAAAAACTCAAACTGCACTCTGCAATCCAACTCGGGAATCTGGGTCTCCTTAAAAGACATACTGGCCTATATGAGCAATGATGTGTATGTGCCTGGACACACTGGAAGATGCATTTGGTAGAGAAGCAGAAACAAAAGCAGAAACAGCACACTTGATTGCTGTAGGAAGAATATAGCCTTGTTAGCAGGGAGAACATCAGTTCTGGATACATTGGGGTTGATTGACTAAAGGCAAATAGACTGCGCACTCTGCAAGTGCAGCTGCTCTAGAGCAGTGGTCTCCAAACTGCGGCCCAAGGGCCAGATGTGGCCCTTTGCTTGCCTTTATCTGGCCCTTGGGGCACTATTCTTTTCACTGATACAAAATACTATTCTGCCATCTGACACTGACAATGGAGCATGGTTTCTCCCACTGACACCACTAATGGGGCACTATACCTCCCCCTAATACCAGATGTTTACTTCTACTGATGCCGGGAAAATTTCAATTTCTGCTGGCCACAGTCCCGCCCTCCTAGAGTCTGAAGGACAATAAACCGGCCCTTTGTTTAGAATGTTTGGAGACCCCTGCTCTAGAGCGTAGTATACAGGGTTAGCTTCACTTGCAAAGAATACCCAATCACATGTAAGGAAAAGAAAAGGTTTCCCTCATTTACTAAGCTCTGGAGCACTTGTAGAGAGCAACGGCATTTGCAAAGTGCACTATTTTCCTTTAGTAAATCAACCCCATTGCTCTTTTTGTTTAAGTTGGAAATTTTGACATGCAAATAGTTTCTATTTGAATAAAGCATGCTGTAATGTCCAGCTCTTAGAACAGTTTTTTTTTTTTTATTCCTTTTGGTCCTCCCCACTATAATCTGTGGACCAAATCATATCAAGTTAGTTATAGCAACCACTTTATTCTATACACATAGGAGCATGTTTGTGTTCAGTCAATGAAATATGAAGAGAGTAGAAGACAGAAGGACACTACAAAGTCAAATGGTAGAAAGAAATGTAATTAAATACACGTAAATATGAAGATTAGCAATTCAATCAATAACAGGAATCCATAACAAGTAAAAATGTGTAAAGGTCGAAGTTATGCTTTAAAAAGAAAGTATTTTTATATATGGCCTTCATTTATTTACATGATCAGTGCAAAAAAAAAGATTAAATAATTATTGGTTAATAAAGTAGTCATAAAGCATTGCATATGGATAGTTTATACTCTGAAATCCTGCCAGCATGTGGAGCTCTGGGCTCCTTTTCAGATGTTTCACCTGTTTACCTTACAAGATACCTTGTTTATCTTTTCTTACTGGCTTTCTGAAATTAAGGTGCCTACAGAGCTAAAAAACTAAAGTCAGAGCAATAAATCTTCTCCCTCTCCTTTCAAACTGTTAAGTTTCAATCAGAGATAGTCTGAAAGGAAGCAGCTTTTGCTGTGTTGGCTCTGGAAGGCCCATAAGGCTTTCAACACTTTTCGTTATAGGTCTACAGCAGGGGTCTCAAACTGGTGGCCCTCCAGCTGTTGAAGAACGACAAGTCCCATGAGGAATTGCAAGGCTGACAGTTAGAAGCATGACTCCCGCAGGCAGAGGCATGATGGGACTTGTAGTTCCGTAACAGCTGGAGGGCCATCAGTTTGAGACCCCTGGTCTACACTATCTTAACCACTTGGGCACTTAAACCCCCTTCTTGCCCAGGCCAATTTTCAGCTGTTAGCACTGTCACACTTTGAATGACATGCAACACTGTACCCATATGAATTTTTTATACTTTTTTTTCCCACAAATAGAGATTTCTTTTGGTGGTATTTAATCACTGCTGGGTTACTTATTTGTTGCTAAATAAATGAATAACCGAAGAAAGACCGACATTTTGGAAAAAAAACAGTTTCATAGTTTGTTATAACATTTTGAAAACAGGTAATTTTTCTCCTTCATTGATATGCGCCTGTCACGTACCTGGTGGTGGAGTCTGACTAATGCAGTGGGCAACCTCTCTTACGACCCTGATTCCTGAACCCCTGGTAGTGTGGACAGGGAGCTTGGGAGTGCAGGGAGGCACGAGGGTCGGACTGGGTCACAGGTGGTGGTGTGATGGTCCGTGAGGTGCTCGTGCAAGCTGAAGCATGGTGGTGTAGGCCGGGTCGGTAATGGGTTGGCGGAGCAGTACAGATGGGTCAGGCTGAAGAGTAGTCAGGTGCAAGCAGAGTTTGTTAACTAGCGGGCAGCGAGGTACAAGGGAGCAGGCAGAAGAGTGGTCGTGGAAGCCGGGGTCGGTGCAGGCGGAGATCAATAGCAGAGTCAAGGCAAGCCGGGTCACAGGAACAAACAATCAGGATCACAGGTTGCTACAGGAACACACAAACGCTGTAGAACGGACAGCACTTGCTCACAGGAAGCACACTGTTAAAATAGAGTTGCCCGGCACCACCTCCTCCGGGAGCTTGAGGAAACAACAATAAAATGCACACACGTCCTCAGCACAATCTTTTTCTAACATTGCCCCCCCCAAGGGGCAGCCTCCGGATGCCCAAACGGGCTAGTTTAGCAGGGTTGTTCTCCTTGAAGGATCGGATGAGTTCATCCACATGAATGTTATCTGCAGGCTCACAGGAGTTTTCTTCTGGGCCGTAGCCCTTCCACTTCACTAAGTACTGAACCGTGTTACCCCTCTTCCGGCAATCTAGGATAGCCTCCTGTTCGTACTCCTCTTCGCCGTCTACTAGGATTGGGCCTGGTGGAGCTGTCCTCCGTCCCAGGAAGGGGTCTTTAGTCACCGGTTTGAGTAGCGTGACATGGAACACAGGATGGACTCGCATGGACGGAGGAAGGACCAGCTCGTATGCCACCTGGTTGATCCTTTTCTTCACGGGAAACGGTCCCATAAACCTTGGTCCTAATTTCTTGGGCGGGCAGGAAAGTTTTAGGTTTTTCTTTGCTAGCCAAACTCGGTCACCCGGTTGCCGGTCCAATTCCCCCCGCTTCCCCTTGTCAAAGGCCTTCTTGTTGAGCTCCTGGGTCCGGGAAAGTGTCTCCTGTAGCAATTGACTATTCCTTACAAGGAATTCAGTGATGCTTTGGGCCGCTGACACCAAACTTTCTGGACTCAAGCTGGGTAGGAAGGTAGGATGGTAGCTGAAATTCGCCCAAAACGGAGATTGTTTCGTGGCTGAATGCACCGTGTTGTTGTAGGCGAATTTGGCTACCGGAAGCATCGAGACCCAATCGCCCTGGGAGAAAGAAGAATAACAACGGAGGTACTGCTCCAGGGTTTGATTAGTTCGCTCAATCTGGCCATTCATCTGTGGGTGATAAGCAGACGAGAACGATGGGTCAAAACCCAAAACCTGAGCATATGGCCTTCCAGACCCGGGACGTGAATTGTACTCCACGATCAGAGACTATATTGGTGGGGACTCCATGAAGACGGACAATTTCCGTGATGAAGGCTCTTGCCGTTTCTGTAGCAGACTGGGTACCCTTCATGGGTATAAAATGGGCCATTTTAGTGAGGCGGTCCACGACCAGAAAGATGGAATTGAAGCCGGCCGAGGGAGGCAATTCGACTATAAAGTCCATGGATATGTGGGACCATGGGCGTCCTGGAATGGGAAGTGGGTTTAGTAAACCCCAGGCCTTGGCTCTGCTTGTCTTGTTGCGGGTGCAGACTGGACAGACGCTGATGTATTTTTTACAGTCCTCGTCAGCAGAAGGCCACCAAAAGGACCGAGACACTAACTCATGTGTCTTGTGACTACCAAAGTGGCCTGCCAATTGATGGTCATGGCACAGTTTGAGGATAGTCAGGCTTAGTTCCTTGGGTATGAAGACCCTGTCATGATACCACCACAGTCCATCTCTTAGTACCAGTGGAGGGTCAGGTGGTGTGGCGACATGGGTTAAGGCCCACCTGAGTCGGGATAGCAAGTCCTCTTGGGATAATAAGAAGCTTTGGGATGGAAGTATGGTGTCTGGTGGAGCCGGTCTTTCAGAGCCATTAAACATCCTGGATAGAGCGTCTGGTTTTGTGTTCTTCGACCCAGGCCTGTAAGTGATGTGGAGTTAGAACCTTGAGAAAAAGAGTGCCCATCGCGCCTGACGGGGCTTGAGTCTCTTTGCAGTCCGGAGGTACTCAAGGTTCTTGTGGTCCGTGAAGACCAGAACAGGATGCGTGGCTACCTCCAACAAATACCGCCATTCCTCCAAGGCGGACCTAATTGCCAACAGCTCTCGATCTCCAACATCATAATTGGTTTCTGGTGGCGAGAGCTTCCGGGAGAAGAATGTGATGGGGTGAAGGGAAGCCTTGGGACCTCGTCTCTGGGACAGAACCGCCCCCACCGCAGTCTCTGAGGCATCTACCTCCAGGAAATAGGGCAAGACGGGATCCGGATGCTTCAGGACAGGGGCGGACGTAAACAGCTTCTTGAGCGTTAAGAAGGCCTCCTGAGCCTCGGAAGTCCACCAGAAATGGGAGTCTTGCTTGGTCAGCTGAGTGATGGGGGCTATCACAGCGGAGAACCCCTTAATAAACTTGCGATAGAAGTTTGCAAAGCCTACAAACCATTGCACCCCTTTTTTGTCCACTGGTGCGGGCCAGTCCAGGATGGCGGTGACCTTTTGTGCATCCATAGTGACCCCAGAGACAGAGATGATGAGGCCCAAGAAAGGGATGCTGGAACGTTCAAACATGCACTTGTCGGCCTTGGCGTACAGTCCATGCTGTCGCAGGCACCCCAGAACACACTTGACGTGTCTGCGGTGTTCTTCCAGGGATGAGGAAAAAATTAGGATGTCATTAAAATAGATTATGACGAACTGGTCTAGGTAATCCCTGAACACATCGTTTACCAAATGCTGAAAGGTGGCAGGGGCGTTGCAGAGCCCAAAGGGCATCACGAGGTATTCATAATGGCCGAATCTCGTTCTGAAAGCAGTCTTCTATTCGTCACCCTCGCGGATGCGAATGAGGTTATATGCCCCACGGAGGTCTAGCTTGGAGAAAATAGTAGCAGCGCCCAGTCGCTGGAACAGCTTGGGTACCAGGGGCAAGGGATAGCGGTTTTTAATAGTTATCTTGTTGAGGTCCCGGTAGTCGATGCATGGTCTCAGAGATTGGACCTTTTTCTCAACAAAGAATATTTCCGCTCCAGATTTTCATCTAGGTAGGCCTTGAGGGCCTTGAGTTCCCCCTAAGAGAGCGGGTAAATCCGACTGAAAGGTACTTCTGCACCTGGTAGCAATTCAATGGGGCAATCGTAGGTCCGGTGCGAAGGCAACTTGTCCAGGAAATCATGATAAGCTGAGGGAACTGCATCTTGGGTCTCCTGGTCAGGGTCCGAATCCAAACATAAGACAGAGGGAGAAGGCTCCCGGGATGGCTGAAGGCAATGATGCCGGCAGTAGAAGGAGAGGAACTGGACCTCCCCTGTGACCCAATTGATGTCAGGGCAATGTGCCCGCAGCCATGGGAGGCTGAGAATGACTGGGTAGAGCGGGGATGCAATGGCATCTAGGAGCAGGTACTCAGAATGGCCAGTGACAGTCTTAGCTAGAAGTGGAATGGTTTCATGGGTAACTGTACCCGATTTGAGAGGTGACCCATCGGCCAGGCAGACGACCATTCGGTGCACTTTGGATTTGAGGGGAATCTGTTGCTGTGCAGCAAAGGCTAGGTCTACAAAGCAGCTGCAGGCTCCTGAGTCCAAGATGGCTGAAACTTGGATGCTCCCATTGGGGAGTTGAAGAGACAAAGGCAGCACCAGATGGGTTGCCTGGTCGGGTAGAGACAGGACCACTCCCTTGGGGGAGATGGGATCCTTCACTGGGCATGACCTGACACAATGCCCAGAACCTCCGCAGTACAGGCATAGGTTGAGGCTGAGGCGTCTGTGCCTTTCCTCCGGGGTAAGAGGTGTGCATGGATACACAGTAGGCACAGATTGAGACAGGTTCCCCACAGATCGCTCGGCCCTGCGTTCCCGCAAGCGAAGGTCAACCCGGATTGGCCAGGTTGATCAGAGCCTCAAGGGATTGTGGTATTCCTACTCAAGCCAATTCATCCTTCAGAGGCTCGGACAGGCCCAACTGAAATTGATGGCGGAGGGCCGCATCATTCCAGGCTGTATCCGCAGCCCAGCGCCGGAACTCGGCAGTGTAATCTTCTGCTGTGCGTTGGCCCTGCTGGGGAGCGTGGCAGAGCTGTCTCCGCGGTTGCGGCCAAGTGGGGGTCCTCATAGAGCGATGCCATGGCCCGGAAGAAGAGGTGCAAGTCCACTGTTTCAGGAGCTTTCAGCTCCAGGAGGCAGTGGACCCATGCTTGAGGTTCCTCTCGTAAGAGAGAGATAACCAGCCCCACTTTAGTGATTTTCAAGGAAAAGGTGCGGGGTTGCAGCATGAAATACAGTACACAGGCGCTGCGAAAACCCCGAAATTTCCTGCGGTCCCCTGAGAATCGTTCAGGTAAAGGTACCTCTGGCTCAGTGGGCAGAGTGAAAATAAGCTGGTCGGAGCTTGATGCAGCCGACATGGAAAGTTCCTGGACTTGGCTTTCCATCCGGGTGTACCCGTCTTGTAAGTCCTTTATGGCTCGGGTCAGCCCGGTCAGGTGTAGGCATAGCTCCTGCATTGGAGAGGGCCCCTGCACAGACTCAGACATGGCTGTCCGTTGCTGTCACGTACCTGGTGGTGGAGTCTGACTTATGCAGTGGGCAAACTTTCTTACGACCCTGATTCCTGAACCCCTGGTAGTGTGGACAGGGAGGCAGGAGGGTCGGACTGGGTCACAGGCAGTGGTGTGCTGGTCCGTGAGGTGCTCGTGCAAGCTGAAGCGTGGTGGTGCAGGCCAGGTCAGTAATGCGCTGGCGGAGCAGTACAGATGTGTCAGGCTGAAGAGTAGTTGGGTGCAAGCAGAGATCGTTAACTGGCGGGCAGCGAGGTACAAGGGAGCAGGCAGAAGAGTGGTCGTGGAAGCCGGGGTCGGTGCAGGCAGAGATCAATAGCAGAGTCAAGGCAAGCCGGGTCACAGGAACAATCAGGATCACAGGTTGCTACAGGAACACACAAACGCTGTAGAATGGACAGCACTTGCTCACAGGAAGCACACTGTTAAAATAGAGCTGCCTGGCACCGCCTCCTCTGGGAGCTTGAGGAAACAACAATAAAATGCAAACACGTCCTCAGCACAATCTTTTTCTAACAGCGCTGATGAGGCTGCACTGATGGGCACTGATAGGGTGCACTGACGGGCACTGATAAGGTAGCACTGAGGGACACTGATAGGTGGCACTGATGGGCATTGATTGGCAGCACTAGTGGGCATTGATAGATGGCACTGGTGGACAAAGGCTGGTGGCACTGTGGGCACTGGTAGGTAGCATTGGTGGGTACTGATAGGTGGCACTGGCAGGTGTTGGTCATTGGTTAACAGCTGATCACATAGTAAGGGGTTGGGACCAGCCCCTTACTCCGATGTGTGATCAGTCGAGTCTCATAGACTCAGTGATCATAGAGCGTGCGGTGCGCATCCCTGCGCATGCTCGGGAGGATGTCTATTGACTGCCTCCAGGCAATTAAGGCCCACACTGTAGCCGTCATTCGGCTATAGTGCGAACAGGAGGGGGTTCAATTTTTAATTATAAGTAAACATTGTACAGAAATAACACAAAATATTGTTACGCATAATTTTAGGACAATTAATTAAAATAATAAAAAACCCAAACTACTATATTCACCCATTCAATCCATCAATCGACTTGAGTACAACCAACCTGTTGCTATAGCCACTAGCAGTAACATTGTTTTCTGCCAGCTGAGAAGGCACATCCGCCCATCATCCCCCTCCCACCACCAGAATACAATAGCACCATGGGAGTGATTCCCCCATCAATGCTGACTATGTGGTGGAAGGAAATAAAATCCAATAATCTATGGGCTGCCTAACATTTCAAATAATTGAGGCACACTCTGTGATCAGGGAGTCCATGAGACAGCGTGAGAAGAAAAAAAAAGGCAGATTACCAGCTTGTGTAAATGGGACATCAGTCCGTCACTTGGACACCCATTGCTGCCAAGCAGTGCCCACCAGTGCAACCTATCAATGGGCACCAGTGCCACCTACCAGTGTCCAGCAGTGCCACCTATCAATGCCCATCAGTGCCACATATCAGTGTTGCCAATCAGTGCCCACCCATCAGTGCCTCATCATCAGTGCCACCTACCAGTGCTACCTATCAGTGTCACCTACTAGTGCCTATCAGTGCCCATCAGTCTCCCATCAGTGCCACCTACCAATGCACTTCAGTGCTGCCTATCAGTGCCCATCATTGCCACCTATCAGTACAGCCTCATCAGTGCCTCCTGATCGGTGCCCACCAGTGCCGCCTCATCAGTGCCCATCAGTGCCACCTATCAGTTCCAATCAGTGCCGCCTTATCAGTGCCTATCAGTGCAATCTATCAATGCCCATCAGTGCAGCCTATCAGTGCCCATCAGTGCAGCCTCATCAGCACACATCAGTGAAGGAGAACAATTACCCATTTGCAAAATTTTATTACAAACTATGAAAACTGTTTTGTTTTTTTAAAAAAATTTCTGCCTTTTTTTGTTTGTTTATCAAAAAATAAAACCCCCAGTAGTGATTATATACCACCAAAAGAAATCCTATTTGTGTGAAAAAAAATGATAAAAAAAAATTCATATGGGTATAGTGTAGCATGACAATTTTCATTCAAAGAGTGACAGCGCTGAAAGCTGAAAATTGGCTTGGGCAGGAAGGGGGTATAAGTGCCCAGTAAGCAAGTGGTTAAAAAACATCTCCTAGCTCCCTCGGTACACTAAACTGCTCTCTCCCTAATGGTGCTTACTTACCTCCTCCTATTGCACTCCTATCCCGCTGCAGCCTTCCCTGTTGTCTTGAATGTTGGGATGTTGCTCCTGCAGTACAAGTATTTCTTATTCAAGCTTATGAAGCTATGTAGGGGCTGGGGGAATTTTTTTTAAAAAGGTGAGTCTGTCGTATAAGCGAGTAAACTCAGGCATTATCAAGAGGTTTCAGGACACCAGCTAAGTTATTTTGAAGGAAGTCTAAAGAGCTTACATGGCACAATTTTAAAAGGATAAACAAAGCAGAAGAGATGCTATTAAAAGCCACTGGAACGACCAATGGAAAATGTATAATCACCATCCAGTGGGTTTTGCATCTGGAAGTGTGGTCTTCTTTGTACCTATTGCCAATCCTCCTGATCACCCATATTGCTTCCTGCTGCAACATCTTCAAAATTGCAAAGAGCGGGCATGAGAGATGTCACTTAATAATAAGCAGCATATTTACTTTCAACCGAGAGCTGCTACCAGACCGAAGATACACCCACCTGATCTCAGTAGGAGAAGTGTGCTGGTAAGAGTGTGGTTGTCAGCCACCCAAGGTGTGGATTCAAGCATCCCTCTGAAGTCTCATTATATGGCACTCTGGAAATGACACCGTGTGGTTTCGACATTTTCTGGGCATCCAAGTAGGTTCTACCACTTCAATAAGCCCCCATCGTTGTAAATTAAAATGTGTTGAAAATATTTCTGTCTTGTTCACTTTATTAAATGGTTCTCTCTTTTGCTTTTATACGCCTCTAACACGCGGGCTGGTAACACAGGCAGCAAGCCTAATAATTATACATGTGATAAATTTTATGGCTCTCCAATGGGGTGAAGAATTCGGCTATGTTTACCGAGTCTCCCAGCTGTGTTATTGGACCAGAGGCTGTGGAAGAAATAGGAAATCTCCGCTATATTCACTAACATATAGAAACACACTGTTGTTGTTCCTAGAATTTATTTTGTTGATTCAATTTTGTAAAAATAATGAGAAAATAACACATGTATAAGGAATCTCCAAAAAGAATTAAAATCAGAGTGAAAATGTGGATTGATATTGACATAATGGACAGTGGATACTTTGATTTATGACTATCATGGAGACATAGTGGTTAGATAGATTTGTGGGGCAGTGTTTGGACATGGAGTCACTGTTCAATAATGTTTGGGTATTTCACTTTGGCAATTAGGGTTGAAAGAAAATTAGACTTTTTATTTTCCATAAGTTGTTTTTTGCCTAAATGCACTGGGGACAAGGAAATAGGCAAAAATCAAGGTCTTTTTTGGTGGTGTGGGCATTTAATGACTCGTGAGGGTTACAGGAGCTTCTATCCTGGACCTATTGTTGGGTCAAAAATGCCCCTTCCTTTGCTTCATTGTTTAATTTATTTTCACAATAAAAAACAACAAATGAAAAGTAAATAAAAAGTTAAAGCAAAAATTGAAAATAAAGAGTAAAATTAGCGTTTTAAATTACAGTACAAAAGAATTGATCAAATACACACATAAAAGAGTACAAATAAAAATATTAAATAAAATAAACTACTTTAAAAAGGTAATTAAAGTAAAAAAAAAATACATATGTTTAAATTTTCAATTGTTTCATCCCAGTTCTTTAAAATTGTATATACATTTAGTCCCCAGTTCTAGAGATCTCAATCTGCATTCATTATCTTTGTCTATGTCTACAATTCATTCTGTGTCTAAAATTCATTCTACTCTCTCAACAGCCGCCTATTCACTGAGAGCAGAGACTGCAAGTGTAAATGACAAATGCCAATGAAAGAACACCTCCCCAACATCCCTTTAGACATCCTGGATGGCTACTGCATGATTTAGATGTGCGTTGCTAATGAGTTGCTTGATTCCTTTTCCAGAATCAGGTTTGATGGAATATAATCAAGCAACTGATGGGCAGACTGCATTGTCTAATGTCTACACACCATTCAGTGGCTAACTCCCTACTTGAAGCATACACATTTAAAGGGTGCTGGTGTAATGTGCTCCTTCACTCAGACAGAATAGCAGTACAGTGACTGGGGGCACTTCAAGGAATCATGGGAGATGTAGTTTTGCAATCAGTAGGAAGTTGATTTATCACACCCCCATTGCTCGCTAGCTATTGTGAAGAGCTGGAAATACTAAAAAACAGTAGCTGCAGCTTCATGAATGGACTGAGGATATGTACACAGTAAGAAAAATATTTCAACAATACTAATTTTGCGCCAGTAATTAATGATCTTTATAAATATTTAATGTAATGAATGTGACTTTAGTACTACTTTAATGCACAAAAAACCCATACACGCTTAATAAAGAAATAAAAAGAGTTTTTTCACATAAACTAAGCAGCTCAAGGGGTGAATTTAAAAGTTTCTCCTGGGACATACATTTTGGCTATTTTTGCTGCAAAATCAATTATAATAAATCATATCTGCCCCATAGATTCAACATGTCAGAAAACGGGTGTCATCACATTCTAGTCTTGGTGTCTAGTAACACAAGTAGAGTTGAGCGAACCCGGACTGTAACGTTCGGGTCCGTACCAAACTTTCGGGTGTCCGGGACCCGGACCCGAACACGGACATTTCAAAAAACGTTCGGGTTCTAGGTTCTGGTAGTTGTTCACGCATGTTGAATAGCTGAAGGGCAGCCAATCAACAAGCGTTTCACTGGTTTGCCTTTAGAAGCCATCCCAGCCATGCCTACTAATGGCATGGCTGTGATTGGCCAGTGCATCATGTGACCCAGCCTCTTTATAAGCTGGAGTCACAGTGCTGCATGTCACATGCTCTTGGGTTAGTGTAGGGAGAGGAAGCTGTCGGTGTTTTTGTCAGGGAGAGATTGCAGACATTTTAACATCTGATCCTGCATCCTGAGATTACTACTACTGTTGCTCTGAGGGATAGATTGCAGAAATTTGAGATTTAACATACTGCTGCTTTAAGTTGCAGATTGCAGATCAAACTCTGCATAACACAACGATCGCTACGATCATGCACAACGATCAGATTGTTGGAGTAATTTGAGATTTCACATACTGCTGCTTTGAGTGACACATTGCAGATCAAACCCTGCCTAACACAACGATCGTTACGATCGTACACAACGATCAGATTGTGCGATCGTACACAATGATCAGATTGTGGGATCGTACACAACGATCAGATTGTGGGAGTAATTTGAGATTTCACATACTGCTGCTTTGAGCGATCTGACTGCACTAGGTAGAGGCTTCTGCTTAGAGGGACAGATTATTGTTCAAGATCAAGAATCATTGCCTACTCCTATAGGGCCAGCTGTTGCTGTAAGTGACACATTATTGTTCAAAAATCATCTCCTAGTTTATTTGATTTTAATTTATTTTCCCTGTCCCCATTTTTTTTTTTTGTAGGGCACTTGCCCTACTCTTACCCCCATTTTATTTCCTTTTGCAGCCCTCTAGCACTTTCCAGGACTTTGTTACAGCCATTTTTGTGCCTAAAAGTTCGGGTCCCCATTGACTTCAATGGGGTCCGGGGTCCGGGATAACGTTCGGGCAACGTTCGGTGCCGAACTCTGACTTTTTTCCAAAGTTCGTTCGGACCCTCCGAATCCGAACGTCCAGGTGTTCGCTCAACTCTAAACACAAGTCATGGTGAACCACTTTACTAAGTTTGTTTTGAAAGCAAATTCTTTCATGAATATTGCCACTAACTAGGCATTAAGATGTTGCACATTACCCTGTACCACCCAAAAGGCAATGGGCATGTAAGAGGTTCAATTACACCCTGATACAATGGCTGCGAAGCTTCGCACATGAAGCAAAGGAAATGGACCTATTAATTAACTGTAGTGGCCTGGAAATACAACCATGCAACACAATCATTGACCTCCTGCTTACTTACTTACTATGTTGAGTTCAGCCATACTCTCAGGGAGCTCAAAGACCTATGGGTCACCGAACCCACAGAAGAACTTGAACACACTCTGACTTCCTGGATTTGGGAGTGTAAGTAACTGTTGTTTGAAGTCCAACGGTTCATTAAAAACCAGTCATGGGAGAAGCAGGGAGAGTTGAAAGTAATAGACTTTGCCCATTAATTTGAGGACATAGTGCTATTTTGCCATAAAGGTGCACAACAGCAAGGACAATTGCAAGAGAAGTCCCTGGATTTGAACTACAACAGCCTACTATATGTATTCCAGTCTACATATCCAGAGAAAAGAACCCCATCAAAACCGAAACACCTAAACCGTAAACTCCTCAAAACTACCTAAATCCACAGAGAGCCCATAACAGGATTTTTAAAGAACCTGTCCAAGTTCATGAGCCCCAAACGTCTTTACCACCAGAGATTTAATGGTGACTTCTTCCTGCTCTTCCACCACTATCTTCAACATAGTGGCCAAGCCAAGATCAAATATGATGGAGCAGGCAGGAGCAGAGTCAGTAGTACAAGCCAGATATCAAACCAGGAGATCAGAATAACAGGGCATGGCAAGCCGGGTCAGTAACAGGAGGTTCCTGAGAAGATCAAGATACACAGAAACACAGGAACACAGGGAAGCTGATGATAATATGATAATTCAGCAATCTGCAGGTCTCAGCAGCAGGTATAAATTGGCCAGAAGGCACCAGCATCTGTCACATTGTGCGCGCACATCTGCAAGCACGCATGTGCACGGGAGTCCGCCCAAAGTGGCCATGAAGGGTGCTGGTAAGATTGCCAGTTCATTGGCCATTTCCCTGGCAATAATAGGATGCAGCTTCCACAAAGGCCCCAGCTGTTGTGAGAAGTCCCTCCCTGATTGCTATAAGAGTTCTGCAGTTCCAGTGGGGTGGTGCTTTGTCATTGGACCTTGCATCCCTTCAACTGTTCACCTGTATTACCTAGGGTTGCCACCTTTTCTTCAAGCCAATCCTGAACTCTTTAGCAGCCTGGGACACCTTTGGGTGCCCCAAGTAGAAAAGTAATGCGGTGCGCATAGCATGCCGCAGCGAACAGTGAGTGTGGCCAAATTGCTCTTGCTGACATCATCACCCTGCCCCCCCCCAGTGATGCCAAATCTGCCCCCAGACAGCCACCCACAGCTCCCAGATGGCAACAGATTTCTGTGTGACTATCTTGGTTACTTGGGGAGTCACAACCCAGTCTGAATAATGTGTCCGGGTTTCAGTCCGCCTGAAACCCGGTCACATAATTCAAAACCCAGACTGTCCGAGTGAATCCCGGACAGGTGGCAACCCTAGTTTTACCTGAGCTACCCTGGGCTTCATGGTGAGGGACACTATTTATGATTACATCCTCAAGTACTATAGTTGTATTCTATGCTGTTTTGCTGAAGTGGCGGTTCTCAGCTTGACATTCTGCTGCTATAAAGTTTTATAGATGCTCTGCTTTGCAGCCAAATGTTACCTTGATTGGGCCACAGAGACACTGCTGTGAAAAGTTCATGTTTGTGCAGCTTTCATAATCTGTATTGATTGTATTGCACTGTACTGTATCTGTATTATGTTGTAGTGCATTCATGCTGTTGCCAATAGGGATGGGCCGAACATCCCCCGGTTCGCACCAGAACATGCGAACAGGCAAAACATTTCTGTGAAGATTTGAACATCTTTAAAGTCTATGGGACCCGAACATGAAAAATCACAAGTGCTCATTTTAAAGGTTTATATGAAAGTTATTGCCCTAAAAAGTGTATGGGGACCTGGGTCCTGCCCTAGGGGACATGTATCAATGCAAACAAAAGTTTTTAAAGATATAGTTTTTTCAGGAGCAGTGATTTTAATAATGCTTAAACTGAAACAATAAAAATGAAATATTCCTTTAAGTGTCCCCCGTTGTAATCCATCATCAATCACAGGGAGCAAGGGACCTGAAAAAAAATTTAGCCACAACAGCACCTCCTCCGTGGGAGGGCTCCCTCCGACTGAGCTCTCTTTGTTTTGACAGTTTATTTATATGGCAAGGCGGGGCCACTCGGTGACGTGCGCGTGTGACCCACCCCCCTGATGTCACATGACATCAGAAGGGGCGGGGTCGCTCGATTACATCGCTGGGTGGCCCCGCCCTGGCATGTAAATAAATGGTCAGAGCAAAAAGCTTGCAGACGCGGTAGCCCTCCCAGCGGGAGCTGTGCGCGCCATCTGTGCACAATGCATTATGGGGCGCTTCACGAAGTCCCTGCAAATGCCCCATAATGTTCTAAATTTGATGAACAGGCAAACGCCCAATGTTCGACTTGAACCGTGGGCTCATCCCTAGTTGCCATTCTGACACTGTTTTGCATTATTGATTTCTAACTTTGCACCTGTTTAGTAAACTACAAATTACAGTTACTCCCTGTCTAATAATTCAGCCAATGACCCATTCTGTTACATTTCATTTCAATAAAAATGCATAGAAACTTGCGAGCTGCTATGATACAGAGCTAATACTTAATTGAAATCAGTGAAAAAATGTATTAATTGATTGCCAAAAGGGAAACCTTTAAGAAGTCACGTGACATGTGACGCAATGCGTCAGGCTGGAGCTTGGTGACATCACTCCCTGTGCACGGAACACAGGACTGTGAACAGTGAGGGGGCGAGGAGCGATATGTTTGAAAGAAATATTTTCCCTTGTGGGCTATTTATCAAGATGTGGAAAATGTGAGTGGATATCTGTTGTTTTTACCAATAAATTGTGAATCTTATAAGGCGATATTGCGCAATGATCTATTTTTATACCATTTGCTGAGCTGATCCAGGAAAGTTTGAACAGCAGGACGAGCAATACCTGGGGCTGTGCTTGCTAGATGTTCTTTCTGAAAAGACACATAGATGCAAGGTTTGAGGTGAACAGTGGAAGTGCTTTATGAAATAAGACTTTTTTTGGACTGCTTGATTTGCACATTGACCAGATTGTTAAAGATTAAGAACAAAATGACATACTCTTTTGGGACTTTAATTTTTTATTTTTGTATTGAGGACAGAAGCACTTTATATATTTATATTTTTTTAGATGTATATTCATAGTTTGTACACATTATCATTGCATATATCTGTATATTTATGAATTATTTGAATACATGGTTATATATTTTTTATGAACAATACACTATTATTTTTTCAAGTTTCATTTCAATAAGTTGTTGTTCTATGGTTCCCATTTTGCATACCAAATGGCTATCAGTATCTATTTTACATTGAGATCAAAATTATTTAATTTTCTTCACCAATGAAACATACATGGCGAGGTCATTATCTACTTTTGAAAAAATACAAAACAAAATAATATTGGACATAACAGGAAGTTGAGCCAGGAACACAACCAATGTAATCTCTCTCCTTAGATTTTCTGTGAGCTCATGCATCTAGTAATCGCTTAAAGCAATACTAAACATTCGCTATTTTTCCCTTAAGATAACAAACATGTCATACTTACCTCCTCTGTGCAAGGGTTTTATACAGAGTGGCCCTGATCCTCCTTTTCTGGGGTCCCTCGGCGCCGCTCCTGGCTCCTCCTCTTCTTGGGTGACCCCTCAGGGAAGCGCTTTCTTTGGGGTCACTCGTGCGGGCATGCTCCCGTGTCCCTTGACACAGACAACAGGACACGGCCCCGCCCCCGGCTTCCGCATTACTGGAATTGACTGACAGCAGCGGGAGCCAATGGCTCCCCTGCTATCAATCTATCCAATGAGGACCGGAGCTGCTAGGCTCCTCCCCGGGCTCAGGTAAGTAAACCTGGGGTCTGGGTGCAGCTGCAACAGAATGCATTAAGGTGAAAAACCGGGAGGTCTTGCAACCCCTCTAAGCCTACCTGAGCTTACCTAGTGTTAGGGTAAAAAATGGGTTTTGGGTTGACAATGCCTTTAAAGTTGATTGGTTGACTTTGGGAGACAACACCCCTTTTTTAGTTTTCTATTTATTTATTTCGTTTTTTTTTATTTTTTGTTTCAATCTCAATAAGCCAATGATATGCAGGCACATTATATTAGAGAAAAGATCTTAAATATGACACAGAGGTTAAGTGAAGTTGGTTTAATATTTAACATTACTTTCCAAGACTTGGCGTGTTATTGTTGTCCTCTGTTCAAGATCAACTATGCGGTCCTGTTATATTTGCTTCACAGCCAGGTGGTCTCAAAGCTGCTGCTCACTTGTTTTTCTTACATCTTGTCAAAACCATTTATTTGTCTTGCAAAGCCAGGCATTTGTTTATCTTCATATTCTGTTGGCTCTACACCTTCCTCATTTATGCCCTGGTCTATGCAGCAGACACTATGGTTGGCTCCTGTTAGTGTCCTTTAGGTAAAAATTGACTTTCTAGTGTGGTCTTTCTGAGTTTCATCTGAACGGTGTTTCTTGTCCAGAATCATCTGCTCTGCAATTTTTCACGCTGAATAGTAAGAGGAACGTCACAAAATACCCTCAGGTGTCTGAAGGAACACTGTTGTCCAAAGCATCTAGTTGGATTCCACGTTTATATTAATCTGCAATAAATCACAGCAGAAGAGGAAGAATCTTCTGCTATAAGCAGGAATTTTCAGACCGTATAACTGCTATGTCCATCTGCTAATATTTCACTTTTACTACAATAATAATCTTTAAAAAGGTTTATTTGCAACCTGGAAAAGGTTAAGGTGCCCATAGAAGTTTAAGTGACACTAGATGTGCATGCATGAGCCGACCACTTTCAAGCAACATCCCTGAAACACAACCTTTGGTGCCCAAAGCAACATCTCTCTGTAGGATTACCTCTTTTAAACACGATTTGTTCTTGTTTTACTTACTTTAACCAGGGTTACAATATTTGCTGCATTTTTAATAAATTTAAATTATAATGAAATAACAAATATGTAAAAAGGTTTATACCAATAAATACAACAGTCAACGTATTAATCTGATGTAAACAGAATAACAAATCACAGAAAAAGAGAGAATATAGTAGACATTAGAAAGAAAATTGCTCTCATCTTGTTCTTTTGCATTCTATTAACTGAATATACAAAGTTAAATATACACTATATTACCAAAAGTATTCGGACACCTGCCTTTACATACACATGAACGTTAATCATTATTATTATTATACAGGATGTATGTAGCGCCAACAGTTTGCACAGCGCTTTACAAAATGAAGGCAGACATTAGAGTTACATTACAATTTGGTACAAGAGGAATCAGAGGGCCCTGCTCGTTAGAGCTTACACTCTAAGTCTTAGTCTGTAGGGTTCAATATTGGGTTGGCCCACCCTTTGCAGCTATAACAGCTTCGACTCTTCTGGGAAGGCTGTCCACAAGGTTTAGGAGTGTCTATGGGAATATTTGGCCATTCTTCCAGAAGCGCATTTATGAGGTCAGGCACTGATGTTAGACGAGAAGGCCTGGCTCGCAGTCTCCGCTCTAATTCATCCCAAAGGTGTTCTATTGGGTTGAGGTCAGGACTCTGTGCAGGACAATCAAGTTCCTCCACCCCAAACTCACTCATCCATGTCTTTATGGACCTTGTTTGTGCACTGGTGCGCAGTCATATTGAAACATGTTGGCCATCCCCAAACTATTCCTACAAAGCTGGGAGCATAAAATTGTCCACAATGTATTGGTATGCTGATGCCTTAAGAGTTCCTTTCACTGGAACTAAGGGGCCAAGCCCAACCCCTGAAAAACAACCCCACACCATAATCCCCCCTCCACCAAATGATTTGGAGCAGTGCACAATGCAAGGTCCATACAGACATGGATGAGCAAGTTTGGGGTGGAGGAACTTGACTGACCTGCACAGAATCCTGACCTCCATCTGATAGAACACCTTTGAGATGAATTTGAGCAGAGACTGTGAGCCAGGCCTTCTCGTCCAACATCAGTGCCTGAGCTCACAAATGTGCTTCTGGAAGAATGGTCAAACATTCCCATAGACACTCCTAAACCTTGTGGACAGCCTTCCCAGAAGAGTTGAAGCTGTTATTGCTGCAAATGGTGGGCCAACTCAATATTGAACCCTATGGACTAAGACTGGGATGCCATTAAAGTTCATGTGCGTGTAAAGGCAGGTGTCCTAATACTTTTGGCAATATAGTGTATAAACTATTACATGTATAGGTAATATTGACTATGTAAACTTTTACAGAAAAAATAACTGATATGTGATGTAAATAAGCTGTATTTCTACACGAGATATTTATGACTGATACAGAGAAAACAAGCTTAATAAGTCATGTTCTGGGTCCCAGAATTGAGAGGCCTTGCAGAGCCTTAAAGTCTCCATTCCTCCATTCCTAAGTCCAAATTTTATATTGTAAACAGATCTTATTGTTAGTCTCAGTTGTCCACAGACTCATATATGTGAGAAGAACTGATGCTCAATGCTTTCACTCTCACTCTCTCAGCTGGGTGAAAATGATGTACACGTGCTGTTTGTTTGTTTTGGGGAACCATTAGGGGACACCCTGACTCCCTGATGGTCAGTAACTGACCTGAGTTTAGTTAGTAACTCGGGTGAGCACATGATTTTTTTTTTTTAAAAAGCCCTCCTGCATTGTTGAATAAAAGTGCAGGACAAATCTGATTGGTTGTTCCTGGGTGTCCCTGTCTCAGGCATAGTTTAGTATACATGTATATATATATACAGTATATATACACAAAGTCAGAAAGTACACTGGACCCACACGGGATTTGAAAAGTGTAATGCATTTAAATATGATGTTTTATTTTGCACAACATTTTGGTAGGGTGTCGCCCACCTTTATCAAGGTTTATTGTCTACCTGTCTAGTGCATGTATTGTTTCTCTAAGAATCTGAAGATCCTTCTAAGGACGTCTTCACACTTTGGCACCCCAGTGACATTACCACTTGTTGCACTGCAATGCATACCTGTCGAAAGGCGCATTTGGGTGCCATTCTGTATAAATGGCACCACTTTGCACCAACACATTTAACTGCAAATTTCAGTAAAGCCCATGGCAACACGTGTTACTGCAATGCCAACATATCAACAGGCCCTTAGGCAATAAAATAAAACTGAAAGATTTCAAAAGACCACTGTTTTATATGCCTAAACTTAGAGCCAAACCATTATCATTTTATAATCCTTTTCAGATTTTATTGCTGCCCATGGTCCCTACTGGGGAGAATTTCCAGTCTCGGCAAAAGGGTGCCACAGAATGCAAAAGTGATGGGAAACTTTCCCACTGGGATCACAGAGGGAAACACAAACATGTTTATAATAATGCGAGGAAGGATTACAACCTCTGTCAGGTTATTACGCTGGGTAATTTTGTCCTAATGACATCCCAGCAGCTTTAAAAACCTAGCACTGATTCTAACCCTTCCTACTAACCCTTCCTTAGTACTCTAATACTGAAAAAGTAGGCTTTAAAATTCCTTTGTTTGCACCTCATCTCATTAAATTTACATCACACTCCTTGACATGTTAATAAATCATCTTATATTGCTTCATCCCTGGTCAGGCTCTCACTTGAAGCAGTTTCCGTAAGTCCCCACATACACTAAGTTGTAACGTCTGACTGACACACTATTTACTCTTCATTAATCCACTTTCATTGGAAACAGTATTTACTACTAAGTGGTGATCCATAACTCCTGTGAGCTGGATTACACTCCAAGGCTGAGTGACTTATTTTCTGCTTTGTGAAAAGGAAAGGCTTTGAATTGACAGATTTATAGTGACCTGGACACACATTCCTCACTAATCTCTTAATTTTCAGCACTTCTTCTTTATGGCAGCATGGTGGCTAGAGGAAAGACAATGTTCCTTTCCCCAGTGAAACAGCTGGAATTGTGTCACCTATCGAGTTATGACATGAGCCTCTTCCTTCCTGGAGATGCCACATCCTAAGCACCAACTCATGTCATAACTAGTTTCTCTTTTTAGGATCATATGCTGTGACGTTAGCCAGGCAAAGTGTCTGACATACTTGTGTTTTATTTAAATAATGCTCATTTTCTGAAACTAGGTATACTTATATAGACCATAAACATCTGACTTTTACAAGAGATGCTTACTATTTGAACATTGCCTGAAACACCTGGGTCACCTGTCAAGTTTGAGCACAGAGGGCCTTAGGTAAGGTGATTGGGTAATCACAAACACATCTGCTTTAGCATGATCATATTTTATGTCCAAGAGCCCACCACAGTGAAGCTCCTCATGGGGGCTCTGGAACCAAGTGGAACACCAACCTCTCTCTTAATGTAGCCACAATGCCTTTGTTTGGTGGCAATCTGACATTGCAATTCTGGTCCAGCTTCCATCCTCTAACCACATTCACTTCTCTTCCAAGCAGGTACTTTTCTGGAACCACAGTGGACACACAGACAGTGCTCTTCTTGCTGGGTAACTATATTGACAACTGCTCAGTGTAGAACCCAACATCTTGATCAACAGATCAGGCACACCCTTGAACAGCTTCCACCCTTGAACAGTTTTCCTCCTTACATGCCTCTCTCAGTATCCCAAGGCATTGGGGACCATAGCACTTGATGATTCTACTTGTTCTCTCCAGCACACAGAAACTTCCCTCAACAATCACATGTTTGGTCCGTTTATTGTATCCACACTAGCGTATTTCAAAGTCTTTTCAGTGTGGTCTCTTCCACCCAGCAACCAATGCCCTTTATCCTGATTTAAAGAGACTGCTGGTTAAATGTAGTTGTTGGCTCTGCTGTACTCAGCTGAACAGCATTTTTTTCCAGATCCAGTCAGGTCTATCCCAAAGCCTAGTGGTTGATTGCTCCTGACCTCATCCAATCCCTGGGAGGGAGGCCCAGAAGATGTGGCTGGGGAAAAGATAAATAGTTGTGAGTGTCTGATCAGAGCTCTCTCTCCTGGGACCTCTGCCCCCTTGGGAGACAGCCTGTGTTACTGAAGACCTGTTGTTGTCAGGCCTCAGCATGTGTTTGGCTGAGGGGCTGGAATAACTTTGACTTAAAGGCATTTGCTGGAGGACACTACCTTAGGAAGCTGGACTGGAGAAAGACCCCTTTCACTGAAGAGTGTCACATGGGAAGCAGGATGGGAGCTGTTTGTGGACATTGTGAGTAGGACCTTTTGCCTAGAGTTCCAGGCGTGTCTGTATTTTGAGGGTCAGGCACCAGAGGTTGCTACAAGGACTGTGACTGCTATTACACAGTCTCAGACTAGCTAACTGTCCCCCTTTAACCTTCAGAAATATCTAAGGCTGTTACTGAAGGACTTTGCTTAGGAATCTGTCCTCCAGTATCTGTCTGTGCTTTTGGAGTATCCTGCAACCTCATCCCTCTACCCACTTGTGTTAAAGTACTGCACTAAATATTCAAAAAGCCCCCTCTAGACTGAGCCTGACTGAGTTTATAAGTGTTCTCTGGAACTGCCACCTGATTTGACAGCTTCTGGACAGGTAAAGGAAGCCTAGATTATTTCCACTGGCCCCTCCAGGGGTGAGCACCATATGTGGGGGCTCACCCAGGATCTCCATGTTCTGTGACTGAATGATGGAGACGAGCAAGAGACTTGGCATGGATCCTTCTGCTGCCACCCAGTGCTGCAGGAAACAAAATGGTCAGCTGGAAATGAGCACAGTGGCCAACATGCCCAGAGAGAACTGGATGAAAGAGCAGATACGCTAAAAAAGACACCAACGGCAGTGCCTCTGCATCATCAGCCTTATTCACCATAGGGGCAGACATCTTCACTGCCCTGGAGAACTTAATGAACAAGTGTAACCAAGCTAGTACTGTCCATTCAGGAGCAATCTACAGCTGAAACTCTTCTCTGAGACACAGCCAGTGCCTACTGGGGGAGAAGAGTATGAAACCTGGAACCCTTTGAAAATGGGCATTAGCCAGAAACGATTTAGGTTGTGGGGATCTGGCGATGACACTCTGAATACACTGCTCATTTGAACATTCTGAGGTCATTTCTTTTGGGAGTCAATGGAGTCTGGTTCATGAACATACTCAGCTGGATCCAAGGTGTTTGTTTATACTGAATCTGGTGAGCATTTAGTACATGTGGTGATGGTGAATACCAACCAGTTGGGGTGATAATTTCACACTATGCACTGGTGATGGTTTTCTTTGCTACTTACCTGTGAAGTTTTGGCATACTGCACTATTTTTGTTTCATTTATCTTTCTGGCTCCACCACAGGGATTCTATCGAGAGGCGAGCCACCTGATGACCCATTACTATGTTTGACTTCTAGAGCGTGTTTGCTGTTCTCTTAGGTGAGACAGCCTGAGGATCTGGTGAGTTGCCACCTTACATCTATTAGAAGACCCATCTTGTGATATACCCTATAGCAGGGATATGCAATTAGAGGACCTCCAGATGTTGTAGAACTACAAATCCCATGAGGCATAGCAAGACTCTGACAGCCACAAGCATAACACCCAGAGGCAGAGGCATGATGGGACTTGTAGTTTTGCAACAGCTGGAGGTCCGCTAATTGCATATCCCTGCCCTATAGCATTCAGCAGGATTTTTGTGTTTTCACTGGGTTGTCATTTCTTGGACTTTTTTGGACTATTTGTGGTCACATATGGTGTGGTGATGTTTTCTGTGGCCCCACAGAATACTTTATAGTCACTTTATATGAGCGCTGCATTTCATTATCATTTGTTGGACTTTAGAGACTGTGTTACACTCTTTTTGCTTTGCTGCTCACAATAAGTTTTCTTGCCTTTAGCGCTGATCATGTACTTTCTCTTTTCACATGAATCCTGGATGAAACAGACCATGCAAGCTTTGGAAGAATGGAACTTTCCAGAAGCCCAAAAGAAACAATGAATCACTGAGAGCTTGAGGGAGCTGCTGCGAAGGTCATTAGAAATCTAAAGTTTGGTCAGAAGACTTGTACAGTTTATGATTACCTTGCCGTGCTACAGGGCCATAGACATTTTTTTTCCTGGTGGGGGTGGGGGGGGGTGGGGGTTCAGCTCTGAAACTGCAAGAGTGACACAAGATGGTGCTTCTTGCACTGCTCAGTATGGTTGGCTACAGGGGTATTTTCTGAAGGTAGTGGGTCTGTGTGTAAAATTATAAATCTTTGGGTTCCCATTGTGCTGAATATTGACCGTGGCTTAAAGGGACACAGAGTTCAGGGGTCAGTAGTAAGAGTTGCAGAGCTCAAGGGTCCGTAGTAAGTATGGCAGATTTTAGGTCTTAGTAGTAAATGGGGGGGGGGGGACATTTTTGAGAATAGCGATGGGTAGGTAGGAATACCACTTTAATAATAAATGAAAGACAATACCAACCACATGGAGTGCACTGTTTCATGGGTCAGACCAATCCATTTCCAGTGTGACAAGCAGGGCAGAATGAGGCATGTGTAAGGTACTTTGACTGGGGAGGAAGGCTTAGGTGGGTAGGAGAGAGGTGGAATGAGGGGGAGGTGGGTGAAAGTTGCTGTAACCTGGGGGTGGGTACTTTGTCACGTGAGGTACACCAACCATAACAGAAAGTAAATAATAATTTCACCATAAGGATGGATGGGTAGCGATAAGAGTTTTTACAG
>BLSH010151925.1:166497-183515 GCA_018402905.1 Glandirana rugosa | reverse complement strand
GTCCTCAGAGCAACAGCACAGACAGCAGTAGTAAAGTAATCTATCTCAGGATGCAGGATCAGGTCTTAAAATGGCTAAAATCTGTCCCTCACGCCGTCAGCTACCTTTCCCTATACTAACCCAAGGAGCATGTGACTGCAGCACTGTGACTCCAGCTTATAAAGAGGCTGGGTCACATGATGCACCGGCCAATCACAGCCATGCCATTAGTAGGCATGGCTGTGATGGCTTCTAAGGGCAAACCAGTGAAACGCTTGTTGATTGGCTGCCCTGCAGCTTCTCAACACGTGGAGTAAAATAGCAGAACCCCGGACCGAACCCGAACGATTTTTGAAATGTCCGGGTCCGGGTCCGTGCCACGGACACCCAAAAGTTCGGTACGGACCCGAACGTTACAGTCCGGGTTCGCTCAACACTATTCATATGCCGTGAATTTGGGTGGGATTGGCTTGTCCTTGCAAATGCGCTGGAGAAAGTGGGATATTTAATGGAACCTGAATCTTTCAGTGTCAGGCAGGTCAAGCTTATCCACACAATGACTAAGCGAAATGGGTCCCGTGAAGGTAAAGTAGTGCCCTATGCGGTACAGCCCCTTATCCAACCACCACTTAAATGATAAAATATCCATCCCTGGAGGGAAGTCCGGATTGTGAAAAACATGTGCTAAGGGTTTCATAGAGGAGGTAAGCTCATGGTGGTTCCGTAAGGAGTCCCATAAGGAGAACGACTGGGATAGGATCGGAGCGAGAATCGGGGGTCTCTCTTTCGGAGAGCTCCATAGAAGGAAATCTAAAGTATTATTAGGAACAGTCTGCTTCTCGATTTGCATCCAGTCCAGTTTCTCATGTTTTGAATAGACCGTGGAAAGCTGTGCTAATCCTGCTGCTAGGTAATATTTATGTAAAAAGGGGAGTCCTAAACCCCCTCTTTTCCTATGATAGTAAAGTCTGGATTGTGGGAGCCTAAAACCCTTACCTTCCCAAACAAATCTCAGTATCTTGCTTTGGAGTTTCTTCAGATGATCTTTCCTAATTGCAATAGGCAAGGCTCGAAAAAAGTAGAGTACTCGTATTTTAATTGCATTAATTCTACCCAACCAAGAGAGCTTGCAGTTTGACCAAGTTTTTAAGTCTTCCTCAAGTTTGCAGTATAAAGGAGGGAAGTTACAAGGGTAGAGATCCTCAATTTTTGCTGTTAGGCGGATCCCCAAGTATTTAATCGACTGTGGGACCCATTTGAAGGGGAAAGAAAGTTGCAGAGAGGCGACTGTTTCAGGAGCCAAAGATACATTCATCGCAACAGATTTGGAGTAGTTTACTTTGAGACCTGAAATTGCCGCAAAACGCTCTAATGTTCTATTTAGGTTAGGAAGTGAGGTATGAGGAGAGGTGATAAACAAAAGGATGTCGTCAGCGAAGAGACCACATTTATGGATCTGAGACCCACACGATACCCCCTTAATATCTGGGTTCTGATGAATTGCCATCGCTAGAGTTTCAATGGCTAAAGCAAAAATGAGTGGTGAAAGGGGACAGCCCTGTCTCGTCCCTTTAGCAATATTTATTGTCTTTGAGTAGAAACCCTGGAGTCGAATACGGGCAGTGCGGGTGGAATAGAGTGCCTTTATGAGGCCCAAGAACCTCTGGCCAAAGCCCCATTTTTCTAAGAGTGGAAAGATGTAAGGCCATGAGACTGAATCGAATGCTTTCTGTAGATCCAGCGAAAGAATCATCCCTTGCTGTTTTGGATTACCCTCCCAGTTCGATTGCAGAATGGATATCAGGTCGACTGCTCTGCGAATCTGGTCTGGGCCCTGTCTCCCAGGGATGAAGCCTACCTGGTCTTTGTGGATGTAAGAATTTATGAAGGACCCCAGCCTATTTGCCAGTATTTTAGTTTAAATTTTAACATCATTATTAATTAGTGAAATCGGTCTATAATTACCTACTTCCTCAGGGTTCTTGTCCGGTTTCGGGATCACCGAAATTAAGACAGAGTTAAGCTGTGGGTCGAGAGGGGATCCCTTGGCTTTTGAATTTTGTTAGGTGCGGGGATAAAGTCTCGGCGAAGGTCTTGTAGTATGGGATAGAGAGCCCATCAGGGCCGGGAGCGGAACCCTTCTTTAAATCCTTAATGACCCCCAAAACCTCCTCCTCTGAGATAGGGGACTCCATAATTTGTCTGTGTTCTGCTGTCAGAGATGGGATAGGGAGGTCGTCCAGGAATATTGTGTTAGTTGCCTTAAGATCTAGTGTTGGGGAGTTGTACAGGTCTGTGTAGAATCTGTGAAAGGAGTCTAGGATTTTCATAGGATTGGAGGATAAGCCCTGATCTTGAATTTGGATTTTGGGTAGAGTAAATTGGCAGGGGCGTGGGGAGAGTCGGGTTGCCAGAACAGTTCCTAATTTATCATTCTGTGTGTAGAATTTCTGACCACTCCACCGGATGGCTTTTTCCGCTTTAACAGTTAAGGCCATATTAAGTTCTGATCTGGCTTTAATTAATTGTTCTGCGAGTGCTTTTGAGGGGTTTCTTTTCGGCAATGTTTGGAGGGATAATTAGGACTTTTCTGGTTGAACTAGGTCTGCCTCTCTCTCCTTTTTAATCCTTGAAGACATTTGTATTAATTTGCCTCTAATGACGACTTTGTGGGCTGCCCAAATAGTTTCTGCTGAGATCTCTTCTACATTATTAAGGAGGAAATATTCCTTGAGGGCTTTGTCAATTTCAGCAACCCTAATGGGGTCAGAAAGCATTGATTCATTTAATCTCCGGTGGGTCTGTCTCATATAGTGGGGGTCGGAGCGAATTTGTAACATCACTATGGAATGATGCGAAAGGGCTGTGTCCCTTATCAGAGAATTGATTACTAGGGGTATCGTGTTAGTCTGAACCAGCAAATGGTCAATTCACGCGTAGGAGTTATGGGGGGAGGAGGAGTGAGTGAAATCTCTCTGACCCACGATCCCGACCCTCCTAAGAGGGATGACAGCCATACTCAATTGTATGGTCTGAGAAACTGTCTGCTCCAACCTGGGCAGACGACTTAACCCAAGGAATTCCGTGGAGAACCTAGGGGTAAGTGGAGGCGCAAGGGAGCCCCTCCAGACAGGGCATTCCCCGGCTCATTATAGACTATAAATTCTATTAGGACAGACGGGTCGAGGAGAGAAAACGGTGAACCCATCGGCCTGTACCCAGCGACAACGTCTAGAGCTCCAAGCTACTGGGTAAAGCCTTTCTCTCTTAGGTTGAAAGCAAGTGAGAATTGAGACCCCAATAATGGGGCAAGCGTTTTGATTCTAACCTATAGCAAATAGAGTCCGAGAAATAAGGATCCTAGGGGAGGGACTAGGAAAACCTAACATTTAAGCTAACAAATGAGACCATTAAAGTTCTTTCGCCTGAATTCAGGGGAAGCAAGCATCGAACCAATTATGGTGAGGCCTCAAGAGTCCAAGGAGAGGATCAAGGCGGTCTACTGTCTTTGGGTTTCTTGCTTTGCGACTTGGTCCAGAGTGGGGAGACAGGACTTGCAGGGAGAGGTCTTTTCGCATGGGCTCCTGCTGGGTCAGAGATATCCATTGGGGCTTCTTGGGCGATCAATTTCAAGCTCAAAAGGATCTTTTCCCCCTCCTGCAGGCTAGAGAAAGAGAAAGTTTTTCCTTTGTGGAGGAATTTAACACCAAACGGGAACACCCACCAATACTTAAGGTCTTTTTGTTGGAGGACTTGCAGGAGAGGTTTGAGGGCTCTCCTTTTTTGAATAGTGGTGGGTGACAGGTCTGCAAATAATTGGATTTTGTGCCCCATGCAAGAGATGTTGGGAATGGATCTCGAGGCTCTCATTAGCTCTTCTTTGACGCTGTAAAGATGAGGTTTTACGATTACGTCCCGGGGGGATCCGTCTTTTCTGGGGAGGCCTAAGGCTCTATGGGCTCTGTCCAGCTCCAGCCTATGTTTTGGTGTGTTGGGGATTACAGATAGAATCAGATCCTGAATAGCTGGCGTGATTTCTTTGACGGATTCCGGAAGGCCTCTTATTCTGAAGTTGTAACGTCTCAATCTATTTTCGAGATCGTCGATTCTTGATAAGGCAGTGTCCAGCTGTTCTTGCAGGATTTGGATCTGGGATGAGTTTTGATTGGTTCTGGAGACGGCCAAGTCCAATTTTTGTTTGATTGCTTCCATTCTAGTGCCTAGATTGTGAAAGTCTGCTTTAATGTCCCCTGTAATCTTTGCAGCCGTATTTGCAAGGCCTCTTTCAAGCAGGTTAGAGAATTTGAGAAACAAGTCCGCTGTGTTAAATGGTAGATCTTGAATTATTGGACTGAGGTTAGCAGCTTCAGGTGGACTAGAAAGGTGACCTGCCGGCGTAGCTTGAAAATCCTCCATTGTGTGAAGGAGGAGGGACTCCGTGGAGGCTGGAGAAGCAAAAGAGGGAAGATGTGAGGTGGTGTTAAGGCCCGGTGTATGTGTGAGGGTGGCTGGTGCTATAACAGGCCTGTGCTCCACGTGGGCTTCCTGAACTTTGGCTTGTGAGTAAGTCCCTGCAGGGGCCATATCTGGAGGAGAGGATTGAGTGGCCTCTGCAAATAGCTGAGAGAGAGACCTAGCTTGCGAATTCTCCATTCACTGAGGATTAGGGGACGTCTGAGGAAACCTCTGTTCATGGGGTTATGTCCCCTTAAGAAAGTGTTGGAGGTGAAGAGCTGAAGCTTAGTGTTAGGCAGGACCCCTATACCTGGGCTATTGTTGCAGACTTCTCCCAGGGGACCTAACTTAACTTAAACCTCCAGAGCCTGCCTGTTTCCTCGATGCTCGGTGTCTCCTATTAGGCCGCTTTGGCGGCCATCTTAGTCCTCTCAGGGGTGGCTCAGCTAGGTCTTTAGCAGTTAGGAAGGGTAGGCTGATGGTAAGGTAATACTCCTCCCTAATTCCAGTAGGAAAGAATTGGTACTCCCCGCCTGTAGTGAGCTCAAGACGAGGGAGAGATCGTCCTGGATCCGCTCGTAGCGGCACCCTGTGCTGATACTTGCTGTTGAGCGGCACCGGGCCCGCCGTCAGGTTGCGCCCGGGGAGTCCTGCTGGAGCCTGGAAACACAGGGGGTACAGACGTTTCTCCCCGGTCCGTCTTATGCTCCACCGAGAGGACCCAGGGTTGCCGATGGCTGATGGGGTGTGGAGCTCCTGTCTAAGCGACCATCACAGAGCTCCGCACATGCACACATGGTTTGTTTTTTTCTTGTGATTAACCACTTCAGCCCCGGAAGGATTTCCCAGTTTAGGACCAGAGCACTTTTTGCGATTCGGCACTGCATCGCTTTAACTGACAATTGCGCGGTCGTGCGATGATGTACCCAAATAAAATTTGTGTCCTTTTTTTCCCACAAATAGAGCTTTCTTTTGGTGGTATTTGTTTACCTCTGCGTCATTTCTGATCACCGCTATAAACAAAAGAAGAGCGACAATTTAGCAAAAAAAAAAATATTTCTTACTTTTTGCTAAAATACATATCCAAAAAAAAAAATAAAAAAAAATTTTTTTCATCAGTTGTGGCCAATTTATATTCTTCCTCATATTCTTTGTAAAAAAAATTGCAATCAGCGTTTATTGATTGGTTTGCACAAAAGTTTCCGCGTTTACGAATGATGACAATTCATTTATGGGGTTTTTATATATTTTTTTAAAATATTTTACTAGTAATGCCGGCGATCTGAGATTTTTATCAGGACTGCGATATTGCAGCGGACATGTCGGACCATTTTGACACTTTTTTGGGACCATTGGCATTTATACAGCGATCAGTGCTATGAAAATGCACTGATTACTGTGTAAATGCCATTGGAAGTGAAGGGGTTAACCTGAAGGGGGCATTCTAAGGGTTAACTGTGTTCCCTCAGTGTGTTACTAACTGTATGGGGGCTAGGCTGGCAGGGGGAGGGGAGTGGTCATGGCTCCCATATACAGGGAGCCTGTGATCACATCACTTCCCCTTCTTGCAGAACAGAGATCCGTGTTTACATACACAGACCTCCGTTCTGTCGCTCCGGGGGGGGGGGGGTGATTGTGGGTGACATTGAGTCCCAGGCCCCCCCGAACACAGTGAGCGCGCCTCCAGCGCTCTCAGATGACGGCGTTTCGCGATAACGAACCATGTTGCCGCCATCAAGCCACGGCGGGCAGTCGGCAACTGGTTAATTATTAGGTATCTTTTGCATTGTACATATACAGCATCCATAATAATCTCCTGAAGAAGCTAATTCATAGAGAAACATGTAGAGTGAACTGGAAAAACTGCACAATATATATAAAATAATGTTTCTTTTATTGTTGACTATTTTTAACTTTGCATAAATAAAATCCATATTTTTTTTTTTAAATGTCCGTTTTTGTGTATATTCATACCATTTCGCTGGTTAGAGTAAGTTAAGGGTTAATAAGAGGTTAAACAAAGAAATCTGTAATAAAAAAAAAACTTTTTATTTTCTTACTTGGTAGGCTGCTTTAACCACTTCCTTACTGGGCACTTACACCCCCCTCCTGCCCAGACCAATTTTCAGGTTTCAGCGCTGTCGCATTTTGAATGACAATTGCGCGGTCGTGCGACGTTGTACCCAAATAAAATTGATGTCCTTTTTTTCCCCATAAATAGAGCTTTCTTTTGGTGGTATTTGATCACCTCTGCGGTTTTTATTTTTTGCGCTATAAACAAAACCAAGAGCGACAATTTTGAAAAAAGAACAATATTTTTTACTTTTTGCTCTAATAAATATCCAAAAAAAAAAAATAAAAAAAAAATGATTCATTGGGTTTGGCCGATATATATTCTTCTACATATTTTTGGTAAAAAAAAATCGCAATCGGCGTTTATTGATTGGTTTGCGCAAAAGTTATCGCGTCTACAAACTATGGACATTGATTTATGGCGTTTTTAATTTTTTTTTTTTTTTTTAATAGTAATGGCGGCGAGCTGCAATTTTTATCGGGACTTTGATATTGGGGGGGACATGTCGGACATTTTTGACACATTTTTGGGACCAATGACATTTATACAGCGATCAGAAATTTAAATGTCCACTGATTGCTGTATAAATGTCATTGGCAGTGAAGGGGTTAACCTGCAGGGGGCAGTGAAGGGGTTAACAATGTTCCCTGGGCGTGTTCTAACTGTGGGGGGGGCGGAGTTGGCTGGGACAGAACAGATCTAACTGATCCCAGTGACAGGGATCAGTAGATCTGCTTGTCCCCCTGTCACAGAACGGGGAACCGCCGTGTTTACATTGGCGGTTCCCCGTTCTACAGCTTTGACGGCGATCGCGGGTCAGGAGCGGACATCGAGGCCGTCCGACCCGCGGGCACGCCCACGCAGCGTGTGGCGGCCGTGCGCGCTGCCGCCTGTCAGAGCATCCATGGACGTCCACCCGGATATTCAGATCCGCGCTGTAGACGTCTTTCGTCTATAGCGCGGATCTCCAGTGGTTAAACTGACTTCATCTGTAGATCGAAGTTCATTCCTTTGATCTGTAGATGAATAAACAAAAAGAAACAATGTTTCTTTATATATTTCTGTTTCAGCAGCTGAGCAATGTCATTGATAAACATTGCCCGGTTGCTTTTTTTTTTTTTGACAGCTCCATTTGTCGGGATTTCCTTTACACTTCAGCTGTCAAATGGGAAACCCCACTGACAGCTGGATGAGTCATCAATTATTAAGGATGCGGCGGCCCCGCTCCTTAACAACCGATAATTGCCAGCATTTTTTTTCAGCTGTCAACAAAGAACCGAGCCTCAAAGTATCAGAGCACGTGCAAATGCTTAGTATTGGCACTGATACCAGTATCGGTATCGGTGTAACCCTAGTTTAAAGTGAACCCATCACTTAGATAATTCAGGACAGTACTAGAAAATTTTGCAGTACTGAGAAAGAAGGTCACATAAATCTCACAGAACATCTTCCACAACTGTAACAACATTATAAAAGACAGCACTTTCACCAATACAGTACAACAAATAAATTAATAAAAATTATTTCATTCAAAAACATGTATGCTATCAACTCAAAATTGTGTCATAATCAATTATTATAAATAAAATAAATTCTATAAATTAAAAAAAAGTTTGTGGTGTCAATTAATTTTCATAGATAATACTTCTCATAAACATCTCATCAATATTATAAAGTTATTTGCGCATAAATAATATGTGAAACCAGAAAAATTAAATAAATAAAATGTCCAATGCATAAATATAGTCCTTCACCATCCCATGAAATACGTGCAAAAACATTCTTATACACCACTGTGTGTTCCCAAAAAATATATAGTTCCACAGAAAATGTGTCCAAAATTCCACAATCAAATTCCTGTGGTTGTATCCACCTTATAATAGACACCTCTTGTGTACACCACCACCAGGCTCTATATATAACTCACCAGAATGCAATGCTAGCAAATAAACACCAACCTAAGACGCATTTTATCTGCATATGGCAGGGGAACACCACCTTCAAACCACCACTGTTTTCCTGAGGGTTTTCAATATCCCAGCGGTACCATCAATCAATACTTGTTATGCCATCAAACCCATATAGGAAGGAAAGGAAAGAAGTACATCTTCAAATACTTTTATTAAAATGTAAAGTCATACACTTACATCAGGCTGTGTCAAAATGTACACATATCTCTTTAAACCTGAGCAGTTGCATTCCCTGGCTGTGAGCTTGGATTCCAGCATACATGATGATGTCACGTCCAACAAGCCCCACCCTACATGTTTTGTCTCAACTATGTATTCATAGGGTGGACTGGATGCCACGTTTCGTAACATACTTATAAATATAGACTTTAAACCCACAGTGTGATAAAAATATTACATAACATATACATAACATATCTATAAAGTGTATCAGGCAGCAATCTATAAAGTAAGCAGCCTGACAAGACATACATGCAAAAACATTATTATAAAACATACGGATCTCTTAAAGGGATACATTCGTCCATGGAAGGATGAGATTTCTGTGCTGAGAGTGTACTCAATGTGATTAGCCTTGCCCAATTTTCACCACCAATGCACTCCCTTCCAGGCATAGAAACGATATGACCTGTTCAGAAACGTGGCATTCTTCCAAATTGAGAACACTTTTGAAAATCTGGGCAGGTCACTATACAGGGACATAGCATGGTGATGTCAGCACTCTACAAGCCACGACACACTTTCTGAAGTCTTACATTTTAGATCCTATATCAGTGGTTCAGTGGTTCAGTGGTGGGAAGAGGGGCAGAGGGACATTGTTCCAAATCAGGGACAGTCCCTCCAAATCAGGAACAGTTGGGAGCTATGCATTTATGATTCCCCGAGGTTGTATAGGGTAGTGGTACTCAACCTCGGTCCTCAAGGCAGGGTCATTTTTTGGGCGTTTCCATTGTCCTGGTACTCCAGGACCTTCAAAAGTGCAAGAAGTAGTCAGGAAATTATATATGTAATTTATGCTCCTAGAATGCCTGATGGTGCTGCCTGCATGTTGGGCCTCTGTATGTGGTCAGGCTGTTTAAAAGTCTCACACATGTGGTATCTCCATACTCAGGAGGAGTAGTAGAATGTGTTTTGGGGTGTAATTGGTGGTATGCATATGCTGGGTGTGAGAAATAATCTGTTAATATGACAATTTTGTGAAAAAAAAACAGAAAAAAAAATATCTTCATTTTGCAAAGAATTGTGGGAAAAAATTACAACTTCAAAAAACTCGCCATGCTTCTAACTAAATACTTTGGACTGTCTAATTTCCAAAAAGGGGTAATTTGGGGGGTATTTGTACTTCCCTGGCTTGTTAGAGTCTCAAGAAATTAGATAGGTCGTCAGTGCATCAGGTGTGATTAATTTTCAGTGAATGGCAACATAGATTGTAGACTCTATGGCTGGGTTCACACTTGTCCGACAAACGGACCGACGTTGTGAGCATTACCTCACAAAATCAATGTTTCCCTATGAGAGCCATCTTAACTGGTCCGACACAAGTCGGTCTGACTTTGAAAAAGGTTCCTGTACTACTTTGGTCCGACTTTGGTCCTACTTCAGCCCATTGAATTTCATTAAAGTAGGATCAAACCATCCGACTTGTGACATCCGTCTTGGTGATTACAGCAGCAGTAAAAGGAATTTATCTCACACTGGGATTGTTTTGATTGGTCAAAGGACAAGTCACTATCTCAAAGTCAGAGCGAAATCTTATCTTGTTCATTCAAGTCGGATGGAAGTAGGACAGAAGTAGGACCGATGTTGCAGGGAAAATTGGATCAAAAGTCTGACCGTGTTTGTGTGGGATAGTGTGAACCCAGCCTATAACTTTCACAAAGATCAAATAATATACATTTATTTGGGTTATTTTTACCAAAGATATATAGCAGTATACATTTTGCCAAAATCTATGAAGAAAAATTACTAATTTGCTAAATTTTATAACAGAAACAAAGAAAAATGCATTTTTTACAAAATTTTTGGTCTTTTTTCATTTATAGTGCAAAAAATAAAAACCCCAATGGTGATTAAATAGCACCAAAAGAAAGCTCTATTTGTGTGAAAAAAGGACAAAAATTTCATGTGGGTACAGTGTAGTATGACTGAGTAATTGTCATTCAAAATGTGAGAGCACTGAGACTTGAAAATTGGCCTGGTCAGGAAGGGGGTTAAAGTGCCCAGTGGTCAAGTGGTTAAGGAGGCCTGCCCCCTGCCAATCCAGGTTGGGGATTGGTCAGGGCTCCTTAACATACTGCAGAAAGCCTCACATCCTCTTCCCATCCCCTTTTCCATAACTTTTCAAAGAAAAGGGGATGAGTAAGTTCCAGTCCTGCGCACATCTATTTGTCTTTTCACTTGCATAAGCCACATTCTTTACAGTCTCCTTGGTACTATGGATTATATCTACATGAGCTAAATTACACTAGAATTTTTATGATTTTTTTACTCATTATTTATAGATACTTTTGAAGATACCCATATTACCATTTAGTACCTATGGAGAATTCCCCATTTGGGGATAATTTTTTCTTGTGTGTCCATCACATGTACCACCTCAGCTCCCGGGACAGATCAACTCAGCAGGCCATGTTTCACCATACGCATGTGTGTTATCCCAACATTATGTAAGTCATTGGGATTCTCCTCTCCCCTTCTTTATCTTACTACTTGATGTGTCAGTTTCATACTAGATTTATTGCTATTTATGTCCCTTTTCAGACATGTTAAGGCATCCGCTCCTGAAGAGGGAGCTTAATAACGAAACGCGTCAAGATTTTATGGATGCAGCTACGTTTTAACACTTGATTACTGTATGTTTTACAATTTTGTCATACCTACCAATTCTGCTACATGAAGTATTCAATTACAAGATGGGCAATAGGCGTTTGCTATTTAATGTCCATGCGTGTTTGTACATATATGGAATGTATGTTTTTACATATATGAGATTGTCTTTTTCATAAATATTTATCGCATTATGCTACTGTTTAGGACAATAAAAGGGTTATACTTAATTTATTTTGTCTGTCATTTGCCTCATATAAAGCCCCAAAACCCCCTCTCCAGTTCAGCAGTGGAACCAAGGAATGCTGCTTGGAGGTGGGCAGGGGGCAGAGACAAGGAGTGACTGGGAAGGGAGGAGTTCCTGTACCTACTCTCTAAAAAAAAAAGTACTGCCTAGCATCCATATTGATTCTCAATTTCTAAGTCTCATGCCTACCACAAGCTGAGGACAATAGCCAGGCTGCTAACATCCTCAAAAGAAAAAGTCAGCAATGCAGATTTTAAAATATTTCTTTACAGTTGACAGTAATAACACCGAGGGGCACTTTAGCTTCCATGAGTTTGTTGAATTTGGTCCGGGACCACCTGGTACATTTTGACATTTCTTTTTTTTTTAAAGTAAATTTTATTTGTAATTCACAATACAGTAATGACAACATCCACAATGTACAAAGTACATATCAGTAGTACAGTTCAGAGGAAATTTGTACAATATCAAGGTATACATCAGCTTATATATTATCAATGTCTTGTAAATAAAGATAAGCTTAAGAAAGCCTGTGGTGTGTCATTTTAGTCAACTTAAAAGATTATAAGGAACAAAAATCATAAAATAAACTTTAATAAAGAAACAAGTAGAACCACACTGAAATCAAACAGGTATAATCCATACCAGTCTTGTATACAGCTATACCCACACCTTACATTTCAAATCTAAGATACTCTGTCACCCAGATATATCTCAAACATCAATATCTCCAGAGAACGAAGTAAGCCAACCAGCCCATATTATCCCAAATTTTTTGGGGCAGCCCCTAGAGGTATATGTAGTTTATATAGCGGTAATGCTTTGTTAATCAAGTCCACCAAGAATTGAAGAGATGGGGGGGCAGGGTCTTTCCACTTAAGCCCTAAGGCTATTTTAGCATAAAAATAATATTCTCAATAGGGTCTTAGTAGAACTGGTAAGGTACTCCTCACCAAAGTCTCCCTAAAGACATCTCACTGGGGAGCAAATATTGGGGAAGGCCAACTTTTCCTCCAGGAACCCAAGAACTGCTGCCCAGAAACCCTTAACACTAGGGCATGTCCAGATCATATAAAAATTGTCACCCACTGCAGCATGACAACGGGGACAGTCAGGGGAGTCCACGCTACCCATTTTATGAAGACATGACGGAGTATAGTAGATATGATGTAGATAATTTAATTGTATTGATGATTGTATCCTAGCTGATATTACTGAGGGGGTTAATGATTCAGTGATTTCTGACTATGCTTCCTTTGTGAGAAATGGAATGTCAGTGCTCCATTGTCTAGATATCCTCTCCATTCTAGAGGAGAAGGAGGTCAGAAAGATCAGATAATATCTAGAAATAAGTTTCGAATGATCATCCTCAAATAAACGTTTTTCTAATTTGGATGGGTAAAGCGAGACCCCCGTCAATCCAAATGGTGTATTTGCAGTTAGCGAAAAAAGAAGGTATTAGGAATCTTAAGCTCTAATTGTAAAGTCTCTAATCATTTTTAAAGGTATGGTCAGAAACAGTGGCGGCTGGTGCTGGAGGATTTTGGGTGGGAGCGGGTGGCCCCCTCCAGGTCAGCACTCACCCTACAAAGGAGCTCCCCTGGACTTTCTATAAAGCAGGCTGCTCCTCCTGTCTCTCCTACTTCGCTTTCCAGGCTGCTGTCATCTCTGATCTGTCTTCCGTGTACACAGAGTCGCATGTTGCACACTCTACATGCTTGGTACTGGTCACATGACCCCCTACCCTCCCTCTCTCCCTGTAGGTCTCTTTGATAGTGGCGGGCACTCTCCCCGACACTCCGTCACTGCTCACAGCCGCCTCACTGGCTCGGCTGACCTGTCAGTTATGAAGAGGGTGGCGTGTCTCTGAATGGCCGATTCGCTGGCATTGCAGGGTGGGAGGTCTCATGTAAAACTGGCCAATTTGGGCCGAGGCATGTGGTCATGTGCCTGTGAGGGGGAGATGGACCTGGTAGAAACCTATTGGTCCGGCGCCCCGCACAGTGCACAGCCACATAGATAGTGCGAGCTGGGGGTTGGCGTCGTGGGCTGGGGGGTGTATTTAATTCCATAAATTGCCCAACATGTCTCCTCTGGAATCTTATACAGTTGAGTTAACTGGGGGTTATGCCATAGAGGAGCATTAGGAGAAGTGTTCAGAGGGGTGCCCCCTATTCTGTTATTACAAATGTGAAAGATTTTATGAGAAAGCTTAAAAATGTCCACCCTTCTGCAGGATATGGACTATTCCTGTATAATACATTAATCAATGCTTCATACGAATGAGCTAGGGCAGCCTGCGTAGCCACAGAAGCAATATCCAGTTTTGGAAAGAACCACCAGTGTATAAGGGTTAGTTGGTATGCTAAGAAGTAACATTGGAGGTTCGGTAGAGCTAAACCACCTGCATGGGTAGGTAACTTGAATGTATCAAGGGGGATCCTAGGCGGCTTAGGTCCCCAGGAAAGAAGAGAGTAGCGTGTTTATCTCTGTAAACAGTTTTTAGGGATATAAATCAGGGCATGCTTGAGCAGATAAAGAAATCTGGGAAGGTAAATCATTTTGAATAGGTTGATACATTTTCACATTTCTAGTAACTAGTGTTGAAGTTCACTGAGGCCGCTGCTAGTAATATGAAAGTACAGTGCAAAAATAGCAATTAGTCCTACAATGTTTATAATTATTGCCAGGCAGAATTTGCTTCAATATACCATTCCCCTAGAAGCAGAGGGACATTTCACCCACTTAGTGCATGCTTTCTTTCAAATGCCGAGCACCGGGACAGCAACAGAAGTGTTTATGTAAAAAAAGCACGAGGAGGTTATAACAGAAAGCAAGCATGATCAAAAACAGAGCTCTCCTTTTATACAACTTTTTGTAAATACAATAGCTCTGCCTTGCTGAGTACATGGGGTCATGAATTCTGTGCTTCTTAGTACAACATAGTAGCAGAGTCCTTTGAAAGTTACACATTTTTCATTATGAACTGAACCATGAGTTAGAATACATATGTAGCGCCCCTCAGTATTTATTTATTTATTTCAGGTACTTATATAGCGCCATCAATTTACGCAACGCTTTACATATACATTGTACATTCACATCAGTCCCTCCCTCAAGGAGCTTACAATCCAAGGTCCCTAACTCACATTCATGTATACTTATACTAGGGCCAATTTAGACAGGATCTAATTAACCTACCAGCATGTCTTTGGAGTAGGCACTAGTATTAGAGCCCATTAGAGGTGACTTGTTGGGCGACTTGCAGTGCAATGGAACCATTCTAATAGGAGCTACTCAAGTTGCTCCAACTTAGAAAAAGGTTCCTGTACTACTTTGGGGGCGACTTCATGCAACTTGTATGTGCATTGACTTCTGTTAAAGAAGTTGTTTGCAAGACGTGCCGAGTCGCTCCTGAAGTCGGATCGCCTATGTGTGAACCGGCTCTTAGGTAAATTTAGTTTTGTCCTCCTTGTAATCAGGGAAAGCAGTTATTGTTTGTTAGTGTCTGTTCTAGGTTCTGCTGGTGCATGCTCAGCTACTTTCCCCTACATCCTACTGAACTCATGGATATAATGGGCGGATAAGCTTTGACCCTGGCCTGCATATTCATGCCTCTGCAGCCAATCCCTGGTCAGGGGAGTGAATGGCCAGTAGGAGGAGGCTGAGAGTAGGGTGACCACATTTACAAACTGCCATTCAAGGACACCCCCCCGCCCCCACCATGCACCTGTCAGTGACATCACAAGGGGACTGTGCCACCATGTGACACAATGCAACCTTGCGACGGTGGCCCCACCCCTTATCTATTTAGGAAATGTCACTCAGCTTACAACGCAGGCGGCAGGTGGCCGCGCTTGAGAGCGGAGCAGGGTGTATATGCAACTTTAGTGCCTTAGGCAGAAAAGGCATTTGTTTAATGTATGTTAACCTAACATTGCAGTTGCAGACAGCCACTTAGATTCACAGAGTGCAATTGTTCTTTCAATGTTAGGCTAACATACATTAACCACTTGCCAACCAGCGGCAGGTCGCCTCTCCTGCACGAATTGCTGCAGCTTTACAGCGGCTTGCACAGGCGCAGTTGTGGGCGGGTGCGTGCCATCAGGTGGACTCAATGTCTCCTGGTGACCCGTGATCGATGTAAACAAGGTGGATCCCCGTTCTGACAGGGGACATGACAGAGATCTACTGTTCCCAGTCATCAGGAACAGTGATCTCTGTCATGTCCCTGGCAGCTCAGCCCCCCCCTACAGTTAGAGCACACCCAGGGAACACAGTTAACCCCTTCATCGCCCCCTAGTGTTTAACCCCTTCCCTGCCAGTGTCATTTTTACATTGATCAGTGCATTTTTATAGCACTGATCAAGGTAATAATGTTCCTTGTCCCCAAAAAGTGTCATTTGGGGTCAGAATTGTCCACCGCAATGTCGCAGTCCTGCTAAAAATTGCAGATCCCCACCATTAAAAGCAATAGGGAATTTTTTTAACCAAAAATATAAAGAAGAATATATATCAGCCTAAACTGATGAATAAAGTTGTTTTTATCACTTTTTTTTGGATATGTATTATAGCAAAAAATTTTAAAAAATTGTTTTTTTTTTTCAAAATTGTGGCTCTTTGTTTGTTTATAGCGTAAAAAATAAAAACCACGGAGGTGATCAAATACCACCAAAAGAAAGCTCTATTTGTGAGAAAAAAAAGGACGTCAAATTTGTTTTTGTACAGCGTCGCACGACTGCGCAATTGTCAGTTAAAGTAACGCAGTGCCATATTGCAAAAAAATGGCCTGGTCATCAAGAGGGCAAATCCTTCTGGGGGTGAAGTAGTTAAACAAATGTTCTTTATATCTAAGGCACTAAAGTTGCATATAAAAAAACATACTTTAGACTACAAAAGGAATACAAATGACCTGATGGACCTGGAGTAAAAATTGTAAAAAATGAAGCCTCAAGACAAATCTAAAATGAGCTTTCTCTACTTGATATGTACAAATCCATGCACAATGCAGTGAATGCACATAACTAAATTCAGCCATAGGGAACTACTAGTACTTAATCTATCTGATGTCTGTAACACACTGAGCACTGCAGCATCCAGTATTCCATCCAGGAGTCAGGACACTTGGGGCTCTAACGGCTGTAAGGCACGCCGAACACCGGCGGCTGGGGGTAACATCAGCAGCGGGTGGTGTGAAAACAGGGCTGGCTAATGCCCACAGCTCCTCCTTTGTGAAAGCGCCCAACTAAGAAGGGGAGGGGGCTTTATCCACCTCTTGCTGTGTTTTTCCAAGAGAGGCAGGGCACTGCGCATATTATTGAAGGTGCTCGGGACTCTGGACAGACCTGCAAAATGCAGGACTGCCCTGGCCAATCCGGGACACGTGGTCACTCTAGCTAAGAGAGGTATAAATAGACTGGGGCCTGGAACAGCTTCCTTTTGTTCCCGGGGGGGGGGGGGGGGGGTC
>BLSH010151925.1:136369-155807 GCA_018402905.1 Glandirana rugosa | reverse complement strand
GCGGCCTGTGATTTAATTCCCTGGTGGTCCTGGGCGGCCTGGGTGTGCTGTCCGGCGGGGGGGCTCCCTGGTGGCCCTGATCCGGCTCCCTGGTGGTCCAGTGGGGGTGATCCTGAGGGTGGCTGCGCTGATAAATGTTCAGCGCAGCCCCCCCCTGTCAGGAGAGCAGCCGATCGGCTCTCCGCTGCTCAGGTCTGCAGACCTGAGCAGAGGAAAAGCCGATCAACGGCTCTTCCTATTTACACTGTGATCAGCCGTGATTGGTCACGGCTGATCACATGGTAAAAGGCTTCGGATCGAAGCCTTTTACCTCGGTCGGTAATGCGGTGGGTCAGACTGACCCACGGCACCACCGATCGCCGCGATGCGCGCCCCCAGGGGCGCGCGATCGCGCATTATCCTGAGGACGTCAATAGACGTCCAGTCAGGATAATGAACCCCCCGCCCGGACGTCATTTGTCAATGCGCCGGGCGGGAAGTGGTTAAAGAACAAAATGTTTTTGTTTTTTTTAAAATGGAAACACCTGCGTAACAAAACGGTCCTAGATGCGAGTTACCGCGTTTAGGCGCGTTTACCAGCATTTACAAGCTGTTTGGCGTTTAAAATGCCTCTGAACTTGCATCTGAACCCATTTTTTTGCGTTACAGAAAAAGCCTTTAAACTCAACTGCCTGGAAATGACCTTAAACGACCCTGTGTAAATGTACTGATAAGATAACATCGAGGAAAGTTCAGGGGCAGCTGAAAAAAAACGCCCAAATGCCTGAAAATGTCCGTTTACCAGCAGCAGTGTAAATGAGGCCTAATAGTGAGAAAAATAATTATTTGATCCCCTGCATAGGTCTATTTTAAATGATAGAGACAGAATGTCAGCCAAGAATTCAGAAAAAAATACATAAAACAAATTGTAATTTGAGTTGCAGTTGAATGAGTAAAATAAGTATTTGATCCCCAAGCAAATCATCACATTAGTACTTGGTGGAGAAACCCTATATCAGAGAGGTAAGACGTTTTTTGTAGTTAGTGACCAGGTTTGCACACATCTCAGGAGGGATTTTGGTCCACCAGTGCCGGGACAAGTTCATCCAGTGCCCAGGGCAAAGATGGAAAACTGCGCTCCGACTTAGAATAAGGTTCCTGCACTACTTGGGGGAGACTTCAGAGCAGCTTGCATTGACTTCTATTAAAGAAGTTGTTTGCAAGTTGCGCTAAAGTCGCGCTGTGTGGGGTGGCTTCAAAGTCGGATGACACTTTTTACTACTGAATGATTGATTTATTTTCTATGCTTTGCATGGAAAAGAAAAAAAAAGCAATCGTTCCCTCTGTCCAGAGCCCTGTGTTGGTTGTCAACACAGAGCTCTGGGCTGTGATTGGACATAGCCGATAAGCTGTTCTAGTCCTTTGTTTTCTATTCCATTTTGTTCTCTTTGGAAATTGGAAAACTATTCAAATGCAAGGACTTTTCAAATTCGAATTTGAAAACTATTCAAATTTGAAAACGATTGAATTCGAAAAGTATTCGAAAACAATTTGAAAATTATTTGAATTCCAATTTTGTCTGAATTTTTTTTTTCATTATTTCGGATTCGTTTAAATTCGGTACAATTGTAATTCGGAAATTTGGATACAAATTTTAATTTGGAACGCAACAAACCGCACGTCTATGCATTTGTATTCAGCCCCCTTTACTCTGATACCCCTAACTAAAATCTAGTGGAACCAATTGCCTTCAGAAGTCCCCTAATAAACAGAGTCCACCTGTGTGTAATTTAATCTCAATATCAATACAGCTGTTCTGCGAAGCCCTTAGAGGTTTTTTAGAGAACCTCAGTGAACAAACAGCATCATGAAGGCCAAGGAACATACCAGACAAGTCAGGGATAAATTAGTGGGAGAAGTTTAAAGCAGAATTAGATTATAAAAAAATATCCCAAGCTTTGAACATCTCACGGAGCACTGTTCAATGTTCAATCCATCATCCGAAAATGGAAAGAGTATGGCAAAACTGCAAACCTACCAAGACATGGCCGTCCACCTAAACTGACAGGCCAGGCAAGGAGAGCATTAATCAGAGAAGCAGCCAAGAGGCCCATGGTAACTCTGGAGGAGCTGCAGAGATCCACAGCTCAGGTGAGAGAATCTGTCCACAGGACAACTATTAGTCGTGGCCTTTATGGAAGACTGGCAAGAAGAAAGGCATTGTTGAAGGAAAGCCATAAGAAGTCCCATTTGCAGTTTGCGAGAAGCCATGTTTGGGACACATCAAACATGTGGAAGAAGGTGCTCTGGTCAGATGAGACCAAAATTGAACTTTTTGGCCTAAAAGCAAAACGCCATGTGTGGTGGAAAACTAACACTGCACATCACCCTGAACACACCATCCCCACCGTGAAACGTGGTGGTGGCATCATCATGCTGTGGGGATGCTTTTTTTCAGCAGGAACAGGGAAGCTGGTCAGAGTTGATGGGAAGATGGATGGAGCCAAATACAGGGCAATCTTAGAAGAAAATCTGTTTTGAGGATGTAAAAGACATGAGACTGGGGTGGAGATTCACCTTCCAGCAGGACAACGACCCTAAACATACAGCCAAAGCTACAATGGAATGGTTTAGATCAAAGCATATCAAAGGCCCAGTCAAAGTCCAGACCTAAATCCAATTGAGAATCTGTGGCAAGACTTGAAAATTGCTGTTCAGACGCTCTGCATCCAATCTGACAGAGCTTGAGCTTCTTTACAAAAAAGAATGGGCAAAAATGTCCTCTCTAGATGTGCAAAGCTGGTAGAGACATCCCCAAAAAGACTTGCAGCTGTAATTGCAGTGAAAGGCGGTTCTACAAAATATTGACTCAGGGGGGCTGAATACAAATGCACCCCACACTTTTCACATATTTATTGGTAAAAAATGTTAAACATTTATCCTCTTCTTTCCACTTCCCAATTATGTGCCACTTTCTGTTGGTCTATCACATAAAATCCCAATAAAATACATTTAAATTTTTGGTAGTAACATGACAAAATGTGGAAAATTTCAAGGGGTATGAATACTTTTTCAAGGCATTGTATTTAGCTCTTTGCCTGGAGTTCAGGTTTAGACACCTGATGCAGTTTTCAGGCGGTTTAGTACTTTGTATACAGCGCTCTCAAACCGCCCCTGCACGTTGGAATGAATGGGCAGAGCTTCCGAATCAACTGAAAAGCTAGCGGCCGAAAAGTGGTGCCAAACAGCGGTAAAGCACCGCTACCCGAGCGACGCTTTACCTACAACGCCCATGCGGCCCAAGTGTGAAAATAGCCTTAAGGTAAATATCCCAATGCTGCAATATCCTAACATTAATTGAGCAGCTACTTCCATTGTCTTTCCTCTGTAAGCTCATCGGCAGTGTCTCTGGCTAATGTCATCTGTAACCTGGGATTCTGTATGTGTATTTATCATTCTATGAACAGTCACTGGCTTCTCTATCAGTGCTGGCACATACACAGAGAAGTCAATGGACTTCATTAGGTCGGTGTTTATTTTGTGTAACTGTTGTATTTTCTGCACAGTTCAGGAGTTTGTTGTTCCGCGGTTGGAAGTTTTGCACTGCCGGTCACTAAACCTGAACGTGTTTATCTGTATCAGTTTTTATGAATACGGGAAAGTCAGGACAACCAATGCTCTGTCTATAGACGCGGCTGAAGACTCGGCTTGTGTCATTCTTCCCTGCAGTTCATAAACATACACCGAATATAAACGTAACAAAAATAAACGTGGTAACCCTGGTATCTAAACATCGCGCTTTTTCATGTCAGACTCCACTTTGAACATGAAAAACTTTACACCTAAAGAATGACTCCAGTCACAAGCAACCTGCCCCTGCTTTAGGCGACCCAAGGAAAGAAAACGTTGGTCCGAAAAAAACACAATTGCGCTTTGAAAGCTTGTTCATTTTTACCCCCCTTCATGACCAGGGCATTTTTTGCTATTCAGCACTGTGCTACTGTATGTGTTAATTGCTCAAGTCACGCAACACTCTACATAATTGAAAATTATACCATTATTTTCACAGAAATAGAGCTTTCTTTTGATCACCACTGGGGTTTTCACCACTTTTTATTTCAATACCACTGGGTTTTTTATTTTTTTTGCTAAACAAACAATATTTTCTACTTTCTGTTATAAAACATATCCAATAAAATCAAATTTCTTCATTAATTTAGTCCAAAACATGTCTTTTTTTTGGGGGGGGGGGGGGACCCAATAGGTGTATATTGATTGGTTTGTGTGAAAGTCATTTGGGTTGATTTAGTAAAGCTGGAGAGTGCAAGATCTGGTGCAGCTGTGCTTAGAAACCAATCAGATTCCAGGTTATATTGGCAAAGCTTAATTGAACAAGCTGAAGTTAGAAGCTGATTGGCTACCATGCACAGCTGCACCAGATTCTGAGTGCAGCAGGTTTAGTAAATCAATCCCATAGCATCTACAAACAAACTGTGGGATATATACAGTAAAACCTTGGATTGTGAGCATAATTCGCTCCGGAAACATGCTTGTAATCCAAAGCACTCGTATGTCAAAGCAAATTTCCCCATAAGAAATAATGAAAACTCAGATGATTCGTTCCACAACCATTTATTCAGAAGTCCTTCGGTTTATAGTCCATATAAAAAGATTATAGCAATGTGATAGGTTGTGTAACCATAAAATGTCCATCCACAAATGGCCGCCTCCACAAGGGGATTAGAAGCAAAATCCAGCAGGAGCTACAGAGTATAAAAGAGAAGAGAGACGCCTCTAAGTGTAGCAATATGGTTACATTTAATGAAGGTACAACATTTAGCAACTCACATGGTTGATGATTAAAACGGCGCATCTAAGTATGCAGGCATCCGGGGTAAAGCTGTCCACATAGACCGTCCTCTGCACCGCCGGCTCTCACCATCTGGAATTGTGACCGGGAAGACGACCCTACAGTAGAGCAATCTGAAAGCGAGGCTTGAAGTGATTGTGGAGTGCAGCGTGGAAGGGATGACGATGATGGCGATGCGGAGGATGGTCTATGTGGACAGCGATACCCCGGATGCCTGCATACTTAGATGTGCCTGTTTTAATCATCAACCATGTGAGTTGCTAAATGTTGTACCTTCATTAAATGTAACCATATTGCTACACTTAGAGGCGCCTCTCTTTTATACTCAGTTGTGATATGAAACTACTCTTATATCAAGAAAATCAATTTTTAAAAATTTGCTTGCCTTGCAAAATGCTCTCAAACCAAGTTAAGCCTCGTACACATGGGTCGACGATCGTATAAAACAGGTTGTACGAACAACCGTTGTATGCTAAATCGACCATTAGTACGCGCGATTAGAACAGCCGACGTACGACTGTCGTACAACAGAAGTTGTATGAGCAAACTAGAAAACTTGGTAGTACCAACATGCGGTCATGCAACCGTTGTATCGTGTGTACAGAGAAGTTGGTCCAACAAGTTGTATTGTGCAAAACACGCATGCTCAGAAGTCAGGAATGGCTGGACGCTAATTACATGCACCTGAACTTTCTCTTTATACATTCATAACACGTCACTACATTTGGCTTAGTCGTACGATCGTTTAATGCATGTCAGTACGCGAGATACAAGAGCAAACATACGATTTTGGCCGTTCGGTCGTACGACAGTTGCACTGTGTGTACGAGGCATTACTCTCAAACCAAGGTTTTACTGTATTTGAAAATGGATCAATCCTGATGTACTGATCTCATTTCTTGAGGCCCTTAACCTCTTCGTGCCTTTAAGAGATTTAGGATGCCGGGAGGCGGGGTGGGGTTTATGATAGCAAGCAGCGATTGGGAACTTTTGGTTAGCCCCCCGTAACTGTGCTGGGAATATGCAGGGCGCACACTCTGAGCACATCTCTATTTGTACCAATTCACGCAAACATGTGGCCGATCGGTGGCAAGGCCCACCTGCCGAGAGGCCGCTTATTTGCATGCAGCCGGTGCCAAGGGCTTAAAGTGGTTCTAAAGGCAGAAGGTTTTTTTATCTTACTGCATTCTAACCTTCTGTGTGTCCTGGGCTGTCCGGGCCTCTCTCTCTCCTCATTGGCTGAGACAGAAGTGGATGCCATTGGCTCCCGCTGCTGTCAATCAAAGTCAGTGAGCCAATGAGGAGAGAGCTGCTTGCATTGGGGGCACTCGGAAGGAGGGAGGGGCCAGAAGCGCCGGTGGGGGACCCGAGAACAGGAGGATCCGGGCTGCTCTGATGCTAAACCACTGCAACAAGTCTAATATCACTTTAAAATGCCAGGACAGTATTGATAACCCCCAAATGACCCCTTTTTGGAAAGTAGACTGTCTGAGGTATTTAGTATGAGACATAGCGAGTTTTTGAAGTTGTACGTTTTTGTCACTATTTTTTTGGAAAATAAAAAATAAATAAATAAAACCTTTTTTTCACAAGTTTTTTTGTTACATACTGTCACCAGTGCAGTACAGTGTCATCAAATAACTGGTGTGGCAGCAATAAGGGATACTGACTGGTGACAGTATGTTAAAAATAAATAAATACATCATATTTGATTCAATATTTTAAACATTTTCTTTTTTTTACATTTGCTTTCTTTTTTTTTTACTATTTTTTTTTTTACATACTTTCATCCGTGTAGTTCAGCACTGTACTACTCTGGGGGGAGGGTGTGATCGGCAATGTTTTGAACTGTCATGTATGGGTTACATTCATAACAGCTATCACTTGGTACAGGGTGCTGTGATTGGCCCAGGTACCATGTGATTGCTGTGGTTGCCAATCACTGTTATGAATGAAATTCACTGAAAGGGGCTGGGTACCAGGAGCCGCAATCTACTGCATACGGTGGACACAGCAGTCACAGGAGCGGCACACTGCGTGTCCTTAACCCAATAGGGGCAGGATGAAGAACATGTACGTGGTCATGCCTGCCCATGCCACCCTGTCGCAGTAAATTAACTTTTCATGGTTAAAATTGAACACTGGACATAAATATTTTTATTTACATATATTTCTCGGTTGCCCTAAAGGATACACAGTCAGGTCCATAAATATTGGGACATCGACACAATTCTAATCTTTTTGGCTCCACCATTGTGGTGGTATATAGAACCAAAAAGATTAGAATTGTGTCGATGTCTTAATATTTATGGACCTGACTGTAAATCCTTTGTGTCTTTACAAACTCAGTTATTACCTTGTAAAAGTAACAACATCCTTGCTCTACTGCAGTGGTTCTCAATCTCAGTCCTCAAGTACCCCCAACAGGCCATGTCTGCAGGCTTTCCTTTATCTTGCACAGGTGCTTTAAATCAGAGTCAATGGCTTGGTAATTTGGACAGCTATTTTATCTAAGAGAAATTCCCAAAACATGGCCTGTTGGGGTTACTTGAGGACTGAGGTTAAGAGCCAATGCTCTACTGTATATAGCCTGTGCAGAGCTGTAGGAGGGACCCAGCAGCTTCCACCCACTTGCAGGCTGCCTGCAGAAAGCTACAGGAAGGGGCGGAGACAAGACCAATCACTCTGCAAATAAGGAGAGAGCAGCAATGACCGGTCTTTACTAACGAACACCCCTGCAGAGAGGTAGAGTACAGGAAATGCTTCACACTGGATTACTGCACAGTACAAATACACACAGATCTTATATTTAAAAAATATTTGTTCAGGCAGATTTCAGTTTAGGGTATGGGCCTAACGGACCCCTGTTCGGTTCGCACCAGAACTTTCGAACATCCCAAAATTTCGGACCCGAACAATGAACCCCACTGAAGTCAATGGAACTCGAATGTCAAAAATCAAAAGTGCCCATTTTGAAGGTTTATATGCAAGTAATTGGGCATACAATGGTTATAGGGGTCCGGGTCCTGCCCTAGGGAACATGTATCAATGAAAAAAAGTTTGTAAAAACGTCATTTTTAAATGAGCAGTGATTTTAATAATGCTTAAAGTGAAAAAAAAAAGAATAATTTCTTTAACCGCTTGCCGACGGCTGATCGGCAATTGACGGCGACAGAGTGGCTCTGTAACGCGAATCGCCGTCATACGACGGCGGCCGCGATACGACGGCGGCCGCGATACAGAGCCACTGTGAGCGTGGGGGCCAGGGAGCAGGTGCGGCGGCTTCGATTGCCGCCGGCCACCCGCGATGCCCCCCCCCGGAGCGAAGGAGCGGAGGTCCGTGTAAGTAAACACGGACCTCCGCTCTGTGTGAGGGGGAAGGGCTGTGATCACAGCCTTCCTGTACATGAAGGCTGTGACCACTTCCCTTCCCCAGCTAGGCAAGCCCCCCCACAGTTAGAACACGCCCAGGGAACATAGTTAACCCTTAGCGCGCCCCCTGCAGGTTAACCCCTTCACTGCCAATGGCATTTACACAGTAATCAGTGCATTTTTATAGCACTGATCGCTGTATAAATGCCAATGGTCCCAAAAAAGTGTCAAAATGTTCCGACATGTCCGCCCCAATATCGCAGTACCGCAAAAAATCGCAGATCGCCGCCATTTTTAGTAAAAAATAAAAAAAAATTAAAAACCCCAAAAATGAATTCTCATCATCCGTAAACGCGACCACTTTTGCGCAAACCAATCAATAAATGCCGATTGCGATTTTTTTTATCGCAAATATGAGGAAGAACATAAATCGGCCAAAAACGGTGAAAAAAACATTTTTTTTATATTTTTTTTTTGGATTTGTATTTTAGGAAAAAGTAAGAAATTTGGGTTTTTTTGCAAAATTGTCGCTCTTCTTTTGTTTATAGAGGCGATCAGAAATGACGCAGCGGTGATCAAATACCACCAAAAGAAAGCTCTATTTGTGGGAAAAAAAGGACGCAAATTTCGTTTGGGTACAACGTCGCACGACCGCGCAATTGTCAGTTAAAGCGACGCAGCGCCGAATCGCAAAAAGGGCTCCGGTCCTAAAGCTGGAAATCCTTCCGGGGCTGAAGTGGTTAAATAATGTGCCTGGGGGGGTCTCCTTAGTCTACCTGTAAAAGGGTGCATCTCTGTGAGGTGTAGAGCATAGCCAGAGCAAAATGACATTTCCATAGGAAAAATTGTCATTTAAAATCGCTGCTGTAATGTATTGCCGGTTCCCGGCAATATACAAAAGAATCACTGAAGAAATTTGACGTGGGGGGCCCCCCTAAAATCCAAACCAGACCCTTATCTGAGCATGCAACCTGGCCGGCCAGGATGGGGGGGGCGGGTGAGAGCCCCCCCCGAACCATACCAGGCTACATGCCCTCAACATGGAGAGTATGGGTGCTTTGGGGGGGGGGGGATCTGCGCCCCTCACCCCAAAGCAACTTGTCCCCATGTTGACAAGAGCCTCTTCCCCCAACCCTGGGCTGTGGTTGTGAGGGTGTGCGGGTGGGGGGGCTTATCGGAACCTGGAAGCCCCTTTAATAAGGGGGCCCACATATCTTGACCCCCCCTATGTGAATTAGTATAGGGTACATCGTACCCCACCAAAAAGTGTCAAAAAAGAAAAATCCACAGGAGACAATTAGGGACAAGTCCTTTATTAAAAAAGAAAAAAAATGTGCAGAATGAAATTTTTTTTCAGATCGACTCGATCGATTTCAGAGCTTCAGATCGATTCGTTAAGTTACTAGTTTCCTTTCATTGCATTTGTAACTAAATTAATTTTGTTTTGTTCATTTCTGACTGGATTAAAATTCCAGTGGATTTGAAGTATTCTAATCAAATTTGAATCAAATTCGAATTAAATTTGAATCAAAAATATCAAAATGATTTGAATTGATTGTGAGGAATCTGGTTCTCTTCTATTTGAAATTTGAATTTCAGAAGATAGTTATATTCTTTCTATTTTAGTCTATTATATTTTTTTATATTCTGTTCTTTTATATTCTATTTTAGTCTATTCTATTCATTTATTTTCTATCCTATTCTGTTCTATTCCTTTCTTTTCTATTCTGTTCTATTCTTTTATTTTTTATTTTTTCTAATCTGTTTCATTCTATTCTTTTCGAGTTTCGGAAGACGGCTATATTTATTCTATTCTATTCAGTTCCAATCTATTCTTTTTTCTATTCTTTTCTATTCTATTATTATTTATTTTTTTATTCTATTTTATTGTATTCTATTTTGTTCTCTTCTGTTTTACTGTATTCTATTCTATTCTGTTTTATTCTATTCTATTCTTATCAAAATTTGAATTTCGTAAGACAGCTATATTCTTTCTATTTTATTCTATTCTATTCATTTCTATTTTTTCTATTCTATCCTTCTCTATACTATTCTATTCGTTAATTTTCTACTCTATTCTTTTCTATTCCATTCTATTCTGTTTTATTCAATTACATTTTTTTTTCTGAAATTCAAATTTTGGAAGACAGTTATATTCTAACATTAAAGCACATAGTCTTTGAAGGCAATCAGCAATAGTTATCAATATGTTTAAATTTAGAATTCGATTTAGTTTTTGATTTTGATTAGAATTTCAGATTACATTTTGTTTTGTTATTTCAGATTCAATTGAATTTGTTTTTATTGTAATTCGGATATATTCGAATCTCTAAATAATGAAAATTTTGTCTAGTCCCAAGTATATATGAATCCACTTACTGTTGACTGACTTACTGCCTCTGCTGGAAGTTTATTCCAAGCATCAACTACTCTTTCGATAAAATAATACTTTCTAAGGTTAGTTTTGAACTTTCCCTTTACTGGTTTGAGGTCGTGTCCCCGTGCTCTTGATTTTGGTTTCATATTGAAAATACTGCCCCCCTGAACCTTATTCACCCCCTTAATTTATTTAAAGGTTTCAGTCATGTCTCCCCTTTCCCTTCTTTCCTCCAGACTGTACATATTAAAGTGTTACTAAACCCGCAACAGTAAAATCAGTCTGTATATTCAGCATAGCATGCTTGTTATACTCACTGTGGAACTTAAGGGGTTAATCCTCTGAATTGTATAATACAGGCTGTTTTATCCTGTATGCCATAGATCTTCCCTTCCCTGCACTGTCAACTGGGTGAAGGCCAGCTAACACAGGCAAGGCAGTCCACCTGCACATGCTCAGTTGTGTCTTTTATGCTGGAGAGAACATTTACTTGTTCTCAGAGATAGCCAGGTCACATGATATTGACATCACACATGTGGGCATGTATACAGGCTGTAGTGGAAGTCTCCTTCTACCTGAACTCTCAGCACTGGACAAACTGCAGTTTATTACTGACTGTGGTATACAGATCCTCCAAAAAGGTATATAGTGGCAGTATTTTAATGTAAAAAGATGATTTATAAGCTGTGGGCACTGTGGGGGCAGATGAACTATTTTCATATTACTGGGTTTAGTAACACTTTAAGTTCCTGAAGTCTGTCCTGACTCACTGGCTGTGATTGACCAATTGCTCTCGCTCATGCCTCTCCGTCCAATGAGGAGGAAGAGAACTGAAATAGAAGCTGCTCTTGTGCACATCGCTGGATAGAGATCAGGCTTAGATAAGTAAATGGGGGGCTGGGGTAACACACTGGAGGTTTTTTTACATTAATGCAAAAAACATTCAGGCTTTAGAAGCACTTTAATACAATTGTTGTAAATTAAAGCGATTGATTCACCTACAATGAATGTTCGGATAATGAGTGAATGTAACATTTATTGTTTTATATATATATATATATATATATATATATACACTTGCTGGCCACTTTATTGGGTACACATTGCTAGTACCGGGTGGGACCTCTTTTGTCTTCAGAACTGCTGTAATTCTTCATGGTATAAATTCAACAAGGTGTTGGAAACGTTCCTCAGAGATTTTGGTCCATAGTGACATGATAGCATCACACAGGTGCTGCAGATTTGTCAGCTGCACATCCATGATGCAAATCTCCCATTCCACCACATCCCAAAAGGGCTCTATTGGATTGAGATCTGGTGACTGTGGAGGCCATTGGAGTGCAGTGACCTCATTGTCATGTTCAAGAAACCAGTAATGAGCTGATTGAAGCTTTGTGACATGGTGCATTATCTTTCTGGAAGGAGCCATCAGAAGATGGGGACACTGTAGTCATAAAGGGATGGACATGGTCAGCAACAATACTCAGGTAGGCCGCGGCATTTAAACATGATCTGCTCCCCTCCCCTCCCTTCGGAGACTGGGCCACAGGTCAGTATGCCAACACGATAACGACCCCAAAAAACACCTCCAAGATTACCACTGCCTTGCTAAAGAAGCTGAGGGTAAAAGTGATGGACTGGCCAAGCATGTCTCCAGACCTAATCCCTAATAAGCATCTGTGGAGGTGCGCAAGGTCTCTAACATCCACCAGCTCCGTGATGTCGTCATGGAGGAGTAGAAGAGGACTCCAGTGGCAACCTGTGAAGCTCTGGTGAACTTCATGCTCAAGAGGGTTAAGGCAGTGCTGGAAAATAATGGTGGCCACACAAAATATTGACACTTTGGGCCCGATTTGGACATTTTCACTTAGGGGTGTACTCACTTTTGTTGCCAGCGGTTTAGACATTAATGGCTGTGTGTTGAGTTAGTTTGAGGGGACAGCAAATTTGCACTGTTATACAAGCTGTACACTCACTACTTTACATTGTAGCAAAGTGCCATTTATTTCTTCAGTGTTGTCACATGAAAAGATAGAATAAAATATTTACAAAAATGTGAGGGGTGTACTGACTTTTGTGAGATACTGTATATATATATTTTTTATCATTCATGTGACATTCTGTGTATATTTATACATAATCCTTTTTTTTTTTTGCATGATGTGTATGTACTTTAAATAGCACAATTCTTGCTATCATGGCCATGGTCCCAACACCGGATTTGGAAAACACAAAAATAATGCAGACATTGATGGGTGATGTATTCATACATCCATTTATTTTTCCGCTAGAACGCCTGTGATTTGCCGTTAAATGCATCTTTCTCCTATTCTGTATGAAAACAATGATGAGGCATTTAAATTCCAATTGAGTAAGTCTGCGGTAAAGAGTAGCTGCAGCTAGCACAGCCAGCACAATGGAGACCCAGGACAGGGGACACAGGTTCATGGCCCCCTGGGAAGGGGCTGCAAGTTTACCGCATGCATTCCCATCTCCCTAGTGATACCAATCAGGAGAATGAAGGGAGGGGTTAAAAGGGTGTTTAAATAAAGCAAGAGGGAAATGAATTAAGTTGTGGATTGGAAGACAAGGATAAGCTATACAAGTGCGCTTTTAAATAGCTGTGAAATCTGGAATTGAGCCATCACAACACGTCCCATTGGCCTGTGAACCAGGCACCTGATTCTTCTCCGTAGGCTGCGTGCTCAGACTCGGAATTTGGACCTGACTGTCAGCGGCTCTCCGTGCGGGTCTTCCTGCTCCTTGTATTTAGGGATCCTCTTTGAATAGTGGAGAGCAAGGAGCTCAGGATGCTGACAGATGAGCCAACCAGATGCTCACACTTAGGAAGATCTGCGTGACCCCATAGGCTTTCTCTGTGTCATTGTGGTCAGCGAGGGCTTTGTGGGCTCTGCAGCTATTTGTGTTTAGAAAGTAGCGTGGGGAAGAGAAAGGCCATCTGGCTGAATTTACTTAACGCTGCTCTGTCCAGTTTTCCCAGAAAAGTGAAATTCAATTAAATCTGGAAAACTATGGTGCTCTGTATGTCATTAGAGCGGGGTGTGAAATTCAAGAAGTTTGCAGAATGTATAAAGTTCACCCATGGGTCTATTTAGTAGAGGTGCCCGGACTATGGAGGATTATCAGCCAACAATTAGTATACTTAGATGGCATGGAAGATCAGATCCAGTGTTGACAAGAGTTACCCATTTATGCAGTAATTGTAAATTCATGTTTTAAACCCTAATCTGAAAGGCTTCTAGGATTGATGAATGAATATATCATTTAGATATTTTATTGATTATTGGTATTATATGTGTAGCACACCTCCAAGAGAGCCCCTGGTGAACTTAACCTTATCCCCCCAGCATACACAGCCGGGCACATAGCATTTTCTTCACTCTTCCACTGGCTGAAAGGAACAGTCTAGGGATGTTTTTTAGGGTTTTATTGGAGCTTGGTTGGGGTGAGGGGGCATGGGATACCCCAAAACTGAAGAACTGAACACTCGGAGGACTGGTTCTAAATGTAGAAGGTAAAAAACCTTCTGGGTGCAGCCCAACCCCCTTATACTTACTTAAGCCACATCTAGATCCAGAGATGTGCATGAGAGCAGCAGATCTCAAGGGTCTTTGCCCCCACCCCAAAGCACCTTGTCCCCATGTTGATGAGAACAATGGGCTCTTCCCCACAATGCTGGCTGGTGGCTGCGGGGGTCAGTGGGTGGGGGCTTATCAGAACTTAGAAGCCCCCTTTAACAAGCGGGCCATCAGATCCTGCCCCTTCCCCCCTATGTGAATGATTATGGGGTACATAGTACCCATACCCATTCACCAAAAAGTTTAAAAATTGAGTACATGCACAACACAAATTTTTGACAAATCCTTTATGAAAAAAAATTAAAAATGTCTCCTGGTGTAGATCCATCGTCAATAACGAGGCCCGCTGCACTGCTGGATCCAAAAAAACGCCTCCAGTCTTGTCGAACACTCTTGCTATCTGCCTGCTCCACCGTCTGACATTTCTCAAATAACCAAGGAATGAAGTCACCCAATGACGTCACCTACCCAGCATGCCCCGGCCGATGACATCACAAGAAGGTGGGGTCACCCAGTAAATTCATTAGTGGTAGCGTAATAGTAACATAAATTCATTATTATTTCATTCAGAGATTTGGATACATCTCCAAATAACCAAAAATGTGTCCAAATTCATATTCGGACCAAAACGAATTGCACTTGTCTATTGCCACTGTGCTGCTGAGCCACAAACAAGGTGAATAAAGGAATCCCCCACCCCTTTCCAGCCTGAGATATTGTATTCTGAAAACTGATTTCTGTCCAATGGGGCAATGCATCAAAATTTGCTGAGTTCCTGCTGAACTGGCTGAATTTCTGTTCATCTATGGCCAACTTTGTTTACATCAGTTAAAGTGTTTACATCAGTGAAAGCAGAACTAAACTATATCTGAGCACCTCAAACTGAAAATGCTATTGAATTCATGTTTACTATTCAAAGCTAATTCCCCCATCCACTCATGTCTTCATGCTTTATATTGTTGAGAAATCACTGCGAAAAACACCCCCCTGGGATTTCTAGCTGCGGCCATCTTGAGTAAGGGCAGATAATTCATGCAGCACGTACTTCCAGCAGTGGCAGAACTACCAGGGTCACAAAAGTTGCACTTTTAACCAAGCCATGGCATTCCACCACTGTTGGGGGGCCTCAGCGGGGTTGCTGGATGCAAGGTTCTAAACTGAGAGCATAAAACTGGTGCAGCGCTAATAAATAAAGTCCAAACAAAAGATCAGTTCATAAACATTAGTGCATTAGTATTGGTCCTTCAAATGGCTTGGAAAAGGGAGGCAGGAGACCCATCACCAACACCAAACCCACTATCCCTAACCGGAATGACAGGACCCTCATTACAGGGGTTAAACAGGCCTTTTCATATAATATATGAACTCTTGAGTCAAGTCATAAATGTGTAGGAAAACAGCAATTAGGGATGGTTGGAGCCACCAAGTTCCGCTCTATAGGCTCCATGTACTCTCCTCAATATAATCACCATGGAAAGCAAAGAAATGGGCTCATGGTGCAGTAAGTCATGAATTTTTATTAGTAAAAATGGTAAAAAAACTTACATCATGCCGGAACAAACGAGCATCTGTTAAACACATGGAGATCAGTAGCGCCCCCCACCACAATGATGGCCGACGCATCTAAGTTCCTGCACCTGCGTCGCGTCCTAGGCTCCCTACCGACGCGTTTGTTTATATTTTCTAAACTGAGAGCATCTCTCTCATACAGCCAAGAGCCTGCACTGACAGTTCTCCCTCCCTCGCATGAATAGGAGAGGAGGGAGCTGATCTGCTCCTTCTCCTCCCACCCCTCTCCTCCTGTGTGTGCACTGCGGGAAGTGTGAAGGCAGCTAATTTTGATCATTACCCAATGCGTTTCGTCCACTGAGACATCTTCTGGGGTTCAGTCTGGGGTTCGTTGTCTGAGGGAAAAGAAGGATCCTGGCTGTTGTTCCTCTCCCTGGGGGCCAATGTATCTCCCTCCGGCCGAATATGAAGTGGGTCCTGAGAGCCAGACCCAGTTGGCCGGGAGCCCTAAGACCAGGGGTCCTCAAACTATGGCCCTCCAGTTGTTCAGGAACTACAATTCCCATCATGCCTAGTCATGTCTGTGAATGTCAGAGTTTTACAATGCCTCATGGGATGTGTAGTTCCGCAACAGCTGGAGGGCCGTAGTTTGAGGATCCCTGTCTAAGACTCTCAGCCAATCGGGTCTCAGGAGCTGTTCCTGATTGGCCAGGGGAAGAATCAGGAAGACAATAACGAATATTAATTTGCTATTGTCACACACTGGGTGGCACTTTTACTGCCCCTGAACCACTACCTCTTTTAGCTACAGAGCGAAGGCAAGGGGGGTACACATTCCGCGGCCATAAAAATAATTCTACCCCCTGTTGCTTTTGATAAAAATAGCACCCAACGAACGCAATCCATTAAAGTGAATGGAGGCGCTCTGCATATTAGTGCGGAGGATTAAGGGGTTGAAGCTACAACGCTTCCTCAACGTCTGTCAAAAGCTCTCTCAAAAGCGATCTGAATGTAGATAATGTGAATGAGCCCTTCCTTTTCCATGACAATGGTCCCCAGGTAAAATAGAAAGGGCGGATCTTCCCAGCTGGGACACAGACAGCAATAACAACCTAACAGGGGCTCTAACCCAATCCTTAGATGTTCCCTTACATCTTTCTTCTTTTTCTTGGACTAATTTCTGAAAAAAAAGAAGAACCTTCTGGGTAAAAGCCATATTTACATTTTGGACAAAGCGTATTGTATTCTCTGAACAAAAGTGTAAAAAAAGAAAAAATTGAAAAAAGTCATAAAACGCAGGTTTTCCATTGCAATGTATTTGTAGAGTAAGCCCACTTGAAATGTATAGTATATTTTACTTCTCCCACTCAGGAGTTCATATGTCAAAACTATGAAACAAGCCAAGGAAATTATCCAAAGAACTCTGGCTGTTAATCACTGGAAGACTTTTATTGATCCATAATATATTTTTATACGGCGTGATGACGAGGCGTTATGTCTGCGCATTTTTATTTTAACAACTGGACTTATGTTCTTCCATTTCCATTGACATCAATTCTCCCCTCCATATTAGGCCAATGGTGAGTATCTTGCTCGGATTTTTTCCCTTGCACCGTCATGTGACCAGGTGTATCTGTGTCTCATCTGAAAAGTATAGACGCCGTTTTTATTTGCTGCTTGTTTTCTCCATGGATCCCATTTCGTTTAGGAGGTTTTGATTGTGCACTTTATTGAGAAGGTCTGCCCAGCTTCAGCTATAAGCGGAGTAACATTGCTTAGCAAACTATAGGACTCAGTGGGGGGAGGTTTAACAAGGCACATATGATGCCTTCTGTACGAAGTTGAGTTTATTTCACCACTTCAATACCGGCCACTTTCACCCCTTTCCTGCCCAGGCCAGTTTTCAGCTTTCAGTGCTGTCACTCTTTGAATGACAATAGCGCGGTTATGCTACATTGTACTCATATGAAATTTTTATCAATTTTTATTTTATTTTTTTCACACAAATTGAGCTTTCTTTTGATGGTATTTAATCACTACTGGGGTTTGCTAAAAAAAAACAAACAAACAAAAAAAAATTAGAAAAAAAAAGTTTTCCTTAGTTTCTGTTATAAAATTTTGCAAACAGGTAATTTTTCTCCTTCACTGATGGGCACTTATGAGGCGGCACTGTTGGGCACTGATGGCCACTGATGAGGCTGCACTGATAGGCTGCACTGATGGGCACTGATGAGGCGGCACTGATGGGCGCTGATAAGGCGGCACTGATGGCACTGGTAGGCTACACTGATGGGCACTGATGAGGCAGCACTGGTGGGCACTGATGAGGAGGCACTGATGAGGCTGCACTGATAAGCGACACTGATGGACATTGATAAGCAGCACTGATAGGTGGCACTGGTGAACACTGATAAGTAGAACTAATTGGCAGCACTGATGGGCACTGATTGGCAGCATTGATTTACATCACTATAGGGCACTGCTAGGCAGCACTGATGGGCACTGATAGGCGGCACTGAGGAGCTTGGAAGCACTGATGGGCATCACTGATATCACTGATTGGCATCACTGATAGGCACTTATTGGTACTGATAGACAGCACTGATAGGCTGCACTGATGGGCACTGATAAGCAGCACTGATATGTGGCACTGATGATCACTGATAGGCGGCACTAATTGGCAGCACTGATTGACAGCATTGATTTGCATCACTGATGGGCACTGATAGGCAGCACTGATGGGCGGCACTGATGGGCACTTATAGGCAGCACTGATAGGCAGTACTGGTAGGCAGAACTGATGAGGAAGCACTACTTGGCAGCACTGATAGGCATCACTGATGGACACTGATTGGCACTGATAGACAACACTGATGGGCACTGTTAGGCTTCACTAATCATGAGGACACTGATGATCAGTGCCCTGATTAGCAGTGCAGATGTCCCCTTTCACATTAGCCGGTTACCGGCCCTCTCCTCTCCTCAGGTTGTGACAGTGTGAGGAAAGGAATGCCAATAACCAGCAAGTGTGTTTACATCGTGATCAGCTGTGATTGGCATCTTACTCCGATCTGTGAAAAGCTGTGTCTGAAGGACACAGAGATCACAGAGCACACCGCATGCTGGGAGCACAGTCACAGGAGGACGTCATATCCCCCCCTCCCAGAATTGTCAGCCCACGCTGTAGCCGTAATTTAACTATAACGCGGTCAGGAAGCGTTTCATAAGGCAGTGAATGGAGAATAAATGGTAGTGCAGTTACAATTTTGTTGCTGGTTTCTTCCCTGTTAGGGAGATGACTAGAGTTGAGCGAACCTCTGGAAGTTCGGGTTCTGCTGGTCCGTCCGAACTTCGGGACAAAGTCCGGGTCCGGGTCCGGACGGAACCCGAACGATCGCACGTCGTCTTGGGCTTGAAGGTCTCCAAGCGAGTTGAGATCAGTAGAGGGATTGTCCCTTCTTTGGTCGTTGTTTTAACATTGACGTGATGGTAAATAAGAGGTAAGTGACGGAATACTTTGCGAAGGACTGGCGCAATATCAATTTAATGCCGATGTCGCACCCGACTGTTAAGACCCTCCCCCCCTATACTGCAGGAGGACACTGACACGAGGGTCGTACGCCACACGAGACACTAGAGACACAGGAAGTCTGTGTCGAAAAGTGTCTAGCCTCATTCTACGGTTAGTGTCGACTAGTGCTACATTTGTGTGAACGACCAATAACCGTAAGG
>BLSH010151925.1:110737-132038 GCA_018402905.1 Glandirana rugosa | reverse complement strand
GTTCTATGCAGAGCTTGATCTGCAACTCAAAGCAGCGGTATGTGAAATCTCTAATTTCTGCTATCTGTCCTCAGAGCAACAGCACAGACAGCAGTAGTAAAGTAATCTATCTCAGGATGCAGGATCAGGTCTTAAAATGGCTAAAATCTGTCCCTCACGCCGTCAGCTACCTTTCCCTACACTAACCCAAGGAGCATGTGACTGCAGCACTGTGACTCCAGCTTATAAAGAGGCTGGGTCACATGATGCACCGGCCAATCACAGCCATGCCATTAGTAGGCATGGCTGTGATGGCTTCTAAGGGCAAACCAGTGAAACGCTTGTTGATTGGCTGCCCTGCAGCTTCTCAACACGTGGAGTAAAATAGCAGAACCCCGGACCGAACCCGAACGATTTTTGAAATGTCCGGGTCCGTGCCACGGACACCCTAAAGTTCGGTACGGACCCGAACGTTACAGTCCGGGTTCGCTCAACACTAGAGATGACTACTAACTACCTTTCCTACTGTACAAGGGAACATCCTCAATGAGGCACAGCAGTAAAAGTCTGACAGAGGTTCTAAGTCTTCACCACTCTGTCCAAAACTAAAACAAAAAATACAGCAAAAACTGGCCTCAGTTTCACTTTAAAGCCAAAGTTTAGTGAAAAACGTATTTTTGAAAAAATCAACAAGGACGGTACTTAGACGGTACTTACCATGAATGAAGGGTGTCCTGTGTGCTGGTGGCTGCTGTGTTTGATTGAAGTCCACTGTCCCCAGTTATCCCTGCAGCGCTGGGGGAGTTGATATGAGGTTTGCATCTGTTACAGGCACTCCTTAAGTGCTGACTATGCCTGCCTATTCATCTCCATGTCCTCTATTCATAGAAGCCGTAATATCGGACCCCATATGCATTCCTAGCAACCTCCATGTCAATGTCCTTGGACAAATAGGGCCATGGCCATATGTGGACAATGATGTCACTACTATATTCCCGGTAGGCAGCACCAGGCATCGATTGATGGTGGAGGGACATTTCTTTGAAATGTGTTATATTATTTTTTTCTCTATTTTTTTTAAATAAAAGAGTTGTCAAAAGTTTGGGTATCTTTATTTCTAGGTTACATATTTTTGGGGAATGAGTATGGGTACTATGGGTACTAGTTGCACCTTACTCAGTCCCCTACAATCATCGGGTCAGGGTTGTGGGGAAGAGGTCCCTGTGCTCATCAAAATGGGGACAAGGAGTTTTTCCAGCATATTGAGGGTGGCCTAGTATGCTTTTGTTGAAAAAAAAATATTCCCCTCTGGGTGATCTACGTATATTGCAAGGGTTATAACAACCTTCATTGCAGATTCCTACCTTTTGTTATTCTGGATAAATCACTGTTGGTTCCTCTGTGCCTCTGTGCTAAGTGGGTCTAATGGGAGTGTTTTCATAACTATCAGTCAGCTGTGGCAGCTGCAGAGCACTAATGAGGAAAGCTGCTGGGTCTGCATCCCTTTAGACGTGTTCCTATTGGAAGTATCTCACCAAAAATTACATTTTTGTTGCAGGGGATGCCTAAATATCTTAGGCAGACTTCTTGGAAAATTAGTGAGCCAATCACACAAGCAGGAAATTATGTTTCTGGGGAGTGGTCAGCACACACTGTGTACAGAACAACTCCAGGTAGCCATATTGCATTGAATTTACAGAAAATTATAGCGGCTGCAGACTGAAAAGGAAAGGTAATTTTTAATAACATTCAATTACAATATGACTTGTATCGCAATTGTACACGCTATATTATTTTTTCTTTATTCGCTATTTTTTTTTCCCCACGAAAGTGGAGTTACCCTTTAAAATTTATATCAGACCTGAAGAGTCTGGTATGATTTTTTCTGAGGAACCTTGTCTTTTTTTTTTGCCTGAGGTACCCTCTTCAAAATTCATACCAGACGTAAAAGGTTGGGGGGGAGGGGGCTCTACACAATTTTGTTTTTCATTCTTGCTGTAGAATGTGGTACAGCAAAAGTGCATTAACAAAGAATAAATATGATGCAATTTACATTTTTAAATGTTTAAAATTTAAATTTCTTAAAGTTGTATCCCCATAAATGACATTTTTACCTACAGGAGGTAAGCCTATAATCACTTACCTGTAGGTAAAAAGAATATCTCCTAAACCTGCACAGTTTAGGAGATATTCTCAGTGCAAGCACCGCTGATGTCAGCAGGCGCATGCGCAGTGATGTCTCTGTGAATGCCCTGCGCACAGCATCGGTCCTTGCCAAAAGGTGCACCGTAAAGACGGGCTCCCGCGCATGCATGGGAGTGACGTCTCGTGGCTCCGGCCACTCACAGCGCTGGAGCCAGGTACCCGGAAGGATCCACGGAGGGAAGATGGCAGCTCCCTCCTCAGGGACCGGGCGGACCTGCGAGAGCTTCATTTTGAGGTAAGTGTTTTATAATGAGCTAGTATGCGATGCATACTAGCTCATTATGCCTTTGCCTTAGAGGTGTTTTTTTTTCTTTTGTAGGGGAGACAACCGCTTTAAAATAATATCCAGAAGGAAAATGTAATTTGCCAAAAATGTCAAATTATTTTTTTCTTTTTAAATGTCAGTGCTTTAAAGGAAAAATCACCGCTCCAAGCCAAATGGAATTGTAAAAAATAAATTCACTGGTACATGTTCCCTAGTGCAGTGCCCGCCCCTTCATGTTGTTTTTGACACGCCTTTGCCCATTAGCCCTGAAAATGGACATTTTTTATTTGACAGATTTGGCTCCCATTGATTTCAGTTCGGGTTCAGCATCAAAAATTCTTTGAATTTTGCCCAACGTTTATCAAAACAAACCTAGTATGGCTCATGCCTACTGCTGATAAATACCCCACAGCACCAGATCGTCACCACTGCAGGGTTATCCAAGGGCAGAGGACTTTTTTGTAAACAGCAGCCACCAACAGATAGGAGGCACTTCATTGCTGGTCAGTAGCGTGGCTACAGGTATTAAAAAAAAAAATCTCTAAACTTCTTTTATCCCATAATAGTAGAAGGGAGTCTTGCATAACTATGTTTCTTTCATATAGCTGACCGCACTGGAAGAAGTAACTGTGGCATGTCCTCCCTGAAGTGTGACCTATCAACAGGGCCGCTGATAAAACAGTACAGCCAGCCCTCCTATACTGGGCCCAGGCCCCATCAATTCAACATGGGGGTCTGACCACCCGCTGAGCAGGAGGGATGGCTGTGCTGTCTTATTGCAGACACTGATCCATTTCTGCCTCCCCTGCGGCGCTGTCAGCTTCTCATCCTCTTTCTCCCTCCAGCTGTACTGAAGGGGGATTGGGTCTAGCACATGCGCCACTTCCATCTGCTGTCTGGGCCCCCTTGTGTGCCCCCTTTCCCCATAGTGCTGCTGGCTTCCCTCCTCTCCTTCCAGCAGCTGCTGCAGGCACACAGATGGATGTTTCAGGATGGAGAGCAGGAGAAGTAGCCAGTAAATATGTCATTTTCTGGCCACTTCCTTTCCTGAATGAATACAGTGAGCGATCAGTACCAATCACTCCTGGGTCCATTTATCACTGAAGCATAGTAAACTGCATTTACTATACTTCAGTTTGTGAATGAGCAGGAAGCCTCGGAGCACTTCTTATTCATTCATCTGTGCAGCTGAGGTTGAGAGAAAGGAGCTGATAAATCCACATCCTCAGCCACGTTTGGCCATGTCAGGTAGGGGCCTAGGTTTGCCACCTCATCCCTTTAAACCCGAACACATATTAAGTTCACAGGTTCTGTGACTGATTAAGGTGGTAATTAAACTCATTTGGGGCCTTATCTGCATTAAATTAGCCTTAGAACCTGTGTAATTCATATTTCGGGTTCGGGTTTAAAGGGATGAGGTGGCAACCCTATAGGGGCCAAGTGATTTCTAACAGCAGCCCTGCTGTCCTGTAGAAGAGATATGTTGGTGTCATTAGCCTAAAATAGACTGGCTGGAACTTTTTTGTCACTTGCCACTGGGTGTTTCCTGTTACCACCAAAAATGTATAGCCCGCCTTGGCCACGTGTCACCTTGGCTGTGCCACTGGTAGCCACTGCAGCAGGTTGGTCTCACCAAACAAATGAGCTTGGATCTACCCCTGGTTATCATGCAGCAGGTGTTGGTCTCACAGATGGGCTCCTATAAGCCCCATCCTCTTGGTGCCAGAAAAAGTCCATACAAAATCCGCAGTTTATTTATTAAAAGTCAAATGGTCCAGTTTACAGCAGAATGCTAACACGTTTCAGCTTACAAAGCCTTACTTATAGCCCTGAGTAAGGCTTTGTAAACTGAAATACATTAACTTTCTGTTGTAAACTGGACCACTTGGTTTTTAATAAATAAACTGCGGATTATTTATGGACTTCAGTGTTGACTTTTGGTTGCTTAGATTTCAAATTCAAATGCCTTCTAGTCCACTGTCTTTCCCCACATCTCCTACAAATACATAAGTGGTGTTTTCTGTTTACCTGCAGATGCTTAATAAGCTTGGCTCACTGTGTGACAAATAGGGATCCCTTTGTAATACATTGCATTCTCCGTGCTGATCTTCATTTGTTCTGCGATAAACTCTAGTCAGTTTGGTGAACTGCAGTCACTCATGAGCTATGGTTGTTCTGTTTTAAATGCTGCTTTATGCATTGACATACACTATATTGTCAAAAGTATTGGGACGCCTGCCTGGACAAGCACATGAACTTTAATGGCATCCCAGTCTACTACGTACTAACGACCGTTGTATGCGATATCGATCGTTCATATGTGCGATTAGAACAGTCAAACATACGACGGTCGTACAAGGGAGTTGTATGAGCAGACTAGAAAACTTGGTCGTACCAAGAAGCGGTCATACGACCGGTGTATCATGTGTACAGAGCAGTTGGTACAACAAGTTGTATTGTGCAAAACACGCATGCTCAGAAGTCAGGAACGGCCGGATGCTAATTACATGCACCTGAACGTTCTTCTGTGCTCGTACGATCGTGTAGTGCAGTCAGTATGCAAGTTACATTATGCAACATCCGATTTGCGACGATCAAACGTACAATCGTTGTCCCGTGTGTACGAGGCTTTAGTCTGTAGGTTTCAATATTGAGTTGGCCCACCCTTTGCAGCTATAACAGCTTCAACTCTTCTGGGAAGTCTGTCCACAAGGTTTAGGAGTGTTTATGGGAATGTTTGACCATTCTTCCAGAAGGGAAGGGTCGGGGAACCAAAAGTGGGACTTTATATGAAGCTTAAAAGTAGCCTGGTAAGGCTCTAGCTTCCATCCCTTAAACATGATATATAAAAAATTACACAATTGTGCAGTCGGAGAACAGGTGGGACTTTACATGGAGAATGTGGTGGTCTGAGTGTAATCTTTGATGGATATAGGTCAATTGAGGTAGTAAATGAATTTATTAGGTAATCATCAGTTAAACATATACATGGTCACACACGTGATCCAATCAGGTAAAACATGATTATACAGTAAAATAGAAATTCATACAATACATGATCCGAGTTCCCCATCCATCAATTCCATATATATATACACAATATTAAAATCAACAGTAACACACTGCATGGCCCGTATTTTGAGGTATCTGGGGGTAATACCCCTGGTATATCATAAAACAGATTATAAACATGGCATATTTGTAGTAGCAAAAAACACGACAATGGTAGCTCTGCGCGTTTCGTGACTTTTGGGGTCACTCATCAGGAGCAAGCGTGTTAGTCTGTAAAGAAAATAATTAGAGAAAATTGGCGTTGGTGGCGTGCGGGGGTGGCGAGGCCCATAAATGGACGCCACCTGGGGCAGGTTTACCACCGGGATTGAGGATCAACAACACATGCTATCATCAGGTACTTGTCTTTGTATCTTCCTATCCCACTGTTACATGGTTCCTCTGTTGTTTCAGCACAACATGCACGCTTTATTCACCACTTACTTCTATGTTCTCTCACTACACCTCATCTTGCCTTTTTTTGTTTTTCTTTTCTATTCCTATGTTCCTTCCAGGGGCGTAACGATAGGGGTTGCAGGGGTTGCAATTGCAACCGGGCCCCATGGTCCAGGGGGCCCATCTGCCTCCCTTGTACACCTGAATAGGAGGGATGGTGGGTGTGGTATTTAGAGGACCCAATCTCCTCCATTTTCCTCCATCCAGTTTACTTGTCTTCTGCTGTTCCCAGGGTCCCTGTGTGCTTCCCTGGTCCCCCCACAGAGCTGCTGTCTTCCTCCCTGCTCTCTCCTGCCAGATGCTGTAGAGCAGGGGTATTAAAGGGACCCGCGATAGGAGTAAAGGGCCCCAGTATCAGTGGGAAGAGGGAAGGGCCCTGACCAGGGGTCAGGGGGCCCTTCATAGTTTCTTGCACCGGGGCCCTGAAGGTTCTAGTTACGCCTCTGGTTCCTTCCCATTGTCTCCCATATGTCACTTTTCCTTTTTCCTTTGCCATTTTGTCAGTCCCTCACTCTCCCTACATCCTCTTTCACTTTTCACTGCATTCACCTCCTTTTCACTTTCAATTGCCTAGTAGACCTATTCATTCTTTCTATACAGACCACATACCACATTGTCCCCACTTGCTGATCTCATCCCGGTGCCTAATCACGCTCTGGTGGGATGTCCGTGTGGGTTGTCGCTGCCCTGCCCGTCCGCCACAGCCCCCGCCCATAATGATCCTGGATTGCCCCATACCTCCGACACCGCACAACCGGCTTGGAAACTGCGTGAGTGTATATCAAATATCTAGTCTATTTTGGGGACTGCCCAAAACTGGGGCAAAAATGGGGAACTCGGATCATGTATTGTATGAATTTCTATTTTACTGTATAATCATGTTTTACCTGATTGGATCACGTGTGTGACCATGTATATGTTTAACTGATGATTACCTAATAAATTCATTTACTACCTCAATTGACCTATATCCATCAAAGATTACACTCAGACCACCACATCCTCCATGTAAAGTCCCACCTGTTCTCCGACTGCACAATTGTGCAATTTTTTATATATCATTCTTCCAGAAGTGCATTTGTGAGGTCAGGCACTGATGTTGGATGAGAAGGCCTGGCTCGCAGTCTCCGCTCTAATTTATACCAAAGGTGTTCTAATGGGTTGAGGTCTTGCTCATCCATGTCTTTATGGGCCTTGCTTTGTGCACTGGTCCAAATCACTTGGTGGAGGGGGGATTATGGTGTGGGGTTGTTTTTCAGGGGTTGGGCTTGGCCCCTTAGTTCCAGTGAAGGCAACTCTTAAGTTGGCAGCATACCAAGAGATTTAGGACAATTTGATGCTCCCACCTTTGTGGGAACAGTTTGGGGATGGCCCCTTCCTGTTCCAACATGACTGTGCACCAGTGCACAAAACAAGGTCCATAAAGACATGGATGAGCGAGTTTTGAGTGGAGGAACGTGACTGGCCTGCGCATAGTCCTGACCTCAACCCGAAAGAACACCTTTGGGATGAATTGGAGTGGAGACTGTGAGCCAGGCCTTCTCATCCAACATCAGTGCCTGACCTCACAAATGCGCTTCTGGAAGAATGGTCAAACATTCCCATAAACACTCCTAAAGCTTGTGGACAGACTTCCCAGAAGAGTTGAAGCTGTTATAGCTGCAAAGGGTGGGCCAACTCAATATTGAACCCTACGGACTAAGACTGGAATGCCATTAAAGTTCATGTGCATGTAAAGGCAGGCGTCTCACTGCTTTTGATAATATAGTGTATCTTCCTATTCTTGGCCTGTCTGGACAGTATGTTCACCTGCCGACTTGGCCCATACACAGGTAGCTTAACTCTTCAGTACAACACAGAAGTTGAAACCAACAGAACTTTACTTCAGGTAAGAGCAGTGCAAAGGATGCTTTTCTAGTCGTTTTAAGTGCAAGAAGACAATATTTTCCTAAGCCTGTTTTCTACAATAAACTACAACTAACTGAAGAAACATGAGAAAGCTGGCAGAGTAGGTAGGACTGAACTAACTAGCACTAAACTGGGGGAGAGGACAAAAAGAGATACCATATCACATACATAAACAAGCAGCAAACTACCACTAGATGTCAGTGTACATCAGAACAATAGTAACCTGATGCAGTTCAATACAACAACAGAGATATACATATAAGTGAGACAGACAATAGTTATTATATGATGGGCTCCTGGCACTGCGTGATAAGATCATTCTTGGTGTGAAGAGACCTCTGGTTGCTGTTAGATGACCTCTAGTAGGTGTGATAGACCGCGGTCTCTATATGATAGGCTTCAGTCATCATCTGACGCATTGACACTCTCACTGTCTGCTGAAATTTCCTCCATAGCTCTGTATAATAAAACACTCCCAATAATTCTACAATATGAAACCTATCTACAGGTAGACTCATTAAGTGTAGCCAATGCAATGAGAAGCTGGCAAAATGAGTCACATTCTACTTTTTCACAAAAGGATTATACATATAATTATGTCCATGCCAGTCTAATCTTGCCTTAATTTAATAATACTTTGAGTGGAATGTAAAATATTCAGATAGGTAAGCAAAGAAAATGAATGCAGATTGCCCTAAAAGGCGGCAGTGAGACCTCGATTTTAAGCAGATGCAGGATCACAAGTGACACTAAATGCTGCTGAAAAAATACTTCTATTCAAGTTTTCTTAACTCAGAAAAGTCCCTTCTATTGCCCTCAGCTTCCTCCAAATCTCCAAATTTTTTGCCGCTGTGATCTGACTTCCTGCTAGAGGGTGGCTACGTTCATTTCCCATGGCCCCACTGTATGTATGAATGTAGACACCCTCTCTTCCTTGCTCCAGAGATAAACTAGGAGATTTGTTGTAGGCATAGAGCGGTGTACAAGGGTTATAACCCTCCCTTACTTCATCAAAAATGAGAAAAAAAGTTACATAGTTACATAGTTAGTCAGGTTGAAAAAAGACACAAGTCCATCCAGTTCAGCCAAAAAAAAAAAAAAAAAAAATTTTTATATATATATATTGGTCCGACTTTGGTCCTACTTCAGCCCATTGAATATCATTGAAGTCGGATCAAAGTCGGATCCTTGTTCTAACCATCCGACTTGTGACATCCAACTTGGTGATTACAGCAGCAGTAAAAGGAATTTATGTCACACTGGGATTGTTTTGATTGGTCAAAGGACAAGTCACTATCTCAAAGTCGGAGCAAAATCTTATCTTCTTCATTCAAGTCAGATGGAAGTAGGACCAAAGTAGGACCGATGTTGCAGGGCAAGTAGGATCAGAAGTCTGACCGTTTTTGTGTCGGATAGTGTGAACCCAGCCTAAAGCAGAGATCTGGCCGAAATATGACTTTTAGGCTGGGTTCACACTATCCAACAAAAAAACAGTCCGACTTTGATCCTACTTTGCTGTGCGACTTACGGTCCTACATAGAGTCAAAGTCGGACCGATTTTCTGTGAACAGGGATCCGGTAATACTAGGCACCTTGTGCTCTGAGGATCTTGAAGGGGAACTCCACGCCAAATTTTACAAAAAAACTGGCATGGGATCCCCCTCCAGGAGCATACCAGGCCCTTTAATCTAGTACAGATATTAAGGGGAAACCCCACGCTGAAAAATGGCATGGGGTCCCCCCAAAATCCATACCAGACCCTTATCCAAGCATGCAGCCCGGCAGGCCAGGAAAGGAGGTGGGGATGAGCGAGTGCCCCCCTCTCCTGGACCATACCAGGCTGTGTGCCCTCAACATGGGGATTATGGGTGCTTTGGGGCAGGGGGGGCTCTGTGCCCCCCACCCCAAAGCACCTTGTCCCCATGTTGATGAGGACAAGGGCCTCTTCCTGACAACCCTTGCTGGTGGGGACTTATCATAATCTGGAAACCCCAGATCCCGGCCCCCCACCCTATGTGAATGAGTATGGGGTACATTGTACCCCTACCCATTCACCTGAAAAGAAAAGTTAAAAAAAAAAAACACACTACACAGGTTTTTAAAATCTTTTATTAAATCAGCTCCGGCGTCTTCTCCCCTCTCTTCTTTCTTCTGCTCTTTTGCGGGGTCTTCTATCTTCTGAGGGGTCTTCTTTCTTTTCCTTCTCTGCCCTCTTCCCTCTGTTCTTCCTCTCTTCTTCTTCCCATGTTGATATGACGCAATCTCCTTCACAAATGCCCTCTCCGCTGTGTGCTGTGCCTCATATTGGCATGGGGCGGGGCCACCCACTGACATCACCCGGAGGCCCCACCCTATGATGTCACATCCTAGGGTGGAGCTGTGACATCAACAGCACTGACAGTCCCACTCCCGGCTTGCCTTCCTCCCATCCCGCAGACCCGAACACGAGGCTTCATCCACTCCCTTGCACCATGACATCACACGACGCTCTCAGGCACCACCTCCATCAGTCTCGTCCCCTGCCAGCACCGACAGAACACACTGTAGCAGGCACTCAGATGGTTTAAGCAGTTTCTGGACTAGAACTGCGCATGCGCAGTTCCGAGCCGAGTGCCACAGCCATATTTTTTTACTGGCAACCTTTTTCTCTTACTGGCATTTACTGGCAGGAGAAAAGTGCCCATTTTTTACTGTCTGCCAGTAAAAATACTGACAGTTGGCAACACTGCTTTTTTCCAAATCAGGGACAGTCAGTCCCTCAAAATCAGGGACAGTTGGGAGCTATGTTTTAACTGTCACTGTCCAAAGCTACATATACTCACCTTACTTTCATTCCCTGAACCGGTCTATTCACTTACTAGTAGTGAAGATGGGAAGGCTCGAAGTTATGCCTTGGACTAGCTTCCTGCCTCTTTAGTGTTTGATTGATCAATCACCAGCAATTTCCCATGTGTACAGCGGGTTCCCTGTGCTGTCACAGGGCCTTGTTCATTTTTGTGTCCTTGTTATATTCCCCTGTTCCCCCTCTTGTGTAGTGCTAGCTCAGTCCTGGTTAGACCCTCCCTGCTCTCTCATGCTTCCTCAATTAGGTTCCGTCTTTTTAAAGAGACAAGGCTTAGCAAAGTCATTGTCTTCTTACACTTGATAAGACTGGAACAACATCCTCTTACTTCACATATCTGACAAAGTGTATTGGATTTACCATTGTTGTCTTATTGAAGCTGTCTGTGGATTCTGCTAAGTCAGCAAGTGGTCATACTGTCTCAGTGCGCCACTGAGAGCCTGAGCCAACCACTCCTGCCCCCTGCACAGCCCAATGGCGGCAATTTGTGATTTTTTTAGCGGTACTGCGACATTGCGGCGGACATGTCGGACCATTTTGATACTTTTTTGGGACCATTGGCATTTATACAGCGATCAGTGCTATGAAAATGCACTGATTACTGTGTAAATGCCATTGGCAGTGAAGGGGTTAACCTGGAGGGGGCGCTCTAAGGGTTAATTGTGTTCCCTCTGGGCTGGCAGGGGGAGGGGAGTGATCACAGCTTCCATATGCAGGAAGCCTGTGATCACATCAGTTCCCCCTCTGTCAGAACGGAGATCCATGTTTACATACACGGACCTCCATTCTCTCACTGTGGGGGAGCCATTGTGGGTAGCTGGCGGAGATTGAGTCACGATACTCATTATCGCAGCCGCCGTCAGTTGACTGCGTTTCACGATAACAAACCACTTTTCCGCCATCAAGCCACGGCGGGCGGTCGGCAAGTGGTTAAAAACAATATTTTTAAACCAATTTCAACTAGTATATAGCCAGCTTAACCACTTCAGCCCCGGAAGGATTTCCCACTTTAGGACCAGAGCACTTTTTGCGATTCAGCACTGCGTCGCTTTAACTGACAATTGCACGGTCGAGCGACGTTGTACCCAAATGAAACAAGGTGTTGCTGCAAGTCTGACTTCCTGGTAAACTTAATTTTAGTTTCAATTATCATGATAAAAAATAATGGACAAGGAGGCCTTTTAATGGGTGTGATTTTTTTTTTTCTGGGGGGGGCAGCATTTCATCCTTGGACCCAGGCAGCACAATGTCTTGGGCCAGCCCTGGGTGCCATTATCCCTTAATGGTACCCCAAACGCATTGCGATTGTCACAGCATGGGAGGATTTAAAAATCACATAAAGCTTGTCACCCAAAAAGGAGCAGGCGCTTCTTTTCGGGCGACAAAATGCACATAGGGCACTTAAATGGGCTGGCCTTATGCGACACCCAAAATTGTGTGTAAATCGCGCAACCAAAATTGCAATTGGGAACTCTCGTTCCCGATACGCATAAGTACAAATGCAACCTAACAAGACTTTAAAAATGTACTTCTATTTTCAGGGCCCATAAAAGATATAACTGTTTTTAAAGATATAAAAAAATCTCAAAGAAATAACTTTCAAAGATAAAAAAAAAACTTGCAGTTTCTTTGCTGAGTCGGACGGGGTTACGGAAAGTTTCCACTTGAACTGTATAGTAAGGTTCTATCTGGTTTGTATAAAGTTTACATCATGAACACACAAGTCATTACTGTAATCTTACTGCTACTGTATGTTTTGTTTTCTCGGCCGTTGCTGCAGGACATCTCCCATTGCGTTGGCAGGGAGAGCACAAAAAGTAAATTGTTTTCCGGTCAAACAGAACATTGTATATAATTCAGGGATTTGTTTAATTTATAGAAACAGTTTCCAAACATGTAATTATTAAGCATATCCTAACCTTTCCAAATTCATTTTAAAGCTGAACTCCAGGCTCGTATAAAACAAAAAATTAAAGTAGAACTAGCAGAGCTAAACTGTATCTGAGCACCACAAAAGCTATATTCAATTTATTTTTGATATTGAAAGCAAACTTCCCCATCCATCCACGTCGCCATGCTTTATTTTGTTGATAAATCACTCTGAAAAACACCCCCCCCCCCTAGCATTTCTAGCTGGGGCCCTTTTGAGTAAGGGCAGATGCTTCATGTAGAATTTACTTCCTGGAATCCATCTGCCCTTAGCTCAGGCATGAAGACAGGAGGGTGTGCTTAGCAGAGAAAGTCCATCCTACGCTCCTTCAGATGTAAGAATAGAATACCCTAAAGACTCTTGGGTTGTATGACATTGTTTTGGCCTAGGCCAGAAGCCAAAAGTTAATGTACAAAAGTAAAATAAAGTTTAAAACAAGTAAAATATGATAAACTTTCCTATCTATATACTAAGGCTAGCAGCATAACGATTAAAAATAGGTAATGTTGATTGAGAGAGTTTAGTTCCCATGTGATGTAAGATGCCCATACCAGTAAAACTTTGGCTATTTTTTGTGGTACCCCCTGGAATATTTTACAAACACTACTTGTACAATGAGAGAATAATTATTACAGGAGGGCAGTCCTTTGAGATGTTCTTCTGCTGGCTAATGTTGAGGTCCTTTAAGAGTGTTGGTGCGCTAAAAGACAGTCACAATTAAACTGTATGTCACATACCTGATAGGAGACTGAATTGAAGAGGTTGGCCTCTTTGTATCTTCAGCCCAGGCCCCACTCAAGGTGGAGTAGAGGGTACCAAGAGACATGAGGAACACGAGTGCCTGCAGATGTTAATGGAAGAACTTGCAGCAGGAGATGCAATCCCAAGGAGACTGGCGAACCAATGGATCAGGAACAGTAGTAGTGTTGAGAAGTCTAGCCCAGTTTAAAGGGGCACTCAGCTTATGCTGTTGGTTCAGGACGTGCAGCTTGTCAGGGCTCTCAGCATACTTGAAGTAGGAACAATCAGCGGTGCACAGAGCTGGTACAGCAGACAGCCAAACAGGCACTTGAATAAGACAGGAAGCCAGGATCAGAGACAGAAGCGTGGTCACAGGAATAGCAAGGGTCATCAACAGGCAAGCAGCGAGGTACCAAATCATGAGCAAAGCCGAAGTCAGGAGCAGAGCCAGGTCAGGAATTAACGACAGGTCAGAAGCAGAATCCAAGATCAGGTCAGGAGCAAGCCAGGCCAGCAACAAGGGGGTCATACCGGATAAACGCAGGTCACAGGAAACAGCTGAAGATCAGTAAGCACAGGACATAGGCATGAGCATCCTTTAAATAGCCTATATGGCACCAACAGGAATTGCGTGCTCGCAAATTCTTGTGCGCATGTGCGCGCCTGGTAACTTTTCTGCGGGAAATGCCATGTGTATGCGCATTTCTCTGTTTACCATACGTCTTGCAGGGACTCCATGACACTGCATGCAGTATAGGTATAGCATAGGTATGGTATAGTCTCAGCACAGGTGCAAGGTTGAGGTAAAGGATTGGAGCAATTCGATATGGTTGCAGTCTAGGTTTGGAATAAGCTGTATTAGCAATGCAACAAAAGGAGTCAAGCTGCAAAAAAAAAGCCAAGTAATGTACAATATATACAAAAAAGTTATCCTCCAGCGACAAAAAATACAAAAAAGCGTGCAAAAGGGAAAGTGCTCTTTTCATGCGTTCATATATTCTTATACACGTGATAAGCATCCATCACCCATAAAGGAAATATTTAATCGTGAAGCCACCACCCCGCTTAGTACATGCTTACAGACTATATATAACCCCTAATTAAAGAAAAGTCAACAGAGGTTGCAATCGAACACCCATTTTTAGATTATCATAGAGTGGTTTCACAGGCTCTCCCTGCTGGCAGATGATTATAAGTTGGTTCTCAATCCAGCATCACCCCATTTAGTTTTCTCATGAGAACATTAAAAAAAAAGCTCCGATAGTGTAAAACCTTGCTGGTACGTTTATTAAAGATTAAAAACACACATCACACTTCCGGGAAATTGCGATGACATCATCACGTTGCTCCGCCCTATGCATTTTGTCACACGTGATGTCTTCCGGGGCATGGGCGCCATCACTGTTTTTAACGAAGTTCTGAGTAGTAAGTTGGTCATCCCATATCACCCACCAAGCCTCAATATGGGTATTGATGGAACCGAAAGATGGCTGTTCAACTTACAGCCAAGCCTTGGTCTGGACACTGTACAAATATTTTAATCAAAATGAATCCCGACCCTCGAAAAAGGTAAATTAGAGGCATCAGAGAATAAACATTGAGCTCCTTGGTTGACAATATAGGTAAGGCAGTCAAAAGGCCACAACATCTTGGGCCATCTAATGGACAGAAACTAGTAGTTCAATTTATGTAAGCCCTCTCACTGGTCCCCAAAATGCTGCAATGACCCATCTCTGTAGAAGGGGCCCCTTCATTATCTCCACACAATGCCTCTAATCATCAGCGGTGGAAGTAGAGGGTGAAAGGATGCTCCATTCTCCCTGCAGCAACAGTGTGGATGTGATCGCTGTGGTCCAAGTCTCCAACCCAGGCCTTAGTCTCTGGTCACTCACCCCTGGATACTGTGTGCACCAGGAGAGATGTGCACACTTCAGCTCCCGCACTGCAAAAAGGAAGAGTTTTTCAGTGCAGCCTGGTAAAAGCTGTTCCACCACTCCCCTTCCTCCTCAGTGTCCTATGTTAACTGTTTTGTAAAGGTCATTAAGTCCCATTCTGTGGTTGATGTTTCAGACTAAAATTCCCCATATAAGTCCATAGGCTTTCCTGGCTATAGTTCTCCCTCTGCATAACAGCAGAAAGTGAAAATAAACTGATTGTAAAGAGGAAAATGTCTCCTTCTCCATGTTTCTGCATCCCAGCACTTGGCTACACATGCATTTGTACTGCTTTTAAAAACTCGTTCAACTGCAGTCCTAAACCCAAAAACAATAATGTATTGCAGCTTACCAATTCTTAGATATGGTGGCTGCATTTGTTTTCTTTTTTAGTTTTTTTTTTCCTTTTTTTCACCTGGTGATCCACCGAGTAAGTCTGTTATTTTCTAACTTCCTTTACTAAATGAAGCTGTTCTTAGAATTAGCAGTTAGAGTATGGATACAATCCATTAATACTGACAGGGGTGCATAAAATGGTCAGTTTTTATTCATTTACAGTATCTCACGAAAGTGAGTACACCCCTCTCATTTTTGTAAATATTTTATTATATCTTTTCATGTGACAACACTGAAGAAATTACACTTTGCTACAATGTAAAGTAGTGAGTGTAAAGCTTGTATTACAGTGTAAATTTGCTGTCCCCTCAAAATAACTCAACACACAGCCATTAATGTCTAAACTGCTAGCAACAAAAGTGAGTCCACCCCTAAGTGAAAATGTCCAAATTGGGCCCAATTTAGCCATTTTCCCTCCCCGGTGTCATGTGACTCATTAGTGTTACAAGGTCTCAGGTGTGAATGGGGAGCAGGTGTGTTAAATTTGGTGTTATTGCTCTCACTCTCTCATACTGGTCACTGGAAGTTCAACATGGCACCTCATAGCAAAGAACTCTCTGAGGATCTGAAAAAAAGAAATGTTGCTCTACATAAAGATGGCCTAGGCTATAAGAAGATTGCCAAGACCCTGAAACTGAGCTGCAGCATGGTGGCCAAGACCATACAGTGGTTTAACAGGACAGGTTCCTCTCAGAACAGGCCTCGCCATGGTCGACCAAAGGAGTTGAGTGCTCGCGCTCAGCATCAGATCCAGAGGTTGTCTTTGGGAGATAGGCGTATGATTGCTGCCAGAATTGCTGCAGAGGTTGAAGGGGTGGGGGGTCAGCCTGTCAGTGCTCAGACCATACACCGCACATTGCATCATATCGGTCTGCATGGCTGTCATCCCAGGAGGAAGCCTCTTCTAAAGATGATGCACAAGAAAGCCTGCAAACAGTTTGCTGAAGACAAGCAGACTAAGGACATGGATTACTGGAATGATGTCCTGTGGTCTGATGAGACCAAGATAAACCTATTTGAATCAGATGGCGTCATTGACACCGTGTCAAGTGTGTGTGGCAGCAACCAGATGAGGAGTACAAAGACAAGTGTGTCTTGCCTACAGTCAAGCATGGTGGTGGGAGTGTCATGGTCTGGGGCTGCATGAGCGCTGCTGGCACTGGGGAGCTACAGTTCATTGAGGGAACCATGAATGCCATGAATGCCAACATGTACTGTGACATACTGAAGCAGAGCATGATCCCCTCCCTTCGGAGACTGGGCCACATGGCAGTACTCAAACATGATAACGACCCCAAACACACCTCCAAGATATCCACTGCCTTGCTAAAGAAGCTGAGGGTAAAGGTGATGGACTGGCCAAGCATATCTCCAGACCTAAACCCTATTGAGCATCTGTGGGGCATCCTCAAACGGGAGGTGGAGGAGCGCAAGATAACTAACAACCATCAGCTGTGATGTCGGCATTGAGGAGTGGAAGAGGACTCCAGTGGCAACCTGTGAAGCTCTGGTGAACTCCATGCCCAAGAGGGTTAAGGCAGTGCTGGAAAATAATGGTGGCCACACAAAATATTGACACTTTGGGGACAAATTGGACATTTTCACTTAGGGGTGTACTCAATTTTGTTGCCAGCAGTTTAGACATTAATGGCTGTGTGTTGAGTTATTTTGAGGGGACAGCAAATTTACACTGTTATACAAGCTGTACACTCACTACTTTGCATTGTAGCAAAGTGTCATTTCTTCAGTGTTGTCACATGAAAAGATAGAATAAAATATTTACAAAATGTGAGGGGTGTACTCACTTTTGTGAGATACTGTATATATAATATTTATCCCAAAAGGAAAAAAAATGTTTACAGTATATCTTTTAAAAGTCCATCTAAATCTGCTGTCTGAGACTTCCCTCTCCCCAGAATGCCAACATTGCTGTCCAAAGGTATCTTCATTGCTACTCCATCTAGAGTGGATCTTACTGGCCAGATCACAAGGTTAAAATGAAGGAATAAAGGACTAAAAAAAACAAAACTATTGGACACAACATTTAAGGTTTTGAAAAGCCGACATATATTACTTTTTTGTTTTGGGATTTAGTACCATTTTAAGTGTGAGAGAAAAATCAGGTCTCCTTCTCTGCTAGACTGGACTGTGTTGTGTGGCTGAGCTGTGTAAATCTCAGAGCCGGATGGACAGAAATGCAAATTCTTAAGCAGGTAAACACCTTTCTACTACTGTATATATGTCATCTGTCAGCTAGGAATTCAGCTGTACGTTTTTCTAAATTATTAAATTTGTCCAGCAGTAAGCTGGTACAGTATATGGAAGCAATGTAAAAACAAAATAATTCCAAGCTGGAGTTAAATCAATTCTAAATAAAGCAGCTTACACACAATTTGTGATACCAAATTGACAACCCAAATAAATATACAGTGCAGCATTAACTCACTCTCAACAAAATAAATATGTGAATAAAATGAATCAATAAAAGTAATCAATATTTCATGATAAAAAGAAAAACAAACATGCAACTAGTATCCTCAGAAAATATATAGAGTGCAATAATTAATAAAGTCTGCAATAGATATTGTACAAAAAAGTCCCATTTCATAGCTCATATCAAGAAATATAGTAAGAATTCCTGAAGAGACTCTTCAATAAGATACAGATCACCATCCAGTGCAAACAGAAGTAGAATTCCATGCTGACATAATTGGCTCTTACCAAATAATGTGGGCCATGTATAACAGTGGCAGCTGGTGTTTTTTTTTTTGGGGGAGGGGGGGAAGCAAACAACCACCCACCCGGTTGGTCAGTTGGCGGCACCCACACCCCGGCACTTACCCCATTGGTAGCAGGTGGGCGCGCGGGCTCCTACGGGCGGCTTGCGGGCTCCTATGGGCGGCAGGCAGCTTGTGGGCTCCTATGGTCGGCGGGTTGCAGGCTCCTATGGGTGGCGGGCATATTGCGGACTCCTATGTCCTCTCTGCATCTTTGGCCACGTGGCTGCTCCCTCCTCCTACTACTCACCCAATCGCCTGTCCTTTCAGCCAATCAAGTGACGGGTCTCAAGACCCGCTTCCTGATTGTCCAGGAGGAGGATCAGTGTGGCGATAGCAAATATTCATTTGCTATTGTCACACAACTGGGTGGGATCACTGCGCCCCAAGCCCACCCTTTTTGAAGCCTTTTAAAGCCTCTGGCTCTAATCACGTGCTTCAAAAATGCACACCCCCCACCATTGGAATCCATAGTCTGGCACCCTGTATGTAGATCAGGGGGCCGGATGCATGGCCAGGGGGGCGGCGCCCGTGCGCCACTAATGGATGGGCTGCCGCTAATGTGTAATAAACAATGGTCAGCAAAGCTTATTAAATTATTTTATGTGCTTATTAAATTCAGCACATAAATGTGTCTTCACCATCCAGTGCACATCACCAACGTGTTACCACTTCATACCGAGTAAGATATTCAGCCTCTTACCCCATAATATGGACCATTAAAGTGTTACTAAACCCATTAACCTGCCTGGAAGAAGAGGAGGATCTGTGCATACAGGATCAAACAGCTTTTTTACATAATGCAGAGCATTAACCCCTTAGGTTGCACAGTGGGTATAACAAGCATGCTTTACTGCATAAACAGACTGATTTTACTGTTGTGGGTTTAGCTTGTCCAACCATTCATGGCAGCAGTATACGGCTCCAAATGGGAAAGTAATAAACACATATCATATTGTATATTCCAGACCAAAGGTCTTTATTCCAACACATATGCACTTAAACGATAGACGTTCCACTTCCTCTACACCAGAAAGCAGTTCAACCTAGGTGGTCTCTGAAAGCTGAACTCCAGCCAGCAGATAGTGTGATGATGTTACATCTAGCTAAACCCAACATGTTTCGTCGGGAGATGACGTCTTCCGGGGGATTGCCACTGTATATTTATATGGAAGCCATGGTAAAGTTCTGGGAATTGCTATGCAAACAGTTGAGTCTAGTAGCAGTTTACAAAAGAGGAATTTGAGGTCTGGTGTCACTTATTCTCACAATCAGAAATTTTTCCACAGATTAGGAAATTTCTGTGCAAGCAAATGCTCACTTATATGTCTCAATTATACTCTAAATGGGCAAATAACTTTTTACCAGTCAAGATACAGAGAAAGATCATGGCAAGCCCCAGAGCAATGCAGTTTGGTGGAAAATAGACAAGTTTCTCACTAATCAATGTGCTTGGTGAGAGAGATCCTCTCTCTTTTCCATGGACAAATTAGCAGAATGGGAGTACACTATTCGGCCAAAAATTTGTGGACACCTGACTATCACACTTATATGAGCCCCGCCCCCGGTATTCCTTTGTGTCTGTACCAGCCTCCATTTTTCTGGGAAGGCTTTCTACAAAGCAGTGTGCCTGTTAGAATGCGTGCCCAATTCAGACAAAAGTTCAATTGTGAGGTCAGATACTGATATTGCACAAGAAGACCAATTGTGATTGGCTTCCCAATTCATTCCAAAGGTGTTTAATAGTGCTGAGGTCAGGGCAGACTGTCTGAGATCCTCCACACCAAACTCAACAAGCCATGCCTTCATGCCTTGCAGCCACTCCTGTGTAAGATCATACTTGAAGATAGTTTGTAAAGATCTTTGGATAATGTATTGTTGTATTTACGATTTCATCAATATATTGAACAAAATTGAGAGCTTTGAGCTGCATGTGACACCAGTGAAAGAGACCTTACAAGTATAAAAAAAGATAACTTTTTTAAAATATGTATTTATATTTAACCCATTATGAACTCTAATTAGCCCTAATGAACTCCTCTATTGGTTATTATTTTCTGATTTGTTTTATCTATAAGTATTTAACCTTTTTTTCTTTTCATTCATTGTGTTTGTTTTTTTGTTATTTATTTAAATGTGCCAGGTTGAAAAAAGTGCCCTTTTCACATGCAGAAAAATATATCCATGCTTTGTCTAGAAACATAATTTTTAGTGGCATTTGAAATGGAACAAATTATAGAAATGAATGTATACTTTTGATATACAATAATAGAGTTGAGCGAACCCGGACTGTAAAGTTCGGGTCCGCACCGAACTTTGGGGTGTCCGGGACCCGGACCCGAACCCGGACTTTTCAAAAAAAGTCCGGGTTCGGGGTTCTGGTAATTTTACCAAAAGTTCTGAAAATTGCTGTAAAAAAGTCCAGGAAAGTCCTAGAGGGCTGCAAAAGGAAGGAACATGGGGGTAAGGGTAGGACAAGTGCCCTACAAAGAAATGGGGACAGGGAAATAACTAAAAGCATTAAAAAAAAAAAAAAAACATAAAAAAATAAAAAATGGAGGTGGATGTGGACCATCTTCAAACTGTGTCTGAAAAGTATTAATTAACAGTAGAAGCCATATAACTGTTCTAAAATCGTCGGGAGATCCTGAAAGGACCTGAAAAAATGTCGTTAAAAGTCTTGAAAACCATTTTAATGGTCTTGGGGCTTGGGCCTGAAAAAAACTTTTCAGGCCCAAGCCCAGGCCCAGGGCCTGTGGGGTTTCAAGCCACGCCTGGGCTTGAAATGTCAGGCCCAAGCGAGTTGAGATAATAACA
>BLSH010151925.1:88427-100301 GCA_018402905.1 Glandirana rugosa | reverse complement strand
TCCCGTAACGCTGCCTCCCCTCCTGTAACACTGCCCCCCACCTGTCACACTGCCCCCTCCCATCACACTGCCCCTCTCCTGTCACACTGCCCAGATACCCCTCTCCTATCACAATGCCCTCCTGTCACAATGGTGGGTGGATGGTGTGGGGGTGCTAAAATGCACTTTCGACTTGGTAGCCAAATATCCTTGCACTGGCCCTGAAGCTCTGTATGAACCCTATGGTGCTCTGTATGCAAACATCACCTGATCAGCAGGAGCTGTGCCATACTCCCTCTACAGAGCTTGTTTCTATATTAATGAAGGAGGCATTGGGTAGAGGAGAGGTGATGTGACAGAGCTTGGATATCTAAGATGGAAGCTTCAAACTAAAGATAAGGAGCTGTAACCATTGTTTAAATTCTCCTCATGTGAAAAATAAAAACTTGTATGTTAAAAAAAAAAAAGATAAGGAGCTGGCCTGGCAAGTGCATGAGTCTTAGCACCGGAGTGGAGATAAGTATAAAAGCCAGAGCTCACAATTTATTTTTAAAAGCTGCTTGAGGATCCAATTTGTCCAAGCTAGAATAGGAACTTTAAGCAGAGGGAGGGCCTGGTGTTCTACAGCTATGCCTTAATGGGGAAAACTGAAGCTCATAGCAGGCTGTTTATCTCTGTTTATTTTGAGGTGCAATTTTAAATTTCTTTTCTGTGTGTGCAACTTTAACACCTTTCAGCCACCTTTTCGACTATATGTGCTCACTCTATCATGACCTGCACATCATTGCTCAGGGCAGGCTTCTTGACAGTGGCAACAGTGGACTGTGCCTGCACTATGTGTCATCATGGCTTCTTGTAGTCTCCATTAAGGGGCATATAATGGGGAGACAATGTGCAATTGGGAGACAATTGTCACCCTATTACAAGAAGTGCCTGAGCAGACGCCTTCATGACAGGATCTCCACGTATTCTTTTAATAAAAACTGCAGATTTAAAAAGACTGAAAACAACTTTTGAAATTCCAGATAAAAACTTTTTTTTTACCATCTCTGCCACCCTCATCTATCCCATTTCATTAATCCTTTTACTCCACTTACCATTTGAGGCCAACTATACTCACCTTATAGTCCTTCTCCCAGGTCCCACACCATTGTTGTCTCCAGGTTGGGGGACTGCTGATCCAACACTACGATACCCACCTGGAACCAGTGGTTCCCTCCACTCACCTCTGCTGGTGACTGCTTTTTCTCACTGCTGAGAGGATTCTGCCACAGCCTATCTAATAGAAAGTGTCCACTTCACGTAGGTGATATAGCGATTAGTTAGAGTAGTGTAGAGTAGTGTTAGAGTAGATTTTATACTGGAGTAGGGTTTTAACAGGTTTATTGAATGGATTTAGATTTAGATATGAAGTTAGCAGTGTGAACTCCATGGTTGCCACCATTGTAAAACATTTTTTCACGAAATCTTTTGCACTATGTTGATTTAATGTGCTATGCTGCTTCAGACAACTTAGGAGATCTATATACCCAGTCATAAATATACAATATACATTCCATTCTTGTCATTTAGATAATACTGATTGATAAGTGCTAACTGGGTGGTAACTGGTGCATATCAGCATCCTACACTATCCTCAAATAGGAAGTCCTCTTTGTAAAGAAAGAAAAGGCCCTTCTGGGACTTTATCTCTGTTATCTGAACTTCTGATAAAACCTGGAAATGTTTTACATGCTTACAGATTTGTTATCAATAATTTTTTTTAAGGACAGGTGTGTTTGCTGTGTGCATAGGCTGCACAACATGTTTTTGAAAGCTCTTGTTTCCACAGTATCAAGAAACCTTTTTCTCCTCGCCCGAGCGTTAACAGTAAAACGCCGCTAATTTGCAGCTCTTTTAGCGGCGCTTTGGCTGGCAGCGGTGCACTTTTAGCCCCCTCCACAAGGGGTTAAAAAGGGCTTAAAAGTGCCATTTTGTGGCGTTTCCAAATCAGCGTTCAGGCACTTTGGAAGCGCTGCCCCATTATTTTCAATGGCCAGGGGAGGTGGAGGAGCGCTGTATAAATCGCTCCCACACCGCCCCAAAGATGCGGCTTGCAGGACTTTTTTTGCCGTCCCGCAAGCGCAACGCCCCAGTGTGAAAGCACTCAGGCTTTTACACTGGGGTGGATGGGGGGAGTTTTTCAGGCGCTTTAAATGTGCTATTTTTAGCGGAAAAATGCCTGAAAAACATTCTGGTGTGAAAGGGGTCTAACAATGTAACTACAGTATATATCTCAACAATCACTGATCATTTTGCACCTGCAGAGGAAGGATTAGTATGAGTTAAAATTGGTATGACATGTTTATTGCTATTCCTGAACAGGGCCATTGGATAATGCTTGTTCAGTCCACTTGCACTGCACCATGTTTGAGAAAGGCCCTAACCAGTGCTGACAGGACTTGTACTTGAGCCTGGGACCTCTGCTGTGTCTGGCAATGACTCTTCTCTCTGAACTATTTGAGATGCTGTACAGCACCCTGTCTGATCCATTGGACAAGTCTGCCTTGTGCCTTGACTTCTGCTGAACCTTGAAGTCTTTGCTACTCCCATGAGCTTCTTGATTTAAGCCGTGTCTCAGCACTTCCGGTTTGCTAGATTATTGTGCTCTCTCCAGCCAATATCTCACTCTTGTCTTCCCAGCTGCTACCACTTGTTACTGATCCTTGGCTTGTTCCTCGACTATGCTTCTGTCTGATCCCAACCTGCAACCACGTGTTACCAACCCTTGGCTTGTTTACTAACTATTCTTCTGTTTTATCACTACCTGCTATATCCGATACTGGACCCCGACTTGCTGACCTCCTGGTGGGGCGATCCTGAGGTACTAACATGCAGCAAAACCCATCTCCAGTATCAGGAGCTCTGGTCAACACCAGTTAGTACTTACACTTCATACCTCAGGTGAGCCCACGTCATCCACCAGGGTGTCCTGCTTGCATAATTACCCTGTTAGTCGGTGTGGGTCCCCCTACTGTTACAGCTACTGGTCTCCAAGCCTGACCCCTGATCATGACAAGTGCACTACTTGTGCAGTCTAATAAAATGGTCAGTCCAGTGGAATACTGCAACAATGAGATCTCTCTGCCAATATAACCAACTGAGGTCCTGTCCACCTGGGAGTTTTGGGTATTCCAGCTCTTTCTGTTACATTGTCCGTAATATAAAATAAATATAAAGCCTACCAAGGAGAGTGATGGCTTCTCATCCTGAATGGTCACAGCAGGTGTAAAGACTCGGAAACTCAGCACAGAGAGTTTAGAGTCAAGAAATCAGACAAAATAGGTACAGGAATCAAACAGTGGAACGGATACATATTTTTAGGTGAATGATGAAGACTTAGATCTGTCGAAAGTCTTCATAGATGATCATGACTTCTTGTCTCATTAACTACCACTTTTTCCATTTATGGGGCCACAAAGTGAGCAAAATCTCTCCCATGGGGTCATAGCTAGAAACAAAAATCTGACAAAAATGTTAACTTTTCTCAATTCTATCCAAAACTAAAAAATAAAAGTTCTTGGTTACACTTTAACTCTGCAGCATCTACCAAAAGCTGAAATAGCTTTGGGTGGATTGACGTTTTGGCCCCTATTCACATTTGAGTGTCCTTTGTTTTGTTTTTTTTTTTACATTTTCTTTGTTTTAGCGCATCTTTCTATGTGCGAAATTGCTCGACATCAAGAATCTCATTCTTTTCCTTTGTGGCAGTTCTCCTCTCTATGCTCATTTGCTTGAAGCTCAAAGCATCAGTACAAGTACATTAACTTTTTTTGCAGCTACTGCATCCTTGGCCCCATAGACTTTAATGTAAGTACCTGTAAGTTTATAAGTTTATTAAGGGGTTTAATAATCAATATTTTCTGAGTTTAGTTATCAACACTAAAATTTCTCATCCCATCTACTTGCTTACCCAGGAAGCACTGGATTGCCAGGGACCCATGTTATGGGGCATGGCCACCCGCTTACAGAGAATTTACCCTTTATTCACCCCTGATATATTCTCCCTGTTGTTGGATTTGAGGTAAGTCATTGACATAAATGCCCTTCTTTGTAAAGTCAGTGATGTACTGATAAATGAATAAACTGTAACACATTTATTCTTTGACATAACACTTGGTAGTCATGTTATTGTTATTTTTAGTTATAATGGACTCATTTCTAAAAATATCATTCGTATCTCTATAGGTTATTGCATTAAGTCTAAGGCCAGGTTCACACTGGTACGACATACGCTCCGACTTTGGGAGCATATGTTGCATGACGTGTGTAAATCAATGGTGCCCTATGTGTGCCGCCTTAACTGGCCCGACACAAGTCGGTTCGACTTTGAAAAAGGTTCCTGCACTACTTCGGTCCTACTTCAGCCCATTGAATATCATTGATATCCTTGTCCTAACCAGCAGCAGTAAAAGGAATTTATGTCACACTGGGATTGTTTTGATTGGCCAAAGGACAAGTCACTATCTCAAAGTCGGAGCAAAATCATATCCTGTCCATTCAGGTCAGATGGAAGTTGGACCAAAGTAGGACCGATGTAGGACCAATGTTGCAGGGCAAAGTAGGATGATAGTCGTACAACAGTCGTGTTATACCAGTGTGTCTTATACTGACCTTCGGGCACCACTTTCCAAGCCCTGTTCTGTCATCTACAGAGGCTTGCAAATTAAACCAAAGCACAGAAAAGCCTTTGTTTTATGCAGAAAAAAATGTTCCACAAACACAACAATAAGTCACAAGTAAATTGTCACTGTATTTGCATGTATATCATCAAATCACTGACTCACACAATATCTTGGCTCAAGTTTAAAACAACTGATGTTCTGCAACAGAATTCCATTTCTATAGACTTTGCAAGCTCCATTCAATTTCAAGGTGATGAACTCTAGAAGTAAACACAGAAGACACTACAGAAAATCCTGACATGTCTGTGACCTGACTCGTCTGGGGCAACCACAGAACATCACTCTCCAAAGTGTAAGTAAACACTCGAATCTCTAAATATTTGGCATGTGTCAAATGTGTCCTTTCAAGGTGGATGAGGAATTCTCAGGGTAATTCCACGCCGGCTTGGAGTGCCTGGCTGGACAGGTGTCTAGTGAGGGGTCCACATGACATTTGTTGAGTTTTCATTCCAATAACAGTTTTAGTGAGTACTTGAGCATTTCATGACAGGCTGTTTATCATGGAAAAAGATTCAAACTGCTCACAAGCCAATTTCATGTAAATGTTAAGATGGCTTGGCTATGGATATTTCTTGTGAGAGGTCTGTATTTCCATTCCCTAGCTGTTTAAATAAATAACTATAATTTGGGGATTAGGACAGACCTTTATGAGCAAATAGGTATGCTATGGAAATTGGGACATTGGGGTCAATTCATTAAGAGTTAAATATCGGCTAATACAATGCGGTAAGATAACGGTTGTGGTAAATCAGTTGTGAAAGTGCAATTTATTAAGAATTTGGCATTAAATAACAAATGTGGAATTTGTTCAATTGAGCAGTAATACTGCATTTTTTCATGCGGTAATTTACTGCATTAAACTGGCTGCTAAGGAGCGGGCTGGGAAGCCGGCCGCCGAGTCCTTAATAACAATCAGCTCTCAGCGGGTTGTGTTAACTCAGGCCCTGCATGGTGCAGATAGGACAACAGTCCTAGGGCTGAAATTGCTATACACACACCAAACCATGGTCCCCAGGCCCATGATTCCAGTTCGGGATTAACCTTCTATTTTAGCTTAAAGGGATTGTAAAGTCTCAAAGTTTTTCACCTTAATGCATTCTATGCATTAAAGCGGAGTTCCACCCAGAATTTTTCTTTTTTTTTGGCATCCACTCTTTTAATACTAAAATAGATGTAACCTTTTGTTTCCTTACTTTCAAACCACCTAGTAATTACATGGATTTTTTACTCACAGTTTCGTTTCTCTCACTGCTGGACTTTTCCATTTTAGGTGAGGGCATCTGAAGCCCATCCATAGTCTCCTGTCATCTCTTCCTGAAAGAAGTGCATGGTGGGTAACCATCATGCACTCCTCAATCTCGGTCCGCCTTAAATCGTGTCATTTCCTGTCTGGAAATAACACGATTTTACAGTACAGGGAAGCCCACTGACTCCTGGGAAATGATGAGTCACATCTCCCAGGAGGCCAGGGGAAGCAGGAAGTGAAAAGGAGCCTAGGACCAAATAGGGGCAGATTACAAAAACCACCTAGCAACAAGCGACTTAGGGTGAGTATACATTTTTTTTTCCTTCAAAGGTAAGTCTATATAGGCAAAGGACTTGAATGATGTAAAAAAAAAATTCTGGGTGGAACTCCGCTTTAAGGTGAAAAACCTTTGCTGCAGTGCCCTCCCAGATCCCCCTTTTTCTTACCTAAGCCCATCTGATCCAGCATTGTGCATGAGCCCAGTGGTTCCAGCCGCTGGCTCTCATCTCATTAGATAGATTGATAGCAGCAGGAGCCATTGGCTCCCGCTACTGTCAATCAAATCCAATTTCACAGGAGCTGGGGGTGAAGCAGCGTCAATGGACGCAGCAGCAGCACTCGGTGCGAACCCACATGGGTGCCCCCAGGGAAAGTGGCTTTCCATGGGGGCACCCAATGAAGGAGAGGAGAAAGGAGTGCCGGTGGGGCACCCCAGAAGAGGGGGATCGGGGTTGCTCTGTGCAAAACCGTTGCACAGAGCAGGTAAGTATAACATGTTTGTTATTTTTATTTTGAAAAACCCAAACCTTTACAACCACTTTAAGGTATTTAAGGATACAGTATCTGTGTAAAAAGTACATATATATAGTTAGAAATTGGTCAAAATGAATTCTTACTGTATCTTATATCTTCACATACTCATGATAGCCATGAAATGCATTGCAATGATTGCATTGTTTCCCCGAGTGGACCCTAATTTCCATCTTGAAGCCTCACTGTTGAATGGAGAGGAATACATAGTGATTGACTGTGAAATACAGAAGGAAAAGTCTGTGTTTGCTGCACAGCAAGCTGAGATTCAAATGCCTTTATTTGAGTAAAACCATGAAAACATGAAGCGCACTACATGTACAAGCAGATGAGGAACGGCTTACGCCTTTCACACATGGACTGTGCTTTATCAAAGCCCAATTGTTCTATCTGTGAACTGGTCATTTATATCCGGCCAAACCACCCCACATGGAGATGTTAGCTAATTAATTAATCAATTTAGTACCATGTTTTCATCATTACTCAGTAGTCAAAAAATATATGATACGATTTAAAAAATAATAAAGAGAGGCGCATGCGCGGATCCGGACCGAGCGGACATGCGAGGCTAGCTCTCCGTTTTCACGGAATCTTAAAAGACCGCATCCCTGGCTACTCTGCAACCTGTCACCGCTCACAACGACCTGCGGAACCAGGTACACACCCTAGCATCGCCCGGTCGGTCCAGAATGGTGCTCGGCGGCACCAGAGCCAAGTACACAACTTCCTCCATCAAAGAGGCCTTGTCCCGCGGCTCAGCCAAGATGGCGCTGATCCACCCTGCCTCACAAGGCGGCAGGAGCCGAGCCCGCACACAGCTGATGGATCTGCCGGCCCTGGCTGAGGATTCCAACACTGAGTCCCCCCCTCTCCCAGCACCCGATCCCGAGGTAACAGCTTCATCAGCCTTTCTCCATCAAATAGAGCGGATGCTCAATAAGACCTTGCGTCAGACCTCAGACCATATTACTAATAGCCTCACCAAGGAAATCAGAGAACTGGGGACACGCACCGTGGCATTGGAGGTAAGAACAGATGAACTTGAATCAACTGCACAGGACTATATGATAGAAATAGATCTGAAGGAGGGAAACTTAACACTGCAATCCAGAATTAGAGGATCAGGAAAATAGAGACAGGAGGTCCAATCTCCGTATCAGAGGAATACCAGAAACAGTGACAGACCTACAATCAACAATAACGACCCTTTTCCAAGAACTCCAGCCGGCTATACCCATTGAACGCTTGGAAATGGATAGAATCCACAGGGCACTGTCTCCTAAAAAGCAGGATGGTCCCCCGCGGGACATAATCGCTAAATTGAACTTTTACCGCACGAAAGAGCAACTCCTGTCAGCCACCAGGGTTAAAGGGGAACCATCATTTCAGGGACACTCTTATCAAATGTAACGATATCTCTCAGCTCACCATTGCAAAACGTAGAGCTATGAAACCTATCCTAGCAACCTTCCAGCAAAAGCATATAGCATATCAATGGCGTTTTCCTTTCTCCATCAAATTTACCTACAATGGGACAAAGCACAGATGCAGAAACCCCGAGGAACTGCAGCAAACGTTACGCGAGCTGCACCTTCTGGAAGAACCACACTCCAGCAACACCTCCCACCGCAGATCTGCGGGGACGTCCCCATCTAAGTCTCTCTCCTCTCCTGGTAAGCAGCAGGATCTTCTACATCAGAGCAAGCGTAGTCGCCTGGGCATAGACCTCCAGGAACAGGCTGACTCCATGGACTGAGAAGAAGAGGGATAATTCCCTCAGAACGCAATCACCTTTTTCCCAGCGTTTACAAGCCATGAGCTTGTGGGTAAGTGGCCGTGATGTTTTACCACTTGGCTGATACCCTACCAAGTTTATCTTGGTCTGGACAAACGACCACATTACTGTCGGAACTAATGTTTTGTTTTATTTTTCTTTATATTTTTCGTATTAATCGGTTCAAATTTAAGCTCCCGCAGCCTTAAAATCCATTTGTTTGTGAGCAATTGGTACATCATTGGTACTCCTATCTGTTGGTCTAGCTGAGCCTCAGGTCCCGCTCCTTCTGGACCAGAGAATACCCTTCACTGCTTATCAAATTTCCCTTGGCCAAGGGAATTATCGAACTACACCCATCCTCTGCAAAGGCTATATGCCATACCTACAGAACTCTGAGTGGCCCTATGGCATACTGAGCTCACTTGACCAATAGGAGTGTTAGAATAAACTGATTCCAGTCTTCGAAGCAACTCACTATACCTGACTCTCTGAGAGCCCCTCCCCACATGACGGGGCGCTTTTCTAGTGGTCACAGAAGACTCATTTTGTTATAACTGTTACCTCCTTTTTCAAGTTACTTGTTACCCCAAAGTTTGGCCGATAAGCTGTGACTCTGCAGATTATATATCACAGTACAACTTTACTACAGCGGTCTTTGATCCCGTGTCGTCGACACATGTGCCCCTTCAGCTCTCTTCGTCTGCATGCCCCTAATATGCGTGCACGTGAAGACAGCCTCCACAGCTCTGTCAGAGGGTCTTTTTCCCCTGTGCAGACCTGTACAGTTGACTTAATGTTTAAAATTTCATCACGTTTGCTTGGTACCTCACACTTGTCCTTTTTCTTTCCTTTTCCACCTTTAACTTTAACTCTGCCTAGGTTTTTCTCAATTCTCCAAGAGTCTGCGCGGCCCAGTGCTTCTGCCCGCTTTCATCTGAAACAAGGTAAGGAAGCTCCTAAATCACAACCACCGTGGCCCCCCTAAACATTTTAACCCTGAACGTGCAGGGCTTCAGCATACCACAAAAGCGCACCAAGGCATTTAAGTACTTTCTCTTCCACAAGGCTCATATTGCCTGTTTGCAGGAAACCCATTTCACCACTCAACATACTCCTAAATACTTCAGCCGTCAATACCCCCAAGTTTTTAATGCTCAGGCCTCATCCAAACAGAGAGGAACTCTTATAGCCTTCCATCGCACCCTACCCTTTACTCTCAAACACAAATTGGCAGACCCAGAAGGGAGATACCTACTGCTCTTAGGTCTAATAATGGATGTAGAAATAACAATAGTGTCCTATTATGCCCCAAACAAAAAACCCAACCTTTTTTTCTCTCATCTTCTGCAAGTTGTTCAGGCCCACAGATCGGGTACCTTGATATTATGCGGCGACTCAAATCAGACCATATTTCCATACTTAGATAAATCCCCATATCTTTCAACTCAGAATCCAGCCAAACTGACCTTTTCCCAAACTTTATATAAATTTAACCTTGTCGTTACTTGGAGAGAGGCGAACGCGGCAAAGAAGAGATACACCCACTACTCCTATCCTCACAAAACCTTCTCCCAAATAGACCACATATTTATCACCACAGGCCTCACCCCTGAAATTTTATCCTCGGTCATTCTCCCAGTCCCCTGGTCAGATCACTGCACGGTCCTTATGACACTCGCTTCACCGATTCCAAGAGCCCAAGATACCCGTGGCAATTCCCCAATCACTTGCTTAAGCACCAATCCCATCGTCTTGATATCAGACAAGCATTGCTTGACTACTTGGCCATTAATAGTACACCAGACGTATCCCCAGTGATGTGGGAGGCCCATAAACCAGCCCTGAGAGGACTGATACAAAAACAGGCAGCCTTATTTAATAAGGAACGTAAACTTCTAGGCCGGAAATTAGAGGAAACTTATACTAGGTGTTATACCGAATTCAGCCAGAACCCATCACCACAGGCCCAAAGTAAAATTGAAAACGCCCGGTTGGAATACGATTTATTCCTTACTGAGGACGCAGAGAAAACGATAAGGAGAACAAGACATAAATATTTCATGCAGGCCAACAAACCTGATACCCTCCTGGCTCGAACTTTACGAAATGCACACACCTCAAACCAACCTATACGCCTGAAATCAGCCAAAGGTGTCTTAACCAGCAACTAGTAAAATACTATGCAAATTCAAAGCCCATTTAGCTAAACTATATACAAGCCATGATAATTTCTCATTGTCTGCTGCAAATGACATCTTTGCTAAAATAACCCTCCCAAAACTAACCAAGGTAGAATACGAGCATGTAGAGGACACGATCTCCTCTGAGGAAGTCACCCGCGCAATTAAGGAATTAAAATGAAATAAAAGGCCAGGACCGGATGGCTTTACAGCCCTCTATTATCACACGTACACAGACATAATAACCCCCGTCCTTACTAAGGCTCTCAACTACACTCTTAAAAGGTAGCAACTTCCGTCAAGAAACACTCACGGCCGCAGTGTGTATGCTCCCTAAACCCAATACAGATAATACTTCCTGCAATAACTATAGGCCAATCTCTTTGTTGAATATAGACGTCAAAATCCTTGCCAAAGTACTAGCCACTAGGCTCAATAAAGTCATTGGCCGCCTCATTCACAGGGATCAGACAGGGTTCATACCACTACAGACAGGCAAGCGACAATATACGCAGAGCGCTTCTCGTGGCGTACGCAGCCAAGAAGAGACGCATCCCCGCTTGCTTTCTCTCACTCGATGTGAGAAAAGCATTCAACACTATATCTTGGCCATATATGAACTTTGCTCTCCAAAAGTGGGGTTTGGGCCCCCACTTCCTAAGATGGATCTCAGCCCTATACAATAAACCTCAGGCCTTTGTTGGGTATTGTGGATACAGATCTGAAACATTCCCCATCAAGAAGGGTACACACCAGGGGTGCCCTCTCTCACCCTTGGTGTTTGCCCTGCTAATAGAACCATTAGCACAATTAATTAGATCCTCTACAACAATCACAGGCATCGAGCTTGGAGGGTATCAGCACAAACTTTATCTATTTTGTTGTAGAAATTTAGGATGTATTATGTATTGTCGCAGTGTCTCCCAGTGTTGGTTTACCGGTATTCGCTGTGTACAGCGAATATGGCTTTAACCGATACTGAGGAAAGGCCAATACAATGGATATCTTCCATCAATTGATAATTAGAGTTTCTAGGCCTGGTCACAAACGAGGTCGCTATTGGCGTGTCCCGCGGACGACCGGCCCTACTAGCCCGCCATCGCACATTAATAGTTAACTACCTTCTATAGGTAACATAACCGGAAAGGAGTCATAGCC
>BLSH010151925.1:67712-82885 GCA_018402905.1 Glandirana rugosa | reverse complement strand
TAGCACAATTAATTAGATCCTCTACAACAATCACAGGCATCGAGCTTGGAGGGTATCAGCACAAACTTTATCTATTTTGTTGTAGAAATTTAGGATGTATTATGTATTGTCGCAGTGTCTCCCAGTGTTGGTTTACCGGTATTCGCTGTGTACAGCGAATATGGCTTTAACCGATACTGAGGAAAGGCCAATACAATGGATATCTTCCATCAATTGATAATTACACGCTACTGCCCGATCATCCCGGCCAGCAGGCGCCCTGTGCGGTTATCGCTGGAGCAAACGCTGGTCCGGATCTTTGAGGTGCAATGCACGTTCTGTGGCGCGGGTGTATTACCGTCAATCAGGGGGCCCCTGTCTTCTGTACAGATCGATCTGCTTGGCGGCGGTTTACTTGCCTTATGGAATTAGTATTGCTTTTTATGTAAGGATAATGATCTGTGGGCTTTCTGTGGCATCTGATCAATGTGACAGAAATCTACAGCTATATTCCTTTGTGTTGTAATTTACCCTTTAATGGAACAGTAGCATAACCCTTATGGAATATAGTTTTATAAGAACTGTATTTGGTAGGGGTTCATTGTAACTGGCAGGTTACTGCATGTCTGGGGTGAATGTTGTTTGGCTTTGTGAGGAAAGCACATCAGCTCCCTCCCCCATACATGCATGCCTTTCCTATTGTATAGTTTGAATGTAATCAAGTGTGTCATTGATTGGTTGTATTTGTATTTGAGCTCATGTCATGTGACTGTGCCTTGGAGGCTGATTGGCTGATTGCGAAGCCATGTTCCTTTTGTTAAACCTGTCTGACCAGTATAAATAAACACAACAGCCAGAGCCAGGCAGGACAATATATCCCTGCTACCGGCTATGTGAGATGAAGCAATCTGTGTCTGTGTGTGTGTGTGTCTGCTTCAACACAGGTCGATGGAATGCATTATGCAAAAGAGCTGAAAAATGCGCTTATTAGCGCAGGCAAATTATAATGCATACAAGGTATTATAATTTCCCTAACAATTTGCAGATGATATTTTATTATTTTTATCCTCCCCCATATATCAGGTCCAAACCTCCTTCCAATCCTTAATAAATTTGCCTCTGTCTCTGGTCTTGTGGTGAATCCGGGTAAATCCCTCTTGCTCAATATTTCTGTAACGCCTTCTGAAGTGGAAGCGGCCAGAAGAGCTTTCCCTTATTCATGGGCAACCTCTTCTATACCATATCTGGGTATCCGCCTTACGGCAGACCATAGTCGGCTTTTTTCCTGTAACTACCCTGTGATTATGAGACGAATAATGAGACTACTTCAAAACTGGTCCTCCCTCCCAGTTTCATGGTTAGGTAGAATTAACGTCACTAAAATGGCAGTGCTTCCAAAACTATTGTACCTCTTTAGGGTTTTACCGGTCCTGGTCCCAGCTTACTACTTACGGCTACTTCAAAAAAGAATTAATAGCTATATTTGGGGTAACACTAAACCTAGGGTTGCTAGAAGTACATTATACCTGCCTAAAACTTGTGGTGGTTTAGGCGTCCCCAACTTGGCGGTCTACTACAAGGCGGCTCAGTTGGCAAGCCTAACTAAATACCATGCCACGCACGTGATTCCACTGTGGGTAGCCATCGAGTCAGTGGAGTGCGATCCGCTCTCAGTTTCGAATCTGTTATGGCTAAGTCATAGGGACCACGCAGGAATTCATCACCCTATAATCAAACACTTTCTATCTATTTGGGACAGAGAGAAAATAAAATATAGTCTGCAATCCCCGCATAACCCACTTTTGTCCTTTATGAAGAACCCTTCCTTCTATCCAGCCTGGGAATCTCCCTTAACATTCAATAATTGGTCCACACAGGGCATTTTAAGATTGCACCACTTAGTCCACCAATCTTCATTTCTCCCATTCCCCATACTTAGAGAAGCATCTAACATACCCTCTTTGGAACTATTCAGGTATTTACAGATCAAAAATTTTTATGCGTCATGGACTAAAGATAACGCTCCTCTAACCCACCTATCGGCCTTCGAAAATATTTGTAAAAAGGACCCACACACCAGAGGTTTAATATCTCTATTATATTCCCAGTTGTCATCCAATCCCAACGTAAACAAACCCCATTATGCTTTGAAATGGGAAGAAGATCTAGGTTGTTCTCTAGATCAAGCAGATTGGAATGCAATATGGTCACACCCAAAATCCTCATCCCCTCTTGCTATGGAAACAAATTATAAAGTTTTAACCAGGTGGTACCTGGTCCCCGCACGTATCTCCAAGTACGTCCCGAATTATTCACCACATTGCTTCAGAGACTGCTCTGATTCTGGCACGCACCTCCATATTTGGTGGACCTGCCCCATCGTGAGTAAAGTTTGGACAGATGCCTTTCAGCTAGCTTCTAACATGTTTGAAACTCCCATAGCCCCAGATTTGACTGTCGCCCTACTCAACATTAAGCCAGTATCTCTTTCCCGTAACCAATTTAAATTACTCCTGCACTTGCTCACGGCCCCAAAACAAACCATCGCCAAAGCATGGAAAACCCCCAATTTATCCTTCATTGAAGCCAAGCACAGAACAACCAACTTTATGTTGCATGCCGGGTTCGGGCTCGCAGGCTCTTATCTCCTCTTCTTTTTCCTACCTTTTTCTCACCTATTCTTTCCTTTCTCTTTCTCCACATAGAGTTTCAGTTTGCAGATAAGTTATTGCACAGTAAATGAAATACTATGTAGTACCATTCCCAACATGGACACCCTGAGCATTTACCTAGCCACCTGGCTTACTGGTATGATTCGCAAACCTCTCCCCTATGACACAGACATGATCCCATTGGGGTGTCGGGAGAGTTTGCAATATTTTCTTTAATAGGTTGGACCGTGTTAACCAAGCCTTATACCTATTTTATGTCGTCCAACAAGGGCCCTGTACGCTATAATACTGGCCAATGACCTCCATGCGCTCTGACTACATAATGTTTATATACCTGACTTCACGTTTCTTACTGTGTATATTAGTTTTTGCTTGTCTATAAACTCAATGAAACACTTTTAACAATAAAAAAATAATAAAGTATGTTTACTAAAACTAAAAATTTTGAAGTGATACAAAAATATAAGATAAAAACGTGAGATAGTGCAGCCGGACCCAAATGATGATTAATATTATTACATCTAGAAGTTTCACAATTACATCATGCATCAATATGGGTTCAAAGTAGGTTCAAAAACCAAAAATAGAAAACCTAATAGCACAGGTAAAAACATTACAGAGCTGCTAGTAGCATGTCGGGAAACTAAAACACTGACTGTGAAATACATGGAAAGAAGTTTCATGCGTCCATATTATGTAATATACCTGTAACATGTATGGTATTATTATTATATTATTTTAACGGTTTTATAATAAAGGTTTAATTTTAACAGTAGAGCATATTTTGGTACAATTCTTGTCACCTTCAAAGTCCCATAAATAGAAGAAACTGTGTATTTCTTTATTGATCCTAGGGATGTTGGTGCCTATCCACACAATCCTGGCATCAGATATATAAAGGGATTTAAGCCTTGTAAATAGTTGAACGGTGGTCATACACTCATTATTAGCATGCGTCTCGGGCTAAACTTGAAATTAAATGGGAAACATCATGAACAAGGAACAAAACAATATCAGCCAATTACTTCATTTGAACATTTGTAGAAGTAAGTGTCTTCAGCATGACCTGCCAAAATAAGAATTAGCCCATAATCATGCATAATCCACCCCAATAGCAAGTAGTATGTGCATGATAGAGAAGTAAAGAAGTTTGCCTTGCCTTGATATTGAACATGTATTTTGGTGGAAAGACCATAGCATACTGACATTCCACAAATTGTAACTCCTGTTTAACTGCTTGAAATCGGTCAGTTTGCTTTCTCACTTGAGTGGAATAATCCTGATATAGGGAGGCCAAGGTGTTATTAATTTTCTTTGTGTGCAGAATGTAATCTTGGTCCCTATAATTTAGAAGCTAGATCACCATTGAGCATGTTAGAGATCCAAGCGGTAGAGGATGGGCAGGGATCCTGAAGACATGTTTCATAACGAAACAGGGTGACAAGTTATTAGTGCCTGATTATGTATGAATTTAGTGTTCAAGAAAATCAGCCAGGTCATTCTCCTCCATTTTCTCAGGAAGACCAACAAATCTAATTATGTTACCACAATGTCAACCTTGTCCTCTGCCACTCTGACGCTTTGCGCTAGACTTGTCCTCTTGCCTGATAGCAGCTGTATAGTGTCTTCAACATCACTAGCCTTGCTCTCAGTAAGCTTTTGGATGTCAGCACAAAGGATATTTAGATCCAGCCTAATAATATTCACATTTCCCATCAGTGCTGCATGCGAAGCGTGTGACATAGTTACATAGTTTGTCTGGCCCATCTAGTTCAACCAATAAAAAGGGGAAAACAAAAACAATATAAAACAAACAAAAAATGTTTTACAAATCCTATATACACAATCCCACACCCACAGTTGATCCAGAGGAAGGAAAAAACCCCCAGCAAAGCCAATTTACTCCAGCAAGGGAAAAAATTCCTTCCTGATCCCTCAATAGGCAATTGGATGTTCTCTGGATTAACTTTACTTATAAATGTTAGTACCCTGTTATAATATGTAAACGTAGGAAATAATCCAGGGCGTTTTAAAGCAATCTGCTGAGCTGGCCAGAACCAGCGCTTGAGGGAGTCGACTTCACATCTCTTACTGTGAAGAAGCCTTTCCATATTTGGAGATTAAATCTCCTTTCCTCCAGACGTAAAGCATGCCCTCTTGTCCTCTGTGATGCCCTTAAAGTGAATAACTCAACACCAAGTTCACTATATGGACCCCTTATGTATTTATACATGTTGACCCCTTAATCTCTTCTTCTCGAGAAATAATATATTCAGTTCCTCTAATCTTTCCTCATAGCTGAACTCCTCCATGCCTCTTATTAGTTTGGTTGCCCTTCTCTGCACTTTCTCCAGTTCCTCAATATCCTTTTTCAGAACCAGTGCCCTAAACTGAACCGCATATTCCAAATGAGGTCTTACTAATGATTTGTTTAGGGGCAAAAAATATACCGTATTTTTCGCACCATAAGACGCACCTGACCATAAGACGCACCTAGGTTTTAGAGGAAGAAAACGAGAAAAAAAAAATTCTGATCCAAATGGTGTACTAAAATATTTACCAGTGCAGCCATATACCAGATCCATTAAATACAGCCATATACCAGATCTATGAAATACATCACATACCAGATCCATGAAATACAGCACATAGGAGTGTCCATGAAATACAGCCATATACCAGATCCATTAAATACAGCACATAGGAGTGTCCATGAAATACAGCACATAGGAGTGTCCATTAAATACAGCCATACCTGTGTCCATCCTGACAGAGCTGAGAGGGAGATTCATATCTCTCGCCACCACCGCGCTGTGATGTCATCACCCTGTGCCTGGTGGAACTCCACTCTGCAGCCAGATCCCATTCATAAATAAGACAGAGCAGCTCCAGCCGCCGCAGTAATTCATTTGGCCACTGGGGCCGAATGAAGCCCCAGTGGCCAAATTAAGTCAGTGGCCAAATTAAGTACTGTGGCTGCTCTGTCTTCTCACTGTGTGAGATCAGAGCAGAGCGCTCTATGCTGCATTACACTGCGGGCTCCCAGCGGCGACGAGGGGGGCGGGTTTTTTCAGGTATTCGCACCATAAGACGCAGGGAGACTTTCCCCCACTTTTTGGGGAAAAAAGTGTGTCTTATGGTGCGAAAAATAAGGTATATCTCTCTTTGGAGTCCATACCTCTCTTAATACAAGAAAGGATTTTACTTGCTTTGGAAACACGAGCTTGGCATTGCATGTCATTATTAAGCTTATGATCTACCAAAACCTCAAGATCATTCTCCACCACAGTTGCCCAATTAAACCGTGCATTGAGGTCGACTTGTAAGTTGAAGACATCCTGTAAGGATGTTACTCCACTGCATAGCTTAGTGTCCCTGCAAAGACTGAAATGGTACTTTTATACCCAGACCCTATATCATTTATAAATATATTAAAATTATAAGCTTAGACCGTACAGAGTATCAATCATTAGTTTTAGTTCCTAAGACAATTGAGTTCTGCCCCCCTCCCCCCTTCAGAGCCAGCTGGCAGAAAGATTGGTGACTTTACTTTTCTGTACTCCAGTTAAGCAGTACAGCCTGGTCACTCCTTGCCCCCTCCTGTGATTGGGCAATGAAGGAACAGTGGAAAGCTGATGAGATCATGTTTCTTCTCTCATTTTGGTAGGCTGTTCCTTGTCAGAACATGTGCTTGCAGTAGAGACTTATTGGCTCAGAGAAATGTTCCTCCCTATTTCCAGGTGCTGCTGGGGATTACAGGAGGCTTTGCTTGGATAGATCATGTGCAGTCCATTGTATCTCGTAAGCAAAAACCCTCTAGGAATGTCAAGGAAATGATAAGAAAGAAGGCAAGAAAGAAAGGAAAGAGAGTAAAGAGACAAATAATAGGAGCAGAGGAACCAGTCCAACCAGGCATCCCAGCGCCTCCAGAGCACCACCAACAGGGTTATAGACCATAGGTCACAGATATTGTCAGGGAAGGCATGTCCATGCAGGTGGAATCTTGCAGTGCATATATACGCATGCGCAGACCAACTGTTCAGGCAGATGTTCATAGTTGTGGACCAGGAAACGTGCAAAGGCGCACACACATGCACACTCTCACATCGGCACGCGCACGTCTGTCACTAATGCTGGCGCCAAGTGGGCTATTTAAACTGGCTGCAGTATGGACTCATTGCTGTTTGGTCTGCAGCTTCTGTGTGTTGTTCCAGTTTCATGTGTTGGCCTCTCATCCTGATCCAGCTAACTCCTGACTTACGTTTGCCTGCTACATACCCCAACCTCGGCTTGTCTTGAATTCCACTTCTGCATCCTGTCTCTGTTTGCATCCTGTTTGCTGTCTATGCCTGATTTGCCCGAACATTACCGACCCGGCTCGTCTGACCCTGCATCTTCTCATCCAGTCTGCTACAGCTCTCAGCCTAGAAATCCTCATCTGGTTCCTGCTTCAGCTGCTTACTACAGTCTGACAAGTTATGTGCCAGCTCATCTACTACCAGCCTGCCTGCTGCACATCCACCTGCTGACTGCTGCCACGCAGATTACTGGACTAATTACAGGTGCTCCTATGTCAACGTGCTCTTGTGGCTGCTGTCTCAGTCGAGCTGGTGCTGTACAAGAGTCTCTCCTATACACATCAGGCTCACTGACCAGGTACATGACAGATATGATCTCAAAGTGTTAGAAGTCTAAAAGTCAATTCAGGTGTACCACATTGATGTGAATTTAGAGTGTTTTGATGTTCTACTCCTGCGGTTACCCTGTGGGCCTTGGCAGTGGTGGACTTGGTCATGGGCTGGCATTTGAAAGTAAGCAATGGTGTAGCAGCCCTAGCTCATTCCAGCCACCTGGTTCAGGATACAGCAGCATCCAGCAAAATTCAGCACTGCACTGCTCAGCACAGCACTTCTTCTCCCATCCTCTCTCCAGTTGGCAACTGTCCCGCTCCTTCTTACCGAACCTTTCCTTTTATTAGACCTCCTGTTCTCAGGTATCATTGGGTATTGTAGTTGGTTTCCCAGTGAAGACTGTGGCTCAGTGATTTCGTGATTTGAATTAATACATGCCTACATTTTTTATACATTTTGCAAAATAATACACTGGCCAAAAATGTGCACCTACAAAAGAGAGAAAATGCTTCTCTTATCATTATCTATTTTGCCTAGAGGCACAGAAGCATGGTGCATTGTGGGTTATAGATCTCTTTGTTGCACATCTTGTATCTTCACAGCATATGGTTTTTTTATGTTTTTTATGGTCAGTAAAAACCAATACTGGGTGAGCTGCTCCTTCCAGGAGGTACCGCCATTCCTCCAAAGGCGACTTGATTGGCCCCCAAGCTCTCCCGATCTGACCCCCTTAGACTTTTATCTTTGGGGTCATCTGAAGGCAATTGTCTATGCTGTGAAGATACGAGATGTGCAGCACCTGAAACTATGGATACTGGAAGCCTGTGCTAGCATTTCTCCTGCGGTGTTGCTATCAGTGTGGGAAGAGTGGGAGAAGAGGGTTGCATTGACAATCCAACACAATGGGCAGCACATTGAACACATTTTATAAGTGGTCAGAAACTTGTAAATAACTCATGAAAGAATAAAGTTATGTTAAAACCAAGCACACCATTGTTTTTCTTGTGAAACTTCCAACAAGTTTGATGTGTCACATGGCCCTCTTCCTATTGAAAAAACAAAAGTTGGATTCAAAATGGCCAACTTCAAAATGGCCGCCATGGTCACCACCCATCTTGAAAAGTTTCCCCCCTCACATATACTATATGTGCCACAAACAGGAAGTTAATATCACCAACCATTCCCATTTTATTAAGGTGTATCCATATAAATGGCCCACCCTGTATACTTCTCCTCACATCTCCTCCTGTCTGTGTACAGGAGAACATTGGAGCCAAGGAGGAGGTCCCGGCTTCAGTGTGCTCTGTCAGGTGTGCAGAAAGTCGATGGGGAGACATGCCAGCTACCACAGAGGAGGCGATCGTGGCATGTGGGACACCGGGCACCCTGCAAGAGATTGCAGGGCACTTGCTGCCTGGCACTGGGCTCCACGCCTTAGTGTACAGTGTGTCTAAACCGGATTTTGCTGTGGGAGGGGCCCAGGGCCCCCCGCGACGGCAGAACGCCAGGGCCCAGACTCAACTGCGACTTCTGCAACCCTGGTAGTTCTGCCACTGCCCTGAGGAACCCTTTTTGGGGAACCCCTAGTAAAAAGGATTATACAATGTATATAGCTCATGATTTATTTGCTGAAGAGCATTTTGAATAAAATAATAAGCAATCTGGCGTATCTAGTATATTTGACACTCAGAGTAGATAATTCTACCAGTCAGAGGCGTTGCTAGGGGGGTGCGGGGGGTGCAGTCCGCACCCGGGTGACACCCACTAGTGGGGTGACACCATCCGAAAGCCCTGGCTATATGTATGGCTTTTTTTTCAGCGTCACGGACTACCTCCAGGCTCCAGCGCCGTGACTGTGCCTGCTGCCTGTGTGTCTCTCCTCCTACTTTGCAGCATGTATCACTACACGATCTCCGCCCAGGTGGCGCAGCTGCACTGCACACTGTCCTCTCGGACCTCTCCAGCTGCTGCCCGGGTATACAGTTACTTGAGCTGCCTGCCCCGCCCTGGGCCTGGCCCAAAGCTGGTGCAGTAATGGGTGGGGGGGTGTCGGCTTGCGATGCGGGGGTGTCCAAGGTGGCGAGACAGAGCCCAAGGTGAGAGGTGTCTTGTATGTGATGAAAGGGTGAGGGAGGTTGCCATGGTGATGGTGTCACCACTCCTATTCTGCCCTATAACCACTTTAACCTGCTCTATAACCACCCTAACCTGCCCTATAACCACCTCAACCTGCCCTAAAGCCACGCCACCCTAACCTGCCCTATAACTACCCTAACCTGCTCTATAACCACCCTAACCTAACCACCATAATCTACCCTATAACCACCCTAACCTGCCCTATAACCACCCTAACCTACTCTATAACCACCCTAACCTGCCCTATAACCACCCTAACCTACTCTATAACCACCCTAACCTGCCCTATAACCACCATACCCTGCCCTATAACCACCCTAACCTATAACCACCTCAACCAGCCCTATAAGTTATAACCACCCTAAGCTGCCCTATAACCACCATAACCTGCCCTATAACCACCTCAAACAGCCCTATAAGTTATAACCACCCTAACCTGCCCTATAACCACCCTAACCTGCCCTATAACCACCTCAACCAGCCCTATAAGTTATAACCACCCTAACCTGCCCTATAATGACCATAACCTGACCTATAGCCACCCTAATTTGCCCTATAACCACCCTAATCTGCCCTATAACCACCATAACCTGCCCTATAACCACCCTAACCTGCCCTATAACCACAATAACCTGCCCTATAACCACCTCAACCAGCCCTATAAGTTATAACCACCTTAACCTGCCCTATAACTACCATAACCTGCCCTATAGCCACCCTAACCTGCCCTATAACCACAATAACCTGCCCTATAACCACCCTAACCTGCCCTATAACCACCTCAACCTCCCCTATAACCACCCTAACCTGCTCTATAAGTTATAACCACCCTAACCTGCCCTATAACCACCTCAACCTGTCCTATAACCACCCTAACCTGCCCTATAACCACCGCAGCCTGCCCTATAACCATCCTAGCCTGCTCTATAACCACTTCAACCTGCCCGATAACCACCTCAACCTGCCCTATACCACCCTAACCTGCCCTATAACTACCTCAACCTGCCCTATAACAACCTCAACCTGCCCTATACCACCCTATCCTGCTCTATATCACCCTAACCTGCCCTATACTACCTCAACCTGCCCTATAACCACCCTAAGATGCCCTATACCACCTCAACCTGCCCTATAACCACATCAACCTGCCCTATAACCACATCAACCTGCCCTATACCACCTCAACCTGCCCTATAACCACCACAACCTGCCACTGCACCACCCTATACTACAGTAGCCTGCACTATACCACCCTATACTATCATTTACAGGGGCCGGTTTGGGGTGCGCCCTGTGACTGTGCTGCCTGAAGGGCGCTGGGCAGCCTAGACAGGAGGGGGGGTGACACCATGTTTTATGGCACCAGGTGACACCAACCCTAGTGACGCCAGTGCTACCAGTATCTCTCTGGAATAATGTTTATAATGTCAGTGCTGTTAAAAATGTTGCATTTTATTAGTTACAAATCTAATATTCATAAAAGTATGAGATATGTTAAAGTTAATCCTCAAAATAGGATCTCAAACCTCACAGACAGATACCCTATTACATAATTGTGTCATTTACATACATAGAGCATATCACAAATAGTTAATCACAAAGTAGGGTAATATGATGACTGTTAGGGACCCAACTGGTTCCAATGCATTTCGCAGTATGTCGCCTCTTCAGGGGCCTTTAAGATATATTGAGGATATAAAAATAATGGTGTTAAAATCTTGTGAACATCAATAACTAGGCCTCTAATCGACACTCTAGAAATCACGGTGCACATAATCAGAGAAAGTGAGGTGGGTAGCAAAGGAGCCCAGAGAGGAGAATCATCATATGTTAAATGAGATCATGGTCTCAGGTTCTGGGCTTGAACCAGGGACCTCTGTTGTGTCTGGCAATGACCCTGCTTGCAGAGCCACCTGGAATGCTGTTCCCTCGACAATTCTTTGAATGATTCCGCCTTGAATCTTGTTGATCTTGAACCTTAAACTCTCTGCTCCTCCCATGAACTTCATGATTTAAGCCATGTCTCTGCACTTCCTGTTTGCCATATTATTGTGCTTTCTCAGCCAGTATCTTGCTCGTGTCTTCCCTGCTGCTGTCCATATTTGCTACCACTTGTTATCAACCCTCGGATTGTTCCTTCGACTACGCTCCTGCCTGATCCCAACCTGCTACTACTTGTTACTGACCTTTTGGCTTGGCTTGTTTACCAACTATGCTTCTGTTTGATACTTGCCTGCTTAATCCGCTACTGGACCCTGGCTTGCTAACACGCAGTAAAATTCATATCCACCATCGGGAGCTCTGGTGAACACCGATTAGTACTTAGACTCTGCACCTCAGATGAGCTTGCGTCATCCACCAGGGTGACTGCCTGTGTTCCTATCCTGCTGGTTCCTGTGTGAGCTTCCATTGCTATAGCAACTGATCTTCGAGCTTGACCCCTTGCTCTTGACACATAGATAACAAAATGACAGAGAAGCAGCCCATATGAACCCTGGTTCCCTCCATAGTCCTTTATAACCACTTAAAAACATTGCCACGCAGATATACTATGGGAGGGCGGCCCTCCTGTGTGAAATCATCAATCATACAGCCGCCGGCGACCCACTCCCACTGCGATTCGACGGGTTCACAGGAGAAGCAGAATGGCAGTCTGCCTATGTAAGCAAGGCAGACTGCTGTTCTGTGAGGGAGGAAGATGGAGATCTTGTGTTTCTGCTAAGCAGGAACACTGATCTCTGTTTTCCTCCAGTCACAGCACTCCCCCCCACAGTTAGAAAAACATTTCCATAAAAATATCCGCTAGTTAGTAGTTATCCGCTATAACTTTTACTAGTTATCTGCTATAACTTTTGCGCAAACCAATCAATATACACTTATTGGGATTTTTTTTACCAAAACCATGTAGCAGAATACATATTGGCCTAAACTGATGAAGAAATTAGATTTTTTACATTTTTTTTTTTTGGATATGTTTTATAGCAGAAAGTAAAAAAAAGTTTTTTTCAAAATTGTCTTTTTTTTGTTTATAGAGCACAAAACAAAAACTGCAGAGGTGATTAAATACCACCAAAAGTAAGCTCTATTTATGGGGGAAAAAAGTATGTCAATTTTATTTGTGTACAGCGTTACAAGACCGTGCAATTGTCAGTTAAAGTAATGCAGGGCCATATAGCAAGAAATGGCCTGGTCATGAAGGGGGTGAAACCTTCTGGGAATGAAGTGGTTAATCCCAGAGTTCTTTGATGTTGCATGTCCACATTTTACTTTAATTATACAGTTGTTTATATATGGGTGATGTGGTGCATGTCACACCTAACAGCATCTATATTAGAGCAACCGACTATAAAATTATTTTCAGTAATATTGTTGAAATAAATACCTCTTACATGGGTGGCCACTGGCTGGTTATAATTTGCCCCCTTGCATTGGTGGTAACTGAAGGTGAGAGATCTATCCACCATTGCTCACTGCTCAAGAAACCCCTGGCATCTTCAGGAGGAAATTGTGGATCCCTCTAACATTGGTAGGTAATGTAGAAATTACCTCTTACATGGGTGGCCAGTAGGGATGGGCATGTATCAATGCAAAAAAAAGTTTTAAAATTGATAGTTTTTTCAGGAGCAGTGATTTTAATAATGCTTAAAGTGAAAAAAGAAAAATGAAATATTCCTTTAAATATCGTGCCTGGGGGGTCCCCTTGGTCTGCCTGTAAAAGGGCACATCTCTGTGATGTTTAAAAGTGCCACCGCAAAATGACATTTGTAAAGGAGAAATTGTCATCCAAAATCGCTTGCGGCTGTAATATATAGATAAAATGACTGAAAAAGCATTGCGCTGCCCCACCTCCAGTCCATAACAGGCCCTTCAGGTCTGGTATGTATTTTAAGGGGAAACCCGTGCTAAAATTAAAAAAAAAATGTGTAGGGTTCCCCCCCAAAGTCCGTACCAGGCCCTTCAGGTCTGGTATGGATTTTAAGGGGAACCCAGTGCCAAATTTAAAAAAAAATGGTGTAGGGGCCCCCCCAAAATCCAAATCAGACCCTGATCTGAGCATGCAGCCCTGGCATGGCAGGAGGGGGTGGGGACGAGCGAGCATTTTCACATGGGGGGGTCGGGATCTGGGGGCCCCCTTATTAAAGAGGGCTTCCAGATTCTGACAAGCCCCCCACCCGCAGACTCCCACAACCACCAGCCAGGGTTGTGGGGATGATACCCTTCTCCCCATCAACATGGGGACAAGATGCTTTGGGGGGACCTCAAAGCACCATGTTGAGGGCATGTGGCCTGGTATGAGTCGGAGGGGGGGGGAGCGCTCGCTCGTCCCCACCCCCTCCTGCCATGCCAGGGCTGCATGCCTGGATAAGGGCCGGATTTGGATTTTGGGGGGGACCCCCAGTCATTTTTTTTTAATTATGGCGCGGGGTTCCCCTTAAAATCCATACCAGACCTGAAGGGCCTGGTTTGGATTTTGGGGAGGACCCCTCACGCAATTTTTATTTTTTTTTAATTTTGGTGCCCTGCTGTAAATTATTTTAAAAATTGTGAAGACATGCCCCAGTCAAACAGGTGCAGAAAAATTGGGCCTTGGGTGTTGGCGGTGCCAGAACACTGTAACCCCTTGCAGTTACTCTTGTTGGGCGCAAGAACGGGTCCTGCTGTTGTAAATTATTTTAAAAATTGTGATGGCATGCCCCTGTAAACCAGGTGCAGAAAAATTGGGCCTTGGATGTTGGTGGTGCCCTAAATACAAATTATCGTTGGTAGCCATCATCATCCAGTCTTCAAGGGATCCCAGATCCCTAGCAAATTCAATCAGTTGCATCAGCATCAGGGGCTTGATAGCTGCTGATCCAGGACTGATTCATTTTTATAAATGTGGGCCTATCAACCGAGTTACGCACCCTCCAGCAGCACTGAATGTCCGTTCAGAAAGCACGCTGGCCAGTAGCTCAATTGCATATTCAGCAAGTTTCGGCCAGTGGTCCATCCTCAAGACCCAGTAACTCAGTTGGAAAGGTCTCCAAGTCTGCTCTTGCCCCTAGATATTCCTGCACCATACAGTATCTCACAAAAGTGAGTACACTCCTCACATTTTTGTAAATATTTTATTATATCTTTTCATGTGACAACACTGAAGAAATGACACTTTTCTACAATGTAAAGTAGTGAGTGTACAGCTTGTATAACAGTGTAAATTTGCTGTCCCCTCAAAATAACTCAACACACAGCCATTAATGTCTAAGCCACTGGCAACAAAAGTGTGTACACCCTTAAGAGAAAATCTCCAAATTGGGCGCAAAGTGTCAATATTTTGTATGGCCACCATTATTTTCCAGCACTGCCTTAACCCCCTTGGGCATGAATTTCACCAGAGCTTCACAGGTTGCCACTGGAGTCCTCTTCCACTCCTCCATGATCACCGTTGGACACTTCGAGACCACTTTAAGTACGGGTTCCCCCAATTCCGTCACGACCTTTTATTACCACCGGTATGTTTTATAACTGTGAAACGCGGGTTAAACCTCTAAAAGAGAATTCCCACATGTGTGAAAACAACGGTCACCGAATCTGTAATTACCGACACACAACTCAATAAAACTCCCCTGTCGTTTAAATGTGACAATATGTTCGACATGTGAGTGATGAAATGTAACATCGTTTCACAGTAAAGAAGTCACAACAGTGTACTTTTCTATATTATTTTATAAATGTTTTTACACTCCTCACATGAGTGAAAACACTCTATGACATA
>BLSH010151925.1:45602-62485 GCA_018402905.1 Glandirana rugosa | reverse complement strand
GTGCGGAGTGTATGGCAGTGGGTAGTATGCGCAGGCAGAGGAGTGCGGAATGTATAGAGGTGGGTAGTATGTGCAGGAGAAGAGTGCGGAGTGTATGGCGGTGGGTAGTATGTGTAAGAGAGGAGTGCGAAGTGTATGCCGATGGGTAATTAATGCAGGAAAAGGAGTACGGTGCGACCTTCTGAAAGTCTGTCAGCCATTGCTATACTACCTAGGTAGTTCACTTTTCAGAGGGACTACAGCAGGGAGTACAGCAGGTCTGGAAAAGCCCTTAAAAAAAAAACCTCAACCACATTCCTTACCGAAATTCACAGGGAGCCTCAACAGGGCAGTGTACAGGAGGTCAGCATGGCACATTACATGGGGGGGGGGGCAGCAGGGCACATTAAATGGGTGGGGCTCAGCAGAGCAAATTACATGGGGGTCCCAGCAGGGCACATTACATGGGGGTCTCAGCAGGGCACATTACATGGGGATCTCAGCAGGGCACATTACATGGGGATCTCAGCAGGGCACATTACATGGGGATCTCATCAGGGCACATTACATGGGGGGCTCAGCAGAGCAAATTACATGGGGGGGCTCAGCAGGGCACATTACATGGGGGGGGGGCAGCAGAGCACATTACATGGAGGGCAGTAGGGCACACCACATGGGGGATATAACCGTGATAACTCCCCCGCAGCCTGTGTGTGCAAATTAAACCCATTTTCACTATTTTTTTTTATCAATAGCGTTTTATTAACATTTTTCCAACAGTACAAAAACACAAGGCACATTACAGCCAAACAAGTTGACTTAAAAAAAAATATTGCTTACAAAAAGTGTATATATGACAAATCTCTACACCCAGTAGTCCCAGTATTTTGGGTACAGTATGCAGAGTAACCAACTGTAGTATTAGTACACAGTACGTCAATCCACGTAATAAACAATTAAGCAATCAAAAGAGCCCTTAAAGTTTCAGGTGTCTTCCCAAGGCAGGACATTGAAGGAATGGGAAACGAAAAGGGAAATAGGAACGGGTAAAGGGGGGGCAACTGGGCATGGAGGGAAGAATATGGGAAAAGTGGGGAAAGGGACAGGAGAGGGGCAAAAGAGAGGTGGAGAGGAGACACATAAAGGAGAGCAAGGAGGACTCATCCAGTGCAGGTAGCCCCCAATAGAGAGCAGAGGCACTGGGGGAGTGTCATCAGTCAAGCCTTGAGCATTGATCCAAGTATTTCAAATCTTATCAAACTTTTTGGGGCAATATCTATTAGTGTAAGTTAGTTTGTTTAAGGGAAGAGACCCATTTATTGCTGCCTTCCAGTCTGACACCGTGGGGGAATCGGGGATTTCCATTTATGGAGAATCTCCCGTCTAGCATAGTACATAGCATAAAACGCAAACAATTTAACATGTTTAGGAGCATTCAATATATCTGTAAGACCCAGCAACAAAATGAGAGGATCCATGGGTAATACTGGGGTACCAAGGGCATTGTTGGTATCTACTACACCTTGTGATCCAATAATTAATGCTGCACTATCTTCATAAACAAAAAGGCATATAGTGCTGAAAACCTCCTGTAATGTATGCATGCTGAACACAAAATGAAATTAAACTTCCAAGATCATCAATTTATCATGGCACTTGCGATGTAACAATAATGGTGATTCCCTCTCAAGGAACATATATAATACACCCTTCCAATGTATATAGAGTGAAAAATTCAAATATTTTTCCTGTGTATAATGGGCATTGTATACGTATATATAATAATAAGAATAAGAATAATAATAAACTTTATTTTATATAGCTCCTTTAAAGGTGGCTTCTCAAAGCACTTTACAAGGGAAAAAAACACAAGTAATGCGCAGGATAACAGGAAATACACAGGATAAAACACAAGAAATACAGAGGATAACATAACATAAGGGATAAAGGGACATTTAAGTGAAAGCTTGTCTAAAGAGAAACGTTTTTAGATTTGATTTGAATGAGTTTAGAGAAGATGACTCTTGACATTCTTAGGAAGTGAATTCCATAGCTTTGGAGCATAGCGGAGCATAGCATAGCAGAAGGCTCTGTCCCCCATTGAGTGTAGGTGAGTTGGGGGAACACACAGTAGATATTGCAAAACGTTAGAAACTGGTGGTGGTGTCACCATCATGAATATACTGCTCCTATTTGGCAGTCAGTATTTGTTTGTTTTTTGAATTGTTCATCATATATACACATCGGAAGGGTGTATTATATTTGTCTCCTGAGTCATGATGATTTTGGAGGTTTCATTTTATATTGTGTTCAGCATACATACATTAAAGGGGGTCTAAATCATAAACATTTTTTACCTTAATGCATTCTTTGCGTTAAGGTAAAAAAAATGTTTAGGCACCATGGCCCCATTGGCCAATAATGAGGGGGGGGGCCAAGTCCACTGTCTGTGTCAATGGATGCAGCAGCAGGGCTCGGGAGCGAGTGCCCCCATGGGAAGTGACTTTCTATTGGGGGCACTAGCCAGAGAGGAGGAGCCAGGAGCTCCAGTGGGGGACTCAAGAAGAAGAGGTTTGGGGCCACTCTGTGAAATTCAGTTTTAAATGCCAGGTAAGTATAGACATGTTTGTTATTTTTTTACTTTGCAATCACTTTAAAGGAGGTTTTCAGCACTATATCAATCTTTGTTTATGAATAGAGTTGAGCGGACACCTGGATGTTTGGGTTCGGCGGGTTCGGCCAAACTTCGTGAAAAAGTTCAAGTTCTGCCCCGGACTTGACCCCGAAGCTCATTGAAGTCAATGGTGACCTGAAGTTTTGGGCACTAAAATGGCTCTAAAAAAGTCCTGGAAAGGGCTAGAGGGCTGCAAAAGGAAACAAAATGGGGGTAAGAGTGCCCTGCAAACAAATGTGGATAGGGAAATCACTAAAATCACATAAAAATAAATGGAGGAGGAGGAGGAGGTGGAGTAGGAGGTTGAGGAGGCGATGACTGTGGCGGTGTAGGTGGAAGTGGCGGTGGAGGAGGAGGAGGTAGCCAACACTGTTTTTTCTTTGTTTGTTTTTTTTCCTAATTGGGGTAGCCCCCAAAATATTGAGACATATTAAAAAAAAATGTAGACGCACTTTTTATTTTTGTGCAAAAAATGCACCGCTGGCCGCAAATGTAGTATTTAGAATTTTTTTTTTTTAAACCAGCAATGTAGACGCACTTTTTAATTTTGTGCAAGAAATGCCCCGCTGGCCGCAAACTTAATATTTTGCACAAAAAAAAAAATTATTTGTCTAAAAGCAGTATGTAAATATGCCAAAATGTTGCCAATTGAACTAGCAGAACATGAATGATTAAAGTAATGTACCTGACACACAAGCACTTGCAAAAATGGCTGCAAACGCCACCTAACAAACAGAAAATTTGCTTAGGTTTTATATGAGGCACTTTGCTTAGCAAACAAAATGTAATCTAGCAAACAAAAATCTCCTCTAGCACCCACCCACCAATAAATCGTTGTTTTTAACAGATTTTCTAAAGCTAATCTGTCCCTCACAGCAGCAGCAGCATCCTCTCCCTACACTAGTATGAGATGATGTGACATGCAGCACTACGTGACTCCAGCTTATATAGAGGCTGGGTCACATGATGCACTGGCCAATCACAGCCATGCCATTAGTAGGCATGGCTGTGATGGCTTCTAAGGGCAAACGAGTCAAACGCTTGTTGATTGGCTTCCCTGCAGCTATTCAACAGGCGCAAAAAATACCCGAACCCCAAACCTGGACTTTTTCTCAAATGTCCGGGTTCGGGACACCCTAAAGTCCGGTACGAACCCGAACTTTACAGTTCGGGTTCGCTCAGCTCTATTTATGAAGGTAGCACAGCATTAATTGTTGGATCACATTACATGAGGGGCATAGCAGGATACTTTACATGGGGGCAGCAGGACACAAACAGGTGAAGGACACAATAGAGACACAGCAAGACATTGTATGTGGGGACAGCAGGGCACATTGCATGGGGGCACAGTAGGGCACATTACAGTTGGGGGCACATCAGGGTGCTTTACATGGGGGTACAGCAGGGCACATTATGTGGGGATGCAGCAAGACACTTTATGTGGGGGGCAGCAGGGCACATTAGGGCACATCACAGGTTAGGCACATTATGAGGGGGTACAGCAGAGTACTTTACATGGGGGTACAGCAGGGTACTTTACAGGGGGGTGCAGTAGGGGGCTTTACATGAGGGGAACACTGTGAGAGCATATTCTCTATGTTGTCCTTATCCTCTCCGTACTATATGTATACAGTATATGCCTCCTGCACTGTATTTATACACTGTCCTTGAGCTATCTGGGTAATCCTGTAGTAAACATGTACATATAATCTGTATATTCACTGCTGTCCTACTGTCCTCACCTCTCTTGGTACCATCAATGACTGCACAGGCCATGGGGAAGCCAGGCTCCACTCCCTGACTGCCCCTCTCACTAATTAGTGGACAAAGGTCATGTCTTTATTTGCCGCCATTGCTACTGCTTAGTCCTGCGACTGATTTAATAATTTAATTGGTCGGGAGAGATAAGGTGGTGCTGTGCCTGTAGCACAGCCGGGCAGGGGCACTGTGACCCAAAGCAGGTGTATATACAGTGTGTCTCCCATTCATGATGATGCTGAGCTGGTACCAGCAGTCACAGGCACAGTTGCAGCGCCTCAGGGTCTCATCCATGTGTGCAGTTTGGGTCAGAGCACAGTGGGCCCCTCTATCCTTGGGGGCCTGTGTGCAATGCACACTTTGCACACATGGATGATACACCACTGCTCCTGTATTAGAGCGCCCCCACTCTGGATAAAGGAGGGGGGGCACCTTTGGACAGCAACATTGTCGATCTGGGGGGAGTGGAGTGTTAGGTGTACCAGTAGATTTAATTAAACTAGCAAAGCCAAACTCCAGCTCACACGTTATTAGCAGTAACAGAAAACAGTTTTTTCCTTTTGGGATAAAGACTGTACATAAATAAATAAATAAATAAAATCAGTCATTGTAAGCACCCCTGCTAGTTTTAAATAGTTTGTCTCATCTCTGCAACTGATACATTCTGCTTGTATTTCAAATATGTGTCCCACGTTTTTCCATTCACATATCAGCGATGTCAAATCGCCTTCAGATTCGCGGCAAATCTGCCCATGATTCAATATGCTGAGATGTGAATGCAGCCTAATGTATAGAGGCAGAAAAACACTTTCATGAAAAATAGATGATAGTGCCATTAAGCAGGAAATGTGTATGGATTGTTTTTAAGTAATAAGGATATAATTTAGTGTCACCTTAAGCGTTATCTTCCTAAATGGAGGTTCATATTTTACAGGAGCAGACGATGTTCATTTAGCTTAGTGAATAATGTGAAAATGTCTTCAACACAACCATGCAGCGGCAGCCCATCCATAAATGCCCCCCTAATCTTTATGCGCCCGGCCTCTAATCAACATGCAGGGCACTGTTCTACGGGGGGGGGGGGGGTTTGTGAAGCACGTGATTCGAGCTGGAGGCACTAATTGGCTTCAAAAAGGGTGGGCTTGGGGCACAGAGCACTGCGCCCTGAGCCCACCCACTTGTCACAATAGCGAATCAGCATTTGCTATTGTCCTCCTGCTTCTCCTCCCAGCCAATCAGGACAGAAAGCAGGTCCTGAGACTGGATTGCCCTAGAAGAAAAGCACCTGGATTGGCTGGGAGGAGAAGCAGACGGGCTTGCGGGGCAGGCCGGTCTGCTGAGTGGGGCTGGTGGGGGGGGGCAGTTGGGGGGTTTGTTTGCTGCCCCCCCAAAAATAATGGAGCACCAGCCGCCACTTCAGCCACGTGCAAGCAAAATCTCGTTTTTGAAAGGCTAACTCCAAGCGCTGGGCCACTTTTTGCCTCATTATCCGGGTCCCGACCCGCTGGCATACATTTACTGCTGCAGAGTGGTGCTGTAGCATGAATCGCCATCTTTAAACGCCGGCTTGTGCATGTGATTGCGAGGACAGAAGAAAAACGGGGAACCGCCGATGTAAACATGGCGGTTCCCTGCGCTGTCAGGCAGCATCTAAGAGATCTACTGATTCCTGTCACTGGGATCAGTTAGATCTCTTATGCTCCTGGCAGCCCAGCACCACCCCCTCACAGAACACGCCTAGGGAACACAGTTAACCCCTAGAACACCCCCCCCCCCCCCCCAGGTTAAGCCCTTCACTGCTAATGACATTTATACAGTAATCAGTGGATACTTAAATTTCTGATCGCTGTATAAATGTCATTGGTCCCAAAAAATGTCCGACATGTCCACCCCAATATCAGAGTCCCGATAAAAATCGCAGATCACCGACATTACCAGTAAAAAAAAAAATATTGTAAAAACGCCCAAAATTAATTCTCATGGTTTGTATAGGTGGCAACTTTTGCGCAAACCAATCAATAAATGCCGATTGCGATTTTTTTTTTTTTACCAAAAATATGGGGAAGAATATATATCGCCCTAAACTGATGAACACATTTGTTTTTTTATATATTTTTTGGATTTGTATTTTAGCAAAAAGTGAGAAATATTGTTTTTTTTTTGCAAAATTGTCGCTCTTTTTTTGTTCATATCGGTGATCAGAAATGACGCAGAGGGGATCAAATAAAGCGACGCAGTGCCGAATCGCAAAAAGTGCTCTGGTCCTAACATGGGAAATCCTTCCGGGGGTGAAGTGGTTATACTGTGAATAAAGGGCGCTGTGATGATGCCCCCTTAGAGGGGTCCTGATGAGGCTCTGCAATCCAGGTATCCTCTTAGTTTTCCAGATTGAGTGGCACTTGATCTGAGCAATCTTTACACAAAAAAGAAGTACTGGGGGGGTGGAGATGAGTATTGCAGCCTGAGCTCAATTGTAAAAGGTTTAAACCTCCCAGAGGGTCTATTTAATTTTTAAAAAATCAGAATTTAAATTTGCCTCAGACATGATTAGGTATTCTGAGTGAAAACAACTTCACTATATTCTCTTAACTAAGCAAATTTTTAGGGAATCGATCTTATGGGTTGGTAAAATACGAAGGTGCATTTAGGTCAATGCACTGTGTTGCATATTGTCATAACATACGCTGTGATCAGGCACCCTTTATAGGAATGGGCAACCAACACAGCATAGCAAAAACGTGACATGCCCCAATTTTCCAGATGTAGTGTGCCACAGTGCACAGTGATATGCATTTAATGCTCTGTCTGTAGTAGGGGTACATTGTGTTAGTGTGTTAGAAGTTATAACAAAACAGATGTTCAGTGAGCTAAGGACAGAACCGGTAGGCTGTAACCTTCGCCATATCCCAAGGGAAATTTGCACATGGAAAGATTTGATGGGATGGTACAGGCAATAGTTACAGACTCATGTATCCAAAATAAAAATACATTTATTCATACATTTGATAAAATTTATACCATGACAACATCACAGTTTTGGGTACAGTATTATACAGTAAAAATGTAAATACTTCACAGGGTTAGACTGTAGCAATTCCTCAAATACATGTTAGTTGCATATGCTGCTTCCAATCAATATCCTACGTTTCGACTGCGAACAGTGTTCCTCAGGGATTGTATTTTGGAATGCAGATAACGATGATTGCTCTAATGTTGAAAATAGTGATAATTAAAATCACACATATAACCATACAATATACACATGTTAATAACGGCATGCTCATGCATGAACAACAATGAAATTGTTTCACCTTGATGGTGGTCTATGGTGATGCATAGCCCAAGACAGACGGCCAATAGAGATCTCCAGACGGTGTCCCCCACAACCGGAAGCGTCCCAAGGTGTCCCCCACACCTTGTGACTGGGGGAGGGACACCTTGTGACCGGGGAGCACTCCAACAGGGGCCCCAAGGTTGGCAATGCAAGAGGGGATAGAGGGATCTACATTGAAAAAGGCCAAACATTTAGATAGAAAATGACAAAGCAAGGCAAAGTAAAAAAAGCTTCCAAGGCAAAACCCACCTTTTATGAATCAAATGAAATCATAATGCAGCAAATGAACAAAGGACAGATCTTATCCAGATATATAGACTGGGACCATGGGTAGCTGGTCCTCAGTTGTCTCCAATCCAGATATAAAGGACACAAAAAGTTCAAAGTGGAGGCACATAGACATCCCAGGATTCAGAGCCAGGGTGAACCAATCATAGCCAAAATAAACCCTATACATAAAAAAGAAAAAGGTTCAATGAAAAATCATTGAAACCAAACTAACCACCAGCAAGTACTCAAAAAAGTACAAAGAGAAAATAGAGAAATGCCGCAATTTTACCTGTAATGGTTACACACATCAAGCGGTCATTAGCTGCAGATGGGAAGGATCAGGGAACCACCTCAGTCAGTCAGAGCCAGACCAGGTGATGAGAAAGCCCTCAATAAATATTCCCTCCAGGGAACCGCCCATTGCCCTGATTGGAGGCACAGACGATCACATGCCTCCAAGGATTGTGAATGGGCGGATGGATTGATGGCAGCCGCCAACAGCTCCCACATGCAGCGTGAGGGTCACACTGGAATGCACCCCCCACCACAATCTCCGGCTCAAAGCAGCGGACAGGAAGCACGCCAGGTCACCCCACCACATGACCCCCAGCATCAGCAAGGGACGCCGGAAGTAGTGGCAGAGCGCTGATGACACATCCGGCCCGCAATAGCCAGAAGAAGTTGCTCTGGGATGAGCTTCGATGCCAACACGAAGCGCAAGCAAACACCAGGGGGGAGGATGCTAACATCACCGCCCCCCCAGTGGTGAAAGTGAGCACCCCCTCCCCACCACAGCGCAGCAATAAACAACCGCACCGCCATGGGGGAGTAAACCCCCACTCCAGAGTGATCTGTGTGGGGGCTTTCCGCGCCGGGATTGTCAACTCCTACGGGGCCCCGGCAGGGGCAAAGGAGGGGAAAGAACCCATCCCCAGTGTGTTATGAATGGAAAAAGGAAGGCAGCATTAATATTCTGCACCCTTTCCTGGGATTACAGCAGCTTATTCTCATAGTTTGGTTAGAGCTGGCTTTTGCTTTTTGCTCTTTCCCTCCCCTCCCTTTATTTTGTAGAGTCACTGACACATGGAGCCTCGTGCCATAACTGTTGATATGTTTATGTCTTTAAAGGTTTTCTTCTCCTAGTTGTCAAAAGTGCATGAAAAAGTTGATCAGCAACAACTCCTTAGTTCATCACTTATATCTTTATGTCGTAGCATTTTTGGGGCTTTTTGTCATCCAAATTGTGGGGGTCTTTATATTTATTATTTAAATTGTGATTGCCTGAGTTGTTGGCTGAGCAATATATTTTATTTTTTATTAGTATTAAATTGGTAATTTATGAAATTAATTATTATACTGTATATATTATTTATATCCAATAAAGTGGCACAACCCTTATTAGCCATAGTTGATGAGCTTTTGCTTTGTTTTAATATATAAGATATTTTTAGTTCCACTTTCAGTTCCATGCATTTTACAACTTATTACAATAATGTAATTCATACTGTATATCTATCTGGTAGATCATGCTTTATCCTATAATTATAATGTCTGAAATTTAATTTTATATCACGGTATAGGAGACCAAATATTAAAAAATTACACCCTTTATATCTATAGTACATATAGTATATATATATATAAAGTTTTAGGCAGGTGTAAAAAAAATGCTGCAAATTAAGAATGCTTTCAGAAATGCCTCCCTGATGGTATGGTAATGCTGCCCCAAAATTTGCAAGGAATCTCCACCATGCTTCACTGTTGTCTGCAGACACTCATTATTGTACCGCTCTCCACCCCATTGGTAAAACATTATCTGTGCATAATGCACAACATGAGAAAGTACTTTGTATAGCAGAGTTCAATGTTTGGTTTAGGGTCCTTTGACACGAGTGGAGATCGTTTTGACGGGCTCCGCTGCTCAGCGGGGAGCCATCTGCTGATCCATGCTGAGCCGGCGGATGACAGGACCGTCTCTGCACTCCATGCAGAAAGGGACCTGTCAGAGCTCCGCTCTCTTCTATGGAGGATCGGATGAACACGGACCGTCTGTCTGTGTTCATCCGATCCGACAGACGGATGGAAAATAGGGTTCCCATCCCTCTGTGTTTAGTGGATCGGAGTGGATTGAATGCCAGCGGACATGTCACTGCTGACATCCGTCGCTCCATAGAGGACAATGGAGCATCCGTTCAGGTCTGCCTGAAAAACTTACAGGCGGACCTGAACGGTCCGTGTGTGTGAAAGAACCCTTAAGGATTGGTGCAAAGCTGAAGTTTTAGTTATTTTAGTCATGATGCTGCCCGGTGGTTGGACATTGAACTTTATAAGAAAAATGGCCTGCATCCCTCACACAAGGGCACTGAGCTTCTTGGTATGCAATTTAGCAATTTTTTTTAACAGGCATTTAAACTAAGAAATGGGGGCATAGATGTAATTGTTGAGGTGAATTTCTGTCCCCAGCAGGTTGAAACAAGTGTGAGCGTTTGGGGTTGATTTACTAAAGCTGGAGAGAGCAAAATCTGTTGCAGCTTTGCATGCTAGCCAATCAGCTTCTAACCTCAGCTTGTTCAATTAAGCTTTGACAATAAAACCTGAAATCTGATTGGCTTATATGCAGAGCTGCACCAGATTTTGCACTCTCCAGCTTTAGTAAATCAACCCCTTTGGGCTGATGGGGTAGTCACTTCAGTTGAAGTTTCTGGTGGTAAAAATAAAGCAGTTGATAGTAGTGTTTGTCATGTCATGTGCACTAATGCTCGTAGTTTAGGCAACAAGCTTTGTGAGCTGACAGCTCTTATGTCTAGGGATAACTTGGGCCTTGTTGCAATTACAAAGACGTGGTTCAAGGATTCAAATGACTGGGAAAGGTTGGTCAAAGCAGTGGAGACTTCAGTTCAACATTTCTAAATGTAAAATAATGCACCTAGGGAATAAGAATCCGCTTAGAGAGTACAGCATTGGGGGTACAGTGTTAGCCAGCACTACAGAAGAAAAAGATTTGGGGGTGCTTATTTCAGATGATTGCAAAATGAGCAAACAGTGTGACCAGGCAGTGGGAAAAGCAAATAGAATTCTGGGATGTATCAGTAGAGGGATCACCAGCAGGAGGAAAGAGGTTCTGATTCCTCTATATAGATCTTTAGTGAGACCTCACTTAGAATACTGTGTCCAGTTCTGGAGACCTCACTTACAAAAAGATATTGATAAGATAGAAAGAGTTCAGAGACGGGTAACAAAAATGGTGAAAGGGTTGGGGGATAAAACTTATCGAGAGCGACTTCAGGAACTTAATATGTACAGTCTGGAGGAAAGAAGGGAGAGGGGAGACATGATTGAAACCTTTAAATACATCAAGGGGATGAATAAGGTTCAGGAGGGCAGTATTTTCAATATGATATCAAAATCAAGAACACAGGGACATGACCTCAAACTAACTGGAGGAAAGTTCAAAACTAATCATAGAAAGTATTATTTTACTGAAAGGGTGGCTGATGATTGGAATAAACTACCAACAGAGGTTGTGAGACAGTCAACAGTAAATGGCTTCAAACATGTTTGGGATAAACATAAATCTATAGTCAGACAACAAGGTTAATTTAAAAAAAAGGCGTGTAATTGGCCCCAATTTTATTCTGCAGCAGGACAACAACCCCAAACATAAAGCCAATGTCATTAGGAACTATCTTCAGTTTAAAGAAGAATGAAGAGTCCTGGAAGTGATGGTTTGGCCCCCCAGAGCCCTGATCTCAACATCATGGAGTCTGCCTGGGAATACAGTACATAAAGAGACAGAAAGATTTAAGGCAGCCTACATCCACAGAAGATCTGTGGTTAGTTCTCCAAGATGTGTGGAGCAACCTACCTGCCAAGTGTGCAAGTGTACCTAAAATTGATGCTGGTTTGAAGCCAAAGGGTGGTCACACCGACTATTGATTTGATTTCGATTTTTCTTATGTTCACTTACTTGGCGTTTTGTAAAATGATAAAAATAAGCAAGTAAAATATATATTTTTAAAAGCAGTGCTAATTTTAATTTACAGAATTTTTTCCACACCTGCCTAAACTTTTGCACAATACTATGTACACAGTATACAGTATGTATATGATTGCACAAGGAATTACTTTGCTACCGTATACAGATATATTTTTACACTCATATATAAATATATATTCCTAGATTGGAAGCTCTAAAGAGCAGGGCCCTCTGATTCCTCCTGTATTGAATTGTATTGTAATTGTACTGTCTGCCCTAATATTGTAAAGCGCTGCGCAAACTGTCGGCGCTATATAAATGCTCTATAATAATAATAAGATATATACACAGTATATGTACAGGTATATAGTTGCACAAGGAATTTGCTACACAGTTGTTCATTTGTATTTTGAACACTATATAGTGTTAAATACAAACACATTAGTCACATTTATGTTTACCAAGAGATAAATGAGGCAGTATACTTATGCAATAAATAAACCGCCAGTTTTACGCACACTTTTTACATATACACACAGCGGTGACAAAGCCCGCCTTGTACCAGTCAGTTTGTTACCTAGTGAAATTTAATTTCATCCCCTGTTAGCCATGAAAAAAGTATTTATGGTTTCGTATGTAAATTTGGAATTTTCTTAGCTGTAATCGCTATTTGTTCGGCGATCTGGAGAGATACAGATTCAGCCAACTGCCTTGGCCACAGCTCAGGGTCCTCGCCATACCCCGACCACAGCTCAACTGCTATAATTTTCACTGGGACAGACTGTACTTTATGCTGCGGAGGTAGCTGAACTTACAATCACAAGACTCTCTTTATGTTGGCGGTGGAGGTAAAAAACATAGGAATGCCTTGCTTACCAGAGCTCTCTTGTTTGTGATTTGTTTAGGCAGGGCTTAGTAAGTGTGACCCCAACACGTTGGGCCATCAAAATGCCAACGGAGACCTCACACCTACATTCATACGAAATAAGGCGAGCTTATAAATCACTCTGCCAATCTACGGCATAAAACCCCTTACTACTCAAAATAGAGCAGACAATGGACCTTGTTATTTTTGAGTGTATTTATTCAGGGGATGATGTAGTTGTTTACATTTTTGTGGGACTTGTGTGAAGAAAGGTTTGTTCCAAAGGCATCCTCCTCTGGCTCATGACTCTTATGAACTGTAATATTAAGCGCTGAGGAGACATAGAAATCATTTTCATAGTTTGAAGAGTACACTATATGGAAAACACCATTACCATTGAAAAACGAAGGATTATTCTTTAGTAGCATTGTTTTATATGATTGAATGGAGTGCGTGTTGCTAGGCAACGTAACAGGAAGTGTTATGAGATGGACACACGACTTCCTGTTTCAGTGTGTGCTCTACCGATATGCATCATTGATAAAGTCCGTGGTGTATTATGAGCAAAGCTAGCTTAATGTCCAACTCTGTGAAACGTAAAGGGTAACTCCACTTTCATGGGGAAAAAAAATATTGCAAAAAAAAATAATATAGCATATACTAGTAATTTAACCACTTAAAGTGAAACATTACTCATAACAACTTAATAAAAAACAAATGTTCTTTAGCAATGAACATACATTCCACATTAATAAACAACAACAAAAATGAGTGTGTGCTGTAAATTACCTCCAGCATTGCTCCTGTTTCTTCTTGCCAGAGGCTGCCATTTTGCTGAAGCCCAGAGCGCCAGCGATAAATCATAAAGTGGAACTAAACCCATTGATTTAACGGTTTAAAAAAATAGTTACATTCCTGGAATGCCAGATTGGTAACTGTCACATTAGTTTGTTTCCTCAACCAAACTGTCAAACAATCCAATCGTTGGTGTTCTAACTCATCACATGTGCAGCACCATGGCATTTGCAGATCAAACAGAAGCAGCTTCCTTGGCTGTAAAGAATAGGAGGGTTTAATCACTTCAGCCCCTGAAGGATTTACTCCCTTAATGACCAGGCCATTTTTTGCGATACAGCACTGCGTTACTTTAACTGACAATTGCGCGGTCGTGCAACATTGTACCCAAACAAAATTTATGTCCTTTTTTCCAACAAATAGAGCTTTCTTTTGGTGGTATTTGACCACCTCTGCAGTTTTTGCGCTATAAACAAAAAAAGACAGACAATTTTGAGAAAAAAACTATATTTTTTACTTTCTGCTATAATACATATCCAAAAAAAAAAATAAAAAAAAAATGTATTCATCAGTTTAGGCCAATATATATTTTTCTACATAATTTAGGTAAAAAAATCGACATAAGTGTATATTGATTGATTATGCAAAAGTTATAGCAGGCACGCGCCCACAGTATCACATACACAGACCGCCGGGTACAGTGGTTTGCGCAATCGAGCCGACCTGCCGTCGTACGTATACAGTGGCTGGTCGGGAAGTGGTTAATTCCACTTTAAAGCGGTTGTCTACCCATTTTGTTTACTTTTACCTACAGGTAAGGTAAGCCTATAGGTAGGCTGTAGGTAAAACGAATATCTTCTAAACCTGTACGGTTTAGAAGATATTCGCTTTCTAATTCAATGTGGCCTTACGGCGCATGCGCCGTGTATGTCCTGGGGCATGCGCCGTGTATGCCCCGGCAAAGGCCCGGCATCAGTTCCGGACCTTGCCGGGAAAGGCGGCTCCGGCCAGTCACAGCGTCGGAGCCGCGTACCCGGAAGCAAGATCCGTGGAAGATGTCCGCTCCCACAGAGGGGACCGAGCAGCCCAGTCGGATCTTCGTTTCAAGGTGAGTATTTCATAATGAGCTAGTTTGCGGTGCATACTAACTCATTATGCTATTGTCTTGCAGGTTTTTATTTAATTTTTTTAGGGTAGACAACCGCTTTAAGGCTCTCTCGGCAAAGCCTAGAAATGCCTAAAAATGGAGAGCAACTGAGCATGTGCAGAGCAGGGTGAGACAGTGTATTACTGGATTTTAAACAGTATAGACATCTAGCAGGACATAATTTTCTGACCAAAGTTCCACTTTAATGACCACCCTATAGCAGATTATTGCTATAAATTTACTGCTACAGGGCAGCCGTTCTGTGCAGAATCACATACATGTACATGATTCTGCACTTCTGCATAGTCGTCGCGCCACTTCTACTGTGATTAGTCACACCAGATAGCAATTAGCGGGCGCCCACCTATAGATGTCCGCTGGCACCCGCTGATTGGTGAGAAGAGACACAGGGATGTTGTGGATTTTGTGTCCCTGCAAAGCTGGGAATAAAATCCAGCACGTCCCTTAGTAAAGCACCACACAGTGTACACAAAAACACTGCTTAGGCACACATTTAACGATTTGATCACCTTTAGATGTTTAACCCCCCTTCCCGGCTCAATAGTACAGTGACAGTGCATATGTTTAGCACTGATCACTGTATTAGTGTCACCGGTTCCCACAAAGTGTTATTTAGTAGTAGTATCGCAGTCCCACTATAAGTTGTTGATCGCCGCTATTACTATTATAAAAGAAAAATTACAGTACATACCATAGTTTGTAGATGCTATAACTTTTGCACAAACCAATCAATATATACTGTGAGAAGAAAAAAGGGGGGGGGGGATTATCTGCGCTTAGAATCTCAATCAGCAGCTAAGCACTATAACCTAGATACTAGAAGGGATGGGCTGAATGACCCCCTGTTTGGTTTGCACCAGAACTTTCGAACGTCTGGAAAGTTCGGAACTAGAGTTGAGCGAACCTCTGGAAGTTCGGGTTCTGCTGGTTCGGCCGAACTTCGGGACAAAGTCCGGGTTCGGGTCTGGACAGAACCCGAACTTTGACTGGACCCCGAACCCCATTGAAATCAATGGGGACCCGAACTTTTAGGCACAAAAATGGCTGTAACAAAATCCTGGAAAGCCCTAGAGGTCTGCAAAAGGAAGGAAAATGGGGGTAAGAGTAGGGCAATCGCCCTACAAAGAAATGGGGATAGGGAAATAACTTAAAATAATTTTTAAGCTAAAATCACATAAAAAAATCAAAAATGGAGGTGGATGTGGAGTTGGAGGTTGAGGAGGCGGTAAAAGTGGCGGTGGAGGAGGAGGAGGTAGCCAACACTGTTTTTTTTATTTTTGGAATTTTGGGGTTTTTTTTAAAAAACCAGCAATGTAGATGCACTTTTTAATTTTGTGCAAGAAACAATAATCTGTCCCTTTAAGCAACAATAGGAACCTCTCCCTATAGGACTAGGAGATGATTTTAGATTCAAAAATCATCTCCAAGTTGTACAGGGAAAGCCTCCAGCTGTTGCTTTAAGGGAAAGATCAGTGTTCTAAAATCATCTTCAAATTGTGTGGGAAACCCCTATATCAGCGCAGGGACCCATATTAGTGTTTTAAAATCATCATCAAATTGTATGGAAAAAGGCTATCTAAGCCAGAGAGAAGCCATATTAGTGTTTTAAAATCATCATTTAATTGTAAGGAAAAAGGCTATCTAAGCAGGAGAGAAGCCATATTAGTGTTTTAAAATCATCATTAAATTGTATTGAAAAAGGCTATCTCAGACGGAGAGAAGCCATATTAGTGTTCTAAAACACACAATTTGAAGATGATTTTAAAACACTAATATGGCTTCCCTGTGGCTGATATAGGGGTTTTCACACACACTTTGATGATGATTTTAGAACACTAATCTTTCCCTTAAAGCAACAGCTGGAACCTTTCCCTGTAAAACTTGGAGATGATTTTAGAAGAATAATCTTTCCCTTTAAGCAACAGACTCTACCTAGTTCAGTCAGATTGTTCTGTGCAGCAGGATGAGGTGTGAAATCTGTCTCTCAAAGCAGCAGTACTAGTATCTCTCCCTCCCTCAAAGCAGCAGTACTAGTATCTCTCCCTCCCTATTATACCGAAGAGA
>BLSH010151925.1:0-12925 GCA_018402905.1 Glandirana rugosa | reverse complement strand
TTTTACTTGATTTTAATTTATTTTCCCTATCCCCATTTATTTGTAGGGCACTTGCCCTAGTTTGAAGATGATTTTAGAACAGTTATATGGCTTCTACCGTTAATTAATACTTTTCAGACACAGTTTGAAGATGATCCACATTCACCTCCATTTTTGCTTTTTTTATGTTTTTATTTTTTTTAAAATATTTACAGTTATTTCCCTGTCCCCATTTTTTGTAGGGCACTTGCCCTACCCTTACCCCCATTTTACTTCCTTTTGCAGCCCTCTGGGGCTTTCCAGGACTTTCCTACAGCCATTTTTGTGCCTAAAAGTTCGGGTCCCCATTGATTTCAATGGGGTTCGTTGTCCGTGCGATCGTTCGGGTTCCGTCCGGACCCGGACCCGGACTTTGTCCCGAAGTTCGGACGGACCAGCAGAACCCGAACTTCCAGGTGTTCGCTCAACTCTATTTATAATCCAAATCCTTCCACCCTCGGAGCAGAAGATCCCAGCGAGGTGCACATGGGAGCGCATCCTTAACTTCTCGGCCTCTCCCAAGATTTGGCATCGAGCATCACACTCCACCAAACCATTCTCCAAGTGCCTCACTCATTGGGAATTAGCTCAAAAATTGCTACACTTTTGGTACTACATGCCTGAGAAACTCTCCAAAATTTTCCCGCCACCCCCCCCCCCATACTTGCTGGAGGAACTGTGGAAACATAGGAACTTCCCCAGACGTATGGTGGTATTGGCCAGTACTCTCTACATTCTGGAAGGATGTGCTTGGACTGATCAGGTCTATTACGAGAGTATATTGTTGTGTCACACCACAGTTGGCATTGCTGGGGATTGGAATAAAAGACTAGCATCACTCAATTCAGCCATTTATCACTCATATCTTTATTGCTGCCAGGCTCTCCATTGCTTGGGAAATGGAAATCTACCACACCTCTGCATATATTTCATTTTATAGCAATTCTGAACCAACACTTCCAGTTGGAACATATGTTCACCAAGGCACACCTCAACATGCCCAAATTTCTCAAAAACTGGGAATCTTGGATCAAGGATTCTAAAAGCTCTCCTCTGAACTAACGAAAGTATCAACTCCCCAGCAATGCCAACAAGAGGAACATTATTAGGTAGTTATGTATTCTCAGCCTTTCTTAACCTGTAGTACTAAAACTAACATAAAACAATTGGTGCGTATTTATTGGACCTTATGTACACTTTAAGAATAATATGCAATTTCTTTGATTAATACCTACAATGTTTACTACATGACAAGACATTTCTGTATCTGTAATATTCTTGTAATACCATTAATAAAAATGCATAAAAAAATACATTGAAAGATTTATTAATAAATAATAAGCTGTAAAAAAATAAAAAAATAATAATAATATCTCCTAGTTGTGCATCCACCCTGGGTGCAGCCAGTGACGTCGCCAGCACATGCAAGGGAGTGACGTCATGGCGGCTTCAGCCACCCATATAGCAGGAACCCGTGAACACGGAAGAAAGACCAGGGGAAGATGGAAGCCCTGTCAGTGTTGACAGCGTGCTGCTGGAGGGCTTCATTCTAAGGTAAGTATTTCATAATGTGCTAGAATGCGATACACACTAGCACATTATGCAATTGCCGTACAAGTGTTTTATTTTATTATTTTTTTACTGCTGCGGTTTACTACAACTTTAAGGGGTTTTGGAGGGTGGTGGGGACTGATTAGAATTCTGAAGAATGTGGCACATGTGTGTAGTGTATGCTATGTGTATACTCAGACTCTATTTAACCAAACCCCTTTAAACCATACCCAATATTCAGCACTATGTAGTCATAACAACTATTCATGGGAATCTACATTTAGGATATATGCTCTTTTTAAACAACATATGTTGAGAAACAGTTTGAGGGCGTTGGCTAGCTCATGATTTTGCATCTTCAAATTGATGTTTGTATATTAGGGTGCCCTGGGGCAGCCCCGGAAGGATTTCCCACTTTAGGACCAGAGCACTTTTTGCGATTCGGCACTGCGTCGATTTAACTGACAATTGCGTGGTCGTGCGACGTTGTACCCAAACAAAATTTGCGTCCTTTTTTTCCCACAAATAGAGCTTTCTTTTGGTGGTATTTGATCACCTTTGCGTCATTTCTGATCACCTCTATAAACAAAAGAAGAGCGACAATTTTGCAAAAAAAAAAAAACAAATTTCTTACTTTTTGCTGAAATACAAATCCAAAAAAAAACATTTTTTTCAGCGGTTTGGTCGATTTATATTATTCCTCATATTTTTGGTAAAAAAAAATCACAATCGGCGTTTATTGATTGGTTTGCGCAAAAGATGCCGCGTTTACGGATGATGAGAATTAATTTCTGGGGTTTTTATTTTATTTTTTTTTAGGTTTTACTAGTAATGGCGGCGATCTGTGATTTTTAGCGGTACTGCGATATTGCAGCAGACATGTCGGACCATTTTGAGACTTTTTTGGGACCTTTGGCCATTATACAGAGATCAGTGCTATAAAAATGCAGTGATTGCTGTGTAAATGTCATTGGCAGTGAAGGGGTTAACCTGCAGGGGGCGCTCTAAGGGTTAACTGTGTTCCCTGGGTGTGTTCTAACTGTGTGTGGGCTGCCCTGGCTGGGAAAAGGGAATGATCACGGCTTACATATACAGGAAGCCTGTGATCACCGCCCTTCTCCCTCTATGAGAATGGTGATCCGTGTTTACATACAAGGTCCTCCATTCTCTCACTGCGGGGGGGCCATTGCGGGTAGCCGGCGGCGATCGAGTCCGCCGCACCCGCTCCCTGGCCCCCCCGAACACAGTGAGCACACGAGCGTACCTCCGGCGGCGCGCTCACAGTATTGGTTATCGTGGCCGCCGTCAGGTGACGGCATTTTGTGATAACGAGCCACCTTGCCGCCGTCACCCTGCGGCAGGCGGTCGGCAAGTGGTTAAAGGAAGCGAGGGCAACTTTTTCAATAGTATCATAACTTAAAGCTGAAATATTGTATTTAGAAGTCAATTGGCTCTTACGATCTAAAGAACCCTTATATTTCATTTTCTGGAATCCCATCCTAAGCAAAGGGAACAATTGCAAGCGGACACATGGGGATCAATAAAAAAAGACACAAGTGCAAACTTTCCCCACACTCCCTGAAATAAACACCATTTAGGCTACAGTTTGGCTTAGAGCAGTGTGTCAGTTTGCTGGAATGAATCAAATATTTTTCTTCAGACAAGGGTGAAAACAATCATGAAGTTTGATGCTGTCCATGAACAGCCCATTGCCTGTTGAGAAAACGAGGTCATACTACAAGTGTATAACAGGTCACGACCCTCTGTCTGTATGCTTTGAATGCATTCTCTACTCTTCATATGAAGCCCACACAAGAAGTCGCGGAAATTTCACTTAGCACTCAAGAACGTTCCTTTTGATCATTAAAATGCATCCTGCAAATTAAAACATAAGATGTTAATTCGGATTGATCATATAACAATGCATAAAGTGCATGCCCAGACATTACCTCTTGTGGTTGATGCCTTATCATTATTTTTTTTGTTTTGTTTTGTGTACGTGTTGTATACCCATTACTGATTTAATGTACCGACCAGGAAGCCGATTGAATAAACATATTGCAGAATCAGAAAGTTCTATAGAACTGAAAATGACAAAACAAAAATAAATATACTAATACAAACAGCATGGCTTTATAATCCACTCGTTGGCTTGGCATCTACTGGCTTCTGAACTTTGATTGTTTCTGTAAGATTAGCTGTTTGCACTCATATTGTGTGGTCAGAGGGAGACGGTTATGCAGCGTTCTGAACTCTGCCACTTAATCTCATTGATTTTATTGTTCGTAATAAAACATTTCATTAGTAACTATGTAAAATACCATGTTTCAAAAGAATGGTTTTGAGGAGGAGACCAAATTAATCGTAAAAGGGAAGTCTACCTTAACACTAAAATCGCTACATCTACAGGCATCCACAATCTAAGACTAACCTATCCAGCCCTGTAAAGAAGAAATCAATATACAGTATCTAACAAAAGTGGGTACACCCCTCACATTTTTGTAAATAATTTATTATATCTTTTCATGTGACAACACTGAAGAAATGACACTTTGCTACAATGTAAAGTAGTGAGTGTACAGCTTGTATAACAGTGTCAATTTGCTGTCCCCTCAAAATAACTCAATACGCAGCCATTAATGTCTAAACCGCTGGCAACACAATTGAGTACACCCCTAAGTGAAAATGTCCAAATTGGGCCCATTTAGCCATTTTCCCTCCCAGTGCCATGTGATTCATTAGTGTTACAAGGTCTCAGGTGCGAATGGGGAGCAGGTGTGTTAAATTTGGTGTTATCGCTCTCACTCTCTCTCTCTGGTCACTGGAAGTTCAACATGGCACCTCATGGTAAAGAACCCTCTGAGGATCTGAAAAAAGAATTGTTGCTCTACATAATGGTTGCCTAGGCTATAAGAAGATTGCCAAGACCCTGAAACGGAGCTGCAGCATGGTGGCCAAAACCATACAGCAGTTTAACAGGACAGGTTCCACTCAGATAAGGACTCTCCATTGTCGACCAAAGAAGTTGAGTGCATGTGCTCAGCATCATATCCAGATGTTGTTTTTGGGAAATAGACGCATGCGTTCTGCCAGCATAACTGCAGAGGTTAAAGGGGTGGGTGGTCAGCCTGCCAGTGCTCAGACCATACACTGCACACTGCATCAAATTGGTCTGCATGACTGTCATCACAGAAGGAAGACTCTTCTAAAGATGATGCACAAGAAAGCCCACAAACAGTTTGCTGAAGACAAGCAGAGTAAGGACATGTCCAGTGGTCTGATGAGACCAAGATAAACTTATTTGGTTCAGATGGTGTCAAGCGTGTGTGATGACAACTAGGTGAGGAGTGAAGAGTACAAAAAACAAGTGTATCTTGCCTACAGTCAAACATGTCGGTACTGCCGGTACTGGGGAGCTACAGTTCATTGAAGGAACCATGAATGCCAACATGTACAGTGGCATACTGAAGCAGAGCATGATCCCCTTCCTTCGGAGACTGGGCTACAGGGCAGTATTCCAACATGATAACGACCCCAAACACATCTCCAAGACGACCACTGCCTTGATAAAAAAGCTGAGGGAAAAGGTGATGGACTGGCCAAGCATGTCTCCAGACCTAAACCCTATTGAGCATCTATGGGGCATCCTCAAATTGAAGGTGGAGGAGCGCAAGGTCTCTAACATCCACCAGCTCCCCGATGTTGTCATGGAGGAGTGGAAGAGGACTTCAGTGGCAGCCTGGGAAGCTCTGGTGAACTCCATGCCCAAGAGGGTTAAGGCAGTTCTGGAAAATAATGGTAGCCACACAAAATATTGACACTTTGGGCCCAATTTGGACATTTTCACTTAGGGGTGTACTCATTTTTGTTGCCAGTGGTTTAGACATTAATGGCTGTGTGTGACAGGCTGACCCCCACCCCTTCAACCTCTGCAGCAATGCTGGCAGCACTCATACGTCTATTTCCTAAAGACCACCTCTGGATATGACGCTGAGCACCTGCACTCAACTTCTTTGGTTGACCATGGCGAGGCCTGTTCTGAGTGGAACCTGTCCTGTTAAACTGCTGTATGGTCTTGGCCACCGTGCTGCAACTCAGTTTCAGGGTCTTGTCAATCGTCTTATAGCCTAGGTCATCTTTATGTAGAGCAACATCACTTCCCATTCATTTCACAGCTGTTGTTGGCCATGTCCTCTGCAGAGCTTCCCCCCGCTGGAGACCAGACCAGAGCGGCTTCAAAAAGTGTATATAGGGATTTTTTTTTACAGGGCTGGATAGGTTAGTCTTAGATCGTGGATGCCTTTAGATGTAGAGATTTTAGTGTTAGGGTGGACTTACACTTTAAGCATAATCGTAAATAAAAAGAAAAGAGCATTTTCATAAAGACAATGCAGATTCCAGCCAACCCTCACCTATCACATCCTCCTTAACAAATTGAGAAATGGAAATCTAGTAGAGGATTTTACTTTGTTTAGTGATTTTTTGGTCAACGTAAGTTATTATAGATGGATGATTTAGGATAACTTAGATCCCATCTTCAGGTTGAAAAATAAAAAGGATTTAAGCCATCTCAAAAGTTTGTATCTTTATTAAGTTAGACATGAAATGGAATTTCATAATCCATAACGAGCAGGGCTCTCTGATTCCACCTGTATTGAATTGTGTTGTAACTGTACTGTCTGCCCTCGTGTTGTAAAGCGCTGCGCAAACTGTTGGCACTATTTAAATCCTGTATAATAAAAATAATAGTTGAGTAAAGTGAAAGTATCACTGCGCCAGCAGCCCAGGACTAGCGCATTACTTATATCTTCCAGAACACCCTTCGTCCTGTGAATAAGTGAACATTCATTGGCCCTGGCCATAAAAAAAAATGGCTGTCTGTATGTTACACTTGCAGGGAAGGTCAGGATTCAGGAACAGGGAGCATTTATTTTTTTTTGCATTATTTTTGTCTGTTTCCTCGTTAGGGAGATTCGCCCTCTCTATGTGTCCTGTTTCTCAAATCCCAAATTTTGGGTTGTCCCCGGACAAGTAATAGAGGGAAAATCATCCAATAGGGACAGCAGTTCTGGTGACTTGGGGGCCCTTAAAGAGGAAGTAAACCCTGATGGGTTTTACTTCCTCTTTATTACCCTGCAATGTAAAAGCATAATGGGCTAGTATGCATCGCATATTAGCCCATTATGTGACACTTACCTGCATTGGAAGCCCTTGATGTCCCGCGCTGTCCCCGCAGTAGGAAGCCTCCATCTTCTGCCCCTCTTCCTTCCGGGGCCACAATCTCCGGCTTTGTGACAGGCCGGAGTCGCGTGACCTCATTCCTGGCAATCGTGGCAGGAACCCAGTGATGGAACAGTACGGAGGCCATTTCTTCACTGCTCATGTGCCCGATGACGTGGGCACATCACAGTACACTGTATATCTCCTAAACAGTGCAGGTTTAGGAGATATGCAGGGAACCTACAGGTAAGCTGTATTATAGGTTTACCTGTAGGTTAAAGTGGCCGTCAAGGGTTGGCAACCACTTTAAGGGATTCTCTTGCTCTTGCTGTGTTTTCCTTTCACTTCTTGTTTTGACTAGGAAGTGAAGATAAATCTCCCCAATAGGATACAGATGGCAAAAAAAATCTGACATCTATCCAAAATGAAAAAAAAAACCCTAAAGTTTTGCCTATAGCTCTACTTTAACTTATTTGATACCATCATTTATATTAAGGAACACATGTATGGAGAGTAATATGGGGGCTGATATAGTTGAACTCCTTTTGAAAGTGTAGCTCCCTTGGCCATCTCTTGTTCTGGCACCTTCTGTGTTGATGAAATGGAATAAGCACAAGGGTTAGAAAGTCAGACTAAAGTGAAAATTCCTCAACTGCAGAGTAATTGCAGGTTAAGGTTTATAAATAATTGAAGTCTCTGAAACTGTGCTTATAGCTAGGGAACTAACACTATTAAAGCATTTGTTACCCCAACACTTCATATTCCTGATATGTGCCTGCTGTACCATGTACTTGTATGGGAAAGTATCCTGTTCTGTTTGTATTGCTTCCTTTATGTGAAATCCCTGGTGTTCCTGCTAGTCCCATTGCTTTCCTATTAAAAACTGACCACACTAAGCAGGGGAGCTCACTGTGGTCATTCTCTAGTAGCTATGCTAGGAACTCAGCCTGCTCTCCTCTAATGATCAGACTTGTCCTGACACCCCCCCCCCGCACAGTCATTCACTGGGAAGCTCAGTGTGCTGCTGTTTCTCCTCCCCAGCTCTTTTGCAGCTGAGAACAGAGGGAATGTAATCACTTATAAAAAAAAGGAAAAAGCATACTTATATATTTTTAATATCTATACAAGAATATTTTGCCTTTCCTTTCTATTTTAAATTGAATAGGTTGTTTTACAAGGTGATTGTTTACAATCACTTTAAGCTAGGTATACACTAGTAGAACTTCATCCTGCATTTTTCATTGCAGGAGCGTTCATAGGTTTTTCTAATCATAAGTGGGGTAAGATTGACATTCGCATTCGACCAGAGTGACAAGAGAATTTGCAGGAGCTGGATAGAAAATCTTTCTTTCATGTACGAATTTCTAACAGTGCATGTGGTTTTTTTGTTTGGTAAAGTCAATTCATTCCAAAATCGAATGTTAAAAGCCAATTAAATCTTTTGAATGACAATGGAATGCTCTGAGATTTTTGTATGAATTTTTCGGATGAGTTTTCATTTGAAATTCTGCTAGTGTATAATAGACGTGCGCACATAGGGTGGCAGGTGTGCCTGGGCACACCCTAATCACCCTGTACTGTGCAGATTACACCTGCTGCCTGGTTGCAGAGAAAGGGACGGGGGAATCTCTGTCCTCAGTCCCTTTCTCTGTCTCAAAAGTGAGACATCAGGGGTCTGTTTAGACCCCTGATATTTCATCAAAGCCCCCAGCAGGACTCCTAAATAAAATTGTAAAAAAAAATAATAAAATATAACACTGTAAAAAATAATAAAAAAAACAAAATTGTAAAAAAATTAATAAAATAAAAATAAACTACTGACACCGATCGTTGTCCTTCTGACATATACACACACACACTCATGTTTGTTTGAGCTTTGTGGCGCACACCCCAATGCAACAGGCTTTGCACACCTATGCTAGTGTATACCCAGCTTTAGAAGCAGAAGTCTGCAATGGAGTCCTCATATTTCTCACATTGCAACTTTCATTAAGCCTGGCTTTTATATGAACTAACAGCAGCACATAATCTACAGATAGCAAATACTCTTTAAAGTACCAATAATCACATATGACACAATAACAGCGCACAGTATACATTTCCAATTATTGGCTTTGTAAGATGCAATCATCTGATATGTCTTTGTGTCTGGCGTCATCTGGGTATTTATCCACACTCCAAACCTAGAAATGTGATCACTGAAAGTAAAGCGCACAAGTGTCATAAATAAATAAGTGCTATCGAGTATCATCTGGAGATAACATGATATATGTTTTGTTCTTATAGAATCCTCATTAAAAATAGATGAATTCCTATTTGTCAGCCAAAAGATTACACATAGCACTCTCTCTGGGGCCTTCTGATGCACAGGACCTGATGAGTGCCTGGAATGGGTTTCCTTGGATTTTCCAACAAGATGTCTTTGGCTATGATGTGCTCGCTGAACGCACTTCCAAGAAATGTACAAACCCACAAAGGCAAATATATCAATGAGAATCTCATTTGTGGCTAAAGACCCAAGGGAGTCAGTAGTGCGTGCTCTATTACACCTGCTCCCAGACATATGGAATCTGTGAATTCCCATGGTAAGAGTTTTCACTCTTGGCATTAGAAAAAAATAGCATCATTGTAAAAGTGCTAAGTATTTAATCAGAGCTTCAGCCAAGTTAAAATCGAACACTGTGAAATTTGATGTCCTATGATGTCGAAATGGTGGTTATTATTATTAGAATCAGCGCTGCTGCTATTTGTATAAAATAAGCCAATTCTTTTCTTCATTAACTATCAATCTAGATCAGTGGTGGTTAACTTACAAGGTTTTAGGGGGCTTTAGCTGGTGCTCATGACATCACCAAGGTGCCACACATACACTATATTATCAAAAGTATTTTACACGCACGTGCATTTTAATAGCATCCCAGTCTTTATCCGTAGGGTTCAATATTGAGTTGGCCCACCCTTTGCAGCTATAACAGCTTCAACTCTTCTGGGAAGGCTGTCCACAAGATTCACGAGTGTGTCTATGTCAATGTTTGACCAGTCATTCTTCCAGAACAGCATTTGTGAGGTTAGGCACTGATAGGGTTGCTACTAGAGTTGAGCGAACACCTGGACATTCGGGTTCTGCGGGTCCGAACGAACTTTGGTTAAAAGTCTGGGTTCGGCACCAAACATTGCCCGAACGTTATCCCGGACCCCGAATCCCATTGAAGTCAATGGGCAACCGAACTTTTAGGCACAAAAATGGCTGTAACAAAGTCCTGGCAAGTGCTAGAGGGCTGCAAAAGGAAGTAAAATGGGGGTAAGAGTAGGGCAAGTGCCCTACAAAAAAATGGGGATAGGGAAAATAAATTATAATCAAATAAACTAGGAGATGATTTTTGAACAATAATGTGTCACTTACAGCTGCAGCTAAAACCTCTCCCTTAAGAACTAGGAGATGATTTTTGAACAATAATCTGTCCCTCTAAGCAGAAGCCTCTACCTAGTGCAGTCAGATCGCTCAAAGCAGCAGTATGTGAAATCTCAAATTACTCCCACAATCTGATTGTTGTGTACGATCGTAACGATCATTGTGTTATGAAGGGTTTGATCTGCAATCTGTCACTCAAAGCAGCAGTATGTGAAATCTCACATTTCTGCAATCTGTCCCTTGGAGCAACAGCAGTAGTAATCTCAGGATGCAGGATCAGATGTTAAAATGTCTGCAATCTGTCCCTCACAAAAACGTCGGCAGCTTCCTCTCCCTACACTAACCCAAGAGCATGTGACATGCAGCACTGTGACTCCAGCCTCATATAGAGGCTGGGTCACATGATGCACTGGCCAATCACAGCCATGCCATTAGTAGGCATGGCTGTGATGGCTTCTAAGGGCAAACCAGTGAAACGCTTGTTGATTGGCTGCCCTGCAGCTATTCAACATGCGTGATCAACTACCAGAACCCAGAACCCGAACCCAAACGTTTTTTGAAATGTCCGTGTTCGGGTCCAGGACACCCCAAAGTTCGGTACGGACCCGAACGTTACAGTCCGGGTTCGCTCAACACTAGTTGCTACCTCATCCCTTTAAACCCGAACACATATGAATTACACAGGTTCTGAGGCTAATTTAATGCAGATAAGACACCAAATGAGTTTAATTACCACCTTAATCAGCCACAGAACCTATGTAATTAGTATGTGTTTGGTTTTAAAGGGATGAGGTGGCAACCCTAGGCAGTGATGTGGACAAGAAGGCCTGGCTCGTAGTCTCCACTCTAATCCATTGAAGTGAACTCTTAAAGCGTCAGCATACTAAGACATTTTGGACAATTTCATGCTCCCATCCTTGTGAGAACAGTTTGGGGATGGCCCCTTCCTGTTCCAACATGACTGCGAACCAGTGCACAAAGCAAGGTCCATTAAGACATGGATGAGCAAACCTTGTGGACAGCCTTCCCAGAAGAGTTGAACCTGTTAAAGCTGCAAAGGGTGGGCCAACTTAATATTGTTAATATAGTAAGTATGTGGAAGCGCCGCTTTTGAGTGATAACAAATCTAGTCCATGAAACTTATAAATAGTGCAAAATAGTGCTAAAATATATATAGATAACAAATGATTCCTGATCTAAATCTGTGGTTAAAGATGATAAGTTACCAGATAAGGTATACACATATGTACTTCAGATACAAATCCCTAGTGGGTGGCTATAAACTCTATATAGATAGAGTGTGCAAAAATTGCAAAGGAACCATCCCAAGAAAAACCTTAAAAAAATAATTAATTAAAGTGCATGTGTCTTTGTGCAAAATCGCAAAATCATTCGCAAAATAAATGTCCACTCCAAAGCATGGAATACAGAAAAATCTTATAAAGTTCTAAAGTGAAAACATTCCTCAATTGCTTGTGGTATTTCTTAAAAAGTGCTCCCTCCACCAGGTGAAGTGAAGGCTCACCTCAAAGGATGACCCCACCGGGTCTAGTTGCACATATATAAGGGGAAAATTCTTCCACATTCCAAGGTATGTCTCCTTTAAGGCTAATAGGTAAATCTCCAATGACTCTCAAAGCATGACCCACACCGGGTTATGCTTTGAGTTATCACTCCGAATTAACGAATTTGTTGAAATTCTTTAAAAAAACGAATTCGGAACAAAATGAATTGTACATGTCTACTAATCATGAATTATGACCCTAGAATTATTGCTGGCGCTGTGATGTTTGCGAGAAAACCTCACATGTGCGGCGCAATGGCTGTTTACATAGCTTTCTGTGAACACTGGAGCTTTTCTTTAATGATGAAGGCACATACAGATGTTAGCGGTCTGCAGGCAGCAATGTGACTTTCATTCAGTAACACTTTAAAAAATAATTTGTGCCATTCTTCCTAGCCGCTAACAGATTCCATTGTTGCTCCACTGTTAGCCTTATTCATTGACCTGTTCATTAGAAATACAACACATTCACGCTGTTACTTGAATCCAAGAAAGGAAAACACAACGCGTGCCAAGTAAATTGTTTTATAGCGTGGATATACTGTACCTCTATCCTGAAACAATATCTCGGGACGTTAGTGTGCAATAAACAGATAATAGGCCTGTACTATTTATGCATTTTATGTGTCGATAGCTCAGTCCCTGCTGAAATCTTTATGGCCCTCAATAAACCCGCTTTACGGCATGGCCTGCTATCGTTTTATTGCTCTTAAGGATGCAGCCAGTCTGACAAAGATTAAAACTGAATGTTACTCCTGTTCTGTCTTCTAAGAATACTAGTACTAAAAAAGTTAAAAAAATAAAAAAGCATATATATAATAAAAAAAATGGGACGGACTCAATGGGCCACTTTTTTTATTTTTGCTATCACTTTTCTGTTTTTATGATAGCTTTTTTTTTTTTCACTTTTTTTGTAAGCATTTTTTTCTTGTTAAAAATGTTTCATTGTGCTTAGAACATTTTTTATTGTTGTTTAAGTACAGCAGACTGTTATTATTTAAAGCGGTTGTATCCCCAGGGCACAAAAAAAAAAAAAAAACTACAAGATAAAAAAAAAAAAATGGGGCAGACTCAATGGGCCACTTTTTTTTTACTATCACTTTTCTATGTTTTTATGATAGCTCTTTTTCCTGGTGCCTCCATGGCAGCATACCTGTGAT
>BLSH010151895.1:1198466-1208720 GCA_018402905.1 Glandirana rugosa | reverse complement strand
AACTTAGGTTGTGCAAAGTTTCAGGGCAATCGATTGAGGTTTAGGCACTTTATGGTACGTTAAGCAACATTAAGCAGTTTTCACATTAAACGTTTTAGTATATCCCCATGTCTATTACTAAATAATTAGACTGTTTACTTTCCAAAAATGGGTCATTTGGATGGTATTTGTGTTGTCTTGGTTTTAGGGCCTCAAGAAATGAGATAGGCAGTCAGTACATTAGGGTTGATCAAATTTCAAATATACTGTACTGTATATGCCATAGTTTGTATAACTTTCACACAGACTAAATACCATTTGGGTTATGTTTACCAAAGAAATGTAGCAGAATACATTTGGCCTAAATTTATGAAGGATGGTTTATTTACAAAAGTTTATGTTTTGTTTATATAGCAAAAAATAAAAAATACAGTGGTGATTAAATACCACCAAAAGAAAGCTCTGTCTGTCTAAAAAAGAAATGATACAAATTTAATTTGGGTACACTGTTGCATGTCTGAGAAATTATCATTCAAAGTGTGAAATTTTCATTCAAAGTATATAGGTTGGACTTGATGGACTTTTTTGGATGTGTCTTTTTTCAACCTCGCTATGTAACTATGTGTGACAACGCTGAAAACTTACAAATTGCCAGACAACAAGGAGATAAAAGTTTCCAGTATTGAGGTGGTGACAATCTTGCCAAAAGCTTGTTTAAAGTGACTGTAAAACCTCACATATTCCCAGAGAAGTGACTGGCTTCACGTGATACACAGAGATGAAACATATCACCCTACATACAAGTTGTACCTGTCTTTCTGCAGTCTTCTCTTCTCTACATCTGTTCAAAGTGCTGAGTTTATATGCTTGTCTGAGAGTTCAGAAAAAAGGGGACAGACAGCTGAAATTCCACTCTGCAGAACTCAGTGAGGAGAGCTCTGAGAGCTGATTGGATGGAAAAGACACCCCCCCGTTCACACAAGTATAGGGCTGAGGTTGTCAATCAGTGGGAGATCCCTCCCCATCACTTTTTTTTCTCTTGGTGTCAGGAAAACTTGTCACAAATGATTCATGTTGATAGCAGGGGAACAAAGCAGCAGATAGAAATGACACTTGGTGACCTTAATTGAGACACTACACACTATAGAAGGATATGCTTTGTTCATATTTCATGTCTGAGGTTTCGACCACTTTAAGGCTACATCAAGCTCTCCTATGAAGACACGTATTTAGCAGTGTCATACTGGAGCTAAAGGATGCTTTAAAAGCTTTAAGATAGCTACTTAAAGCTTTAATGCTTTGTAAATACTTTCTGAATCTGCTGCTCTTTAGACTAGAGTTGACAAGCTCATTTGCAAAGGCGATATGTGTCAGGCTTGCAATTTCTCTCATAGCTAAAGTCTACAAAGGCAGCACATTTCTCTAAAGAGACCTTCATATCACCAAATATATAAACAATGTCTTGCCTTTTAACTTATTTATATTAATTAAAACAACATGAAGGTAAATAAAACATAAAACATTGAAGCACAAGACCTAAGTAATTAAACATTTAATTATTGTTACAGAATTTTTCTGCTGCCAGAATTTCTCTAAGGCCTTCACACTAATGGTATATAAACAGAACTACTAGGCAACATGGCTCAGTAATTCACCGGTGAACAAATGGTTAGATAGCATAGCCTGTAAATGTAGTTTAATTTTAGCTTTTATCTTAATTTAACATATAAAATAAGAAAACAAAATAATTATATAGTCTACATACTGTATATTACACAATGATAGTGCATGAGTTACTATTTATATATATGGAAATACTTATAATGCTAAAAGACCTGGAAAATGCTCATTAGTCTGAGACTGATACTGTATATGCTTACTGTATTGATATTCTAAATTAATTTTTTTTTGCTTTTATAGGAATTCCAAAACATTTTTTTAAAATCCTAATTTAAATGCAAATGTACATAAATTCATATGCTCACAGTAGATTACTGTCTCAATATCAAAAATATGGTAAGGTGGGCAAAAAGGAACTAAAAAGGTCTCCATTAAACCATGCCCTGGTATTCTATCCAATACCAATCTCCATGTTCCTATAGCGACAGGTCATCAGAAGTTTCTGCAAATTGTGATCTCCAGTCAACATTACCAATTTACCTGTCTCCCATTCAGGCTATCCAAGGCCCCCCACAGTTTTTCAAAATTTTTGTGTCAGTGATAGCCCATCTTACGCTACTCAATGTGAGAGTGTACCATTATCTGGACGATGTCCTCATACTAGGGAGCTCTCCAGATACTGAAAGAGCACAAGAAATTGATACTACAGACCCTGGCGAGTTTTGGCTGGTTGGTCAACCACCAGAAAAGCCAACTGTTTCCTCCACAGTCGAGTATTTGGGCATCATTTTCGGCACGATCAAGAAGAAAAAGTTTCTACCTCAGCGGAAAATCACATAGCTGACTACCTGTACCAAGACAGCCATCGAATCCCCTTTAGTATGTGCAGTAGACTGCATGGTGCTACTAGGGATGATGACAGCCAGGGCCGTGGCCCCAGCAGTCCCATGGGCCCTATGGCATATGAGACATCTTCAGATTTGTTTCCTGCAAGGATGGGATCGACCGTCTCTGGCTCAGAAAATCCACATTTCCCTTTCTCTTCACGGGGATCTGGCCTGGTTGTCTTTCCCAGACAGGTTGGCTCAGGAGGCACTCCTCAACCCTGGAGGTTGGATCACTGTTGCATCGGTTGCCAGTCTGCGGGGAAAGGGGGTGCATTGCCTGGGTCACCAAGTCCATGGACAAAGGCAATCGCCTCTTCCTCCTTGATTCAATCTTCTGGAAGTCATGGCGGCATCACAGGCATTGAGGGCATTTTCAAAACTTCTGAACGGAGCCTCTGTGAAACTCCTACTGGACGACAGGACGGCAGTTGCATATATATCTAATCAAGGTGGCACAAAGAGCATACCCCTTCTAAGGATAGTGGCAGGCAGAAAAACAACTCAAAGCCTTGACTGTCTCCTACCTTCTGGACAGGGGAGGAAACTGTGGCAGACAAGTTGAGCTGGAAATTTCCAGACAAGAACGGCTGGTCCTGAACCACAAATATCCCAAACCAATTTTTGAGAACTGGGGAGATCCAGAAATGAATCTAATGACGATTTACGAGAATGCCCATCCTCCTTGTTTCCGTTCACGGTTCTTTAGCCATCACATGATAGCTCAGAATACCTTTTCAATCTGCTGAAACTTCAGCCTACCCTATATGTTCACTCCCACAGCCCTGGTCTTGAGAACGCTCCTGAAAATCAACAGGGAAGCGAAGAAAGCAATTGTTTTAGTACGTTTTTGGCTAAGGAGACAGTGGTTCCCACTGTTAACCCAGATGATAATAGCCCCTCCTTATCACCTACCTTGCAGGAAAGACCTGTTACTACAGAAACATTGGCAGCACCCCAATCCACAGAGACTGAGCCTGACTGCATTCTTATTGAAAGGGATAGATTGTTAGTGGAAGGTCTTCCTCTATCCTTTGTGCAGACTATGCTTTAAGCATAGAAAATCTTCCACAAATAGAACTTATCATAGAATATGAAAAGTATTTTTCTTTTGCTAAATTGGAAGGATTCAATCCGCTGGGCCCAAAACCTGCTGAAGTTTTGCCTTTTCTTTAGACTGCTCTAGATATAGGGCTGAGCTACAATAGTCTGAAGGTACATGTCTCAGCTTTGTCAGCCCTGACCAGCAGGGGGTGGGCTGAAGAAGGTCTGGTGCAACAGTCCACCATTGAAAATAATTTTTCCCTTGTGGGATCTAACTCTTGTATGAGAAGTCCTCAGAGGACCTCCTTTTCATCCTACTGAATTGTGTTCCATGGAGCAGCTCACTTGGAGAGAAGTATTCCTAACTGCTAGTACTGCCCTCACTAGCATCAGGATCTCAAGAAGCAGAAGATTTCTCCGGGTTGTACACGGTTACCCTTATCAAGACTTACCTCCTTAAAAGCAAGGATTTCCGTATGGACAAAAACCTTTTTGTCTATCCAAAGGGACAAAAGAAGGGAAAGCTGGTCTCTCCTAGAGTCCTTGCTTCTTGGATATGTAATACGATTCGCTATTCGTACTCTGTGAGGAGCCTTCCATCACCACAGGAAGTGAGAGCTTATTCGACAAGGGGAGTTTCATCATCATGGGCATCACATGCTAAGGTGTCAATGGAAGCCATATGTAAGGCAGCCAGATGGCGCTCACCAAATACATTTATTAAGCATTACAAACTTGACATCCTGTCAACCTCTTACTGCCAATTTGGCAGGTCGGTTCTCTCTTCTGCTAAATCTCAAAAGTAAACGTTTATTTGCAGCAGTTATTTGTGTTCTATGTCTCATTTTATCCTCCCTGTATCTCTTTTTGCCCAATGTATGCTGTCATGAGGAGACCCAGGAATTAAGAAATTTGTTATCAGATACTTACCGTAATATTCCTTTCCTGGGTTCTCCTCATGACAGCATATTTTACACCCAGTGGCCTGTCGCGAAGCTAAGAGTTGGAACTTTAGATAAGGGACAATTCTCTTTTGTTTGCTACTATGGTGGTTCTTCTGGGGTCAAGGGGGCGGAGCTGACCCAACATATACTGTCAGGAAGAGTACCCAGGAAAGGAAAATGACGGCAAGTATCTGATAACAATTTTCCGTATATTCCTGCCAGGCCATTTTTTAGTTTTCAGTACTGTGATACCTTGGCTGACAACTGTCATGTAACACTGAACCCAAATAATTTTTTCATATTTTTTTTAAACAGATACAATTTACTTTTGGTGGTAATCACCACAGGGTTTTTCTCTTTTTTAACATATGCACCAAAACAATTGAGTACTGTCTGTGATACTTTTTTTATTTGCACTAACATCCAAATTTTCAGGACAAGCTTTTCAGGTTTTACCCCTCCTTCAAGGTCGAAGCATTATTAACCACTTGCCTACATGACCTCAAACTAACTGGAGGAATGTTCAAAATTAATCTTAGAAAGTATGATTTTACTGAAAGGGTAGTCGATGCTTGAAATAGACTTCCAGCAGAGGCAGCGAGTCAGTCAACAGTAAACAGTGGCTTCAAACATGCTTGGGACAAACACAGATCTATACAAAAAAAAGAAAAAAAAATACAAAACATGTTTAAAAAAAAAAAAAAATCAGGCAGACTCGATGGACTACTCAGTCTTTTTTTGGCTGTCACTTTTCTATGTTTCTATGTGATTGGGCACACCCAGTGATGGTGTTTTCGCCACCAAAAAGGTTTTTCCTGACAGACTCCATGGCAGCCTACGTGTGGGTTAACCCCGCCTCCTCTCCAACGCTATAGGACCCCTAATCCCATAAATGTGAGCTACCGGCTAGAGACCGTGTTCCTTTTTTGTCCTCCTCCTGGATTAGTGTGTGAAGTGGACACTTACGGATCAGGCGGCGTCCAAACAAGAGAGCGGGCATCCCTCAGACGCGGTGCAGCCCAGGACCCAGCCATGGGCGGGTGAGTGGCTTCAGGCTTAAGAAAGTCCAGTGGTGGGGACAGCCTGCGGATGCCCCAAGGAAGGACGATTGGCAGGGGTCGGCCATCAGCACTCCATGGCAGTCGCCTTATGTTTATTTTGCATTTGTGAGAATTCTCTTTCTTTCCTCCTTTGCCTCTTTTTTTTTTGGCCTTTAGGATGCCCTAGTTCCCCCGGTGATTGCCAGAAGCTGGGGCAGCACGGGTCCGGTCCCTATGGCGCCTGGAGCGCTTCTGCGTTTCAGAGCGCCGTACTTCCGGGTCGCGGCGGGGAGAGCGCATGCGCCGGCCTCGGATGAAACCGAGGCTTTGTTCGCGCATGCGCGGTCCACCGCGGGACCCGCCGGCTGCGCAGCTCAGTACGGCGTAGTCCCAAAGCGCAGGCGCGCGGGGATGACGTCCCGCAGGGCGGGGGATTTAAACAGCTGTCAAGCCCCAGAGTCTTTGGGAAGACTCTGTGGGCAGTATAGCGACGGCTTCCCCACGCCCTGAGTGGCAACCTTAAGGTAGGCCAGGAGAAGAGTCATTCAGGCTGGATGCCCTTAAAGGGGCACACATAAAAATAAAAAATAAATAATAAAAAAAAAAAAAAAAAGGGGAAAGAAGGGGGAGGGGGAAAGAGAAGGTTGATTTGTAGTAAAATACACCCTCCTCCCTCCCACAGCATGAAGTCGTGTTCCTACCAGATAAGATGGATAAATCACCGCCCTCCTGTGGTCAGCCTCCTCGCACAAGGTATGTGCGGGAGATGGCGGGAGGAGGGGTGTGAATAGGGGCAAGCGGGCGAAGCACTCTGACTAAAGCCCCATGTGTCTTTCTTTCTCTTCCTCCCAGCCCTTCCAGGTCCGGTCCTCAGTATATGGCCCACCAAGCCCCTGCCAAGCCGCATCATCATTCTTCCTCCAGATCCAGACGCAGCTCTCCGTCTGGGGATCATCATCAGAGGAGACGCTCCCATTCCTCCTCCAGGCACCGCTCCCACCGCCACGACAGCCACTCTGGTCAGAGAGCCTGCTGGGGATGTCGGGCGCGGGTCCCGGAGGGCAAGTCTCTGTGCGACCCCTGTTATGCCCGGGCGGTTGGGGAAAGGAATACGGATAACCAGCAGATGGAATCGCTGGTGAAGCGTGTAGTGCAGCAGTCCCTAAAGGAGTGGGGAGCGTCGCACACGCGGAGTCAAGCCACCACTATATCAGACTCCTTGGCCGACGAAGCCCCGGAGGATTTGGGCTCATTCCGGCCTTATGATTCCTCACTCAGATCTTCGGACAGCGAGATGGAGGCGGATGACTTTCCAGGTGGCTTTGATTTTGCCCTGGTATCCCCGCTGATAAAGGCAGTCAAGGAGGCCCTTAAATGGGAGGATCCCTCTGCTCCACCGGCAAAGCAGAGAAAATTCTTCAAGCATCTGGGGAAGGAGCGCCCCAGCTTCCCACTCTTGGGAGAACTAAAAGACATCATTCTGGAAGAGTGGGGGAAGATGGACAGTAAGTCGTCTATGTCTGGTAAATCGGCAAAACTTTATCCATTCAAGCCTGAGGACGTGAAATACCTAGAGAACACCCCTCTGGTAGACGCAGCCCTGATGCGGCTGGTCAAGCATGTTACCCTCCCGCTTGAAGATGCGGTATCCTTCAGGGATGGCCTCGAGAGGAAGATTGATTAAGACCTCAGGAGGGTTTACGGGCTGGCCAGGGCAGCCTGCAAGCCGGTCCTAGCCCTCGCGGCATTATCCAAAGCAATGGAACCCTGGATGGAAAACGTAGAGTCGGTGATTCGGGGTGTTTCTGAAGAGCTGGTCGGAAATTCAGCTGTCCAGGAACTTAAGCTGGCAACAGCCTTTCTGGGGGAGGCTTCCATTGACCTCATCCGCCTCCTGGCCCGGGCTATGCTGTCCGCGGTCACAGCCAGGCGGGCGTTATGGTTGCATCCCTGGTGTGCGGACCCGGCGTCTAAACAGGCCTGGTGTAAAATTCCCTTTGAAGGGTCTTCCCTGTTCGGTAACAAACCGGACAGTGCCATAGCCCGAGCCACGGGTGGGAAGTCTGGTTTCATCCCCCAGGATAGGCGTCTATTCGGTCAGAAGAGACCACAGCGCAGAAGAAGGAGTACAGAACGCTCGAGGGAGGCTCGCTCGTATAAGCCAGGTAGAGACTTCAGGACACTCCTGGTCCTTCACTGCTATCCCTCCGCACAGATTTGTCACAACGAGGCTTCCGCGGGCAGAAGGAAGAAGACAAGTTCTCCTGGATTATGTGGATTTTCTGGTAGCTCAGGGAGCTGCCCTACCTGTTCCAGAGGCAGAGAGGTTCAGGGGGGTTTACTCACCTCTGTTCCTCGTGCAAAAGAAAAATGGCGCTTGGCGCCCGGTGATAGATTTAACGTATTTATAAAGCACGAAAAATTCAAGATGGAAACGCTGTCCACAATCCAGCAAGCGGTACAACCAGGCGATGGGCTGATCTCAATAGACCCGAAAGATGCCTACTTCCATGTGCCTGTGCAGGAAGGGTTCAGCAAGTTCCTCCGGTTTGCGGCCGGGCCGAGACATCTGCAGTTTACCTGTCTCCCCTTCGGTCTCTCAACATCTCCTCGCACCTTTTCCAAGGTCCTCCTAGCCATAGTAGCCTTGATCAGAACAAAAGGGATCCATCTGTATCATTATCTAGACGATCCACTGCTACTCGCGCAGGAGAGGGAGCAACTGCTTGTCCACAGAGACCAGGTCGTCTCCACCCTGTCCGAGTTTGGCTGGTTGCTGAATCTGGAGAAGAGTCATCTGGAGCCGGCCCAGCGTCTGATATACCTGGGGGCCCAGTTCGACACGGTGGAGGGCACAATCTCCCTTCTGGTGGAGAAAATTCCCATCATCAGGAAAAGGGCGTCACGGGCCCTATCGTCCCCATACCTGAGGGCCTCCTACTGCCTCGAGATCATTGGCACCATGGTTGCCACAACGCCAATGGTGAAGTGGGCCCTTTGGAGGCTATGCCCCTTCCAGGCGGGGTTCCTCCGCCAATGGGACTCCGGCAACAACAACCAGCTCATCCGCATAGCTTCGGCCATGAGGACCAGCCTTCCCTGGTGGCTGAGACGGAGAAACCTGCTTATATGCCACTCCATCTTCCGGTCTCATGGGCCGTGGTGACCACCGATGCCAGTGGTATGGGATAGGAGGCTTACTACGAGTCGGAAATGGCACAAGGCAGGTGGGAGCCCTGCGCCCGCACTCCGGGCTCAAACACGCTGGAGCTACGAGCGACCTTTCAGGCTCTCCAGGCCTTCGGTCACCTTCTGAGGGGGGAAAGTGGTTCTTCTCAGAGTGGACAATACACCTGCAGTCTCCTATGTGGAGAGGCAGGGCCCGCTCTACTCAGAGAGGTCGAGCCAATCCTGTCGTGGGCCCAGGGGCACTTAATGGAAATGTCGGCAGTATTCGTCCCCGGGGTCCAGAATGCTCAGGCGGATTTCCTCTCGCACAACGAGATGTTCGAGTTGATTTTGTCGCTGGGACCTCAGCCGGAGGTGGACCTGTTCACCTCCCCCTGCAATTTCAAAGTCATGAAATACTACACCTGGAATCGTTGCGGTCAGGCCTGCGGGAGGGATGCCCTGATGGACAAATGGGAGTTCAGCAGAGCATATGCCTTCCCTCCATGCCCGCTTATCATGAGGTTCCTACGGAGGCTCAGGGCGGAAGCAGTAGAAGTGGTAATGGTGGCCCCATACTGGCTGAACAGGCCATGGTTTCCTCTGTTGACTCAACCGAGCACCCGGGTCCCGGTGCCCCTCCCCCTCAGACCGGACCTACTTTCCCAGGGGACAGTTCTACACCCCTGCCCAGCGGTCCTGAGGCTGGCGGTCTGGTTCTTGAGAGGGGGAGGCTGGAAGCCCTAGGCTGTTTGACAGGCATTATCTCCACCCTCTTGAGTTCAAGAAGGTCAAGTACCAACAGGGTGTATGGAAGGATTTGGGCCAAATTTGGGCAGTTCGCATCAGCCACGCAGAGGTCATCCATAGATCCGGATGTTCAGGCAATCCTGGGGTTCCTGCAAACGGGCCTAGACCTAGGCTTAGCGGTCAGTTCACTGAGGGCTCAAGTCTCGGCACTATTAGCCTTCTCTGGTCCGGCAGTTCCTTAGAGGGGCAGCGAGAATAAGGCCGCAAAGGAGACCAAGGTTCCCCAAATGGGTCTTACCTCTAGTTCTGGACTCGCTCTCGGCGGCAGCCGAACCAACCTCAATGAAGGAGCTGTCCTCGAAGACCGCCTTTCTAGTGGCGGTCACATCGGCCAAGCGGGTCTCGGAAATTGGCTTCCTTGGTCATAAAGAACTCTTCTTGTCCTACTTTCCGGATAGGGTAGTGCTGGTACCCATGCTCAAGGCAAACCCGAAGGTGACATCGGTATTTGTTCTGTTACATGATTTGCATGTAACATCAATATGCAGCTATAGTAATGTTTTTATAGTTGGTTATTACAATGCCATCTTGTGGTTCTTTTGGATATTACACCTTTCTATTTCTTCTCAAGAAATACTGGTTCCTTCGGTTAAAGGCTCTGGGCGAACCGGCTACACTGGCGGTGATCTTTCCGCCAGAAGCTCCTGTCGAGGAAGTAACTCCAACCAAGCCGACGGCGGCTCTCGCTCAGGTCTTGATCTCCATTCTGGGTAAACCCCTTGGAACCAGAGGAAACGCCGGAATAAGAGCGACGGGGAGATTCCT